>CM051242.1:169931353-170518853 GCA_027917425.1 Gastrophryne carolinensis
TACAATACTGTGTGTGTGGTATAAATCTTTTAACATAGAAAATGTGCAATTCCTAATAACTCACTATAACTATACAAGATATAGTTCCAGACAATTTACAATTGACCTCCAGTGCAGAACAAGGGGGAGGGAGGTGAGAACTAGCTCCAGTCAGCACAAATCCAAAAAATACAAAAGAGAAGGGTGAAAGCTGCTTAAACCTATTTAAAACCAACCCTAACCTGGGAGGTGCACATGAGCAGGGCAATTAGACATAGACAAAGGAGCAACAGCACTCCAGACAGTATACAATTCTATAATCTGCCTCTAAACTCTAGTTAAAAACAGAAGTCCTAGTTAGCACAGCATTGCAGATGTATAGTACGTTGAAGCTCCAGCACTTTACTAGACATTAGAGACAGATTATATGATTGGCTACTGGTTAACCGAATTGAGTGTTGTTCCTCCCCTGAGTGTTGTGGCTCCCCTGGGTGTCGTGGCTCTTTTAAGATTTGTATATCTAAATGCCCTCCCCTGTGCACCTCCCAGGTTAGGTATAAATTTGTTTAGCAGCTGTCACTTTACCTTTTTGTAACTACATTTTATTCGTATTTTCATCTTGTGGCACATGCTGCTGGAGTTGGGACTTGGGTTACCAGGAAGGTATAGTCCCATTGAGTAAGTGTAATCAGTAAAAGGTTATTGAAAGTGGTAAATTAATTATCACTCCATATCATTTTTGATGTAATGAGTCATGTGTAAATGTTTTGCAGAACCCATCTCGCCTGGGACCGATTCCAGTGCCATAATTATAACTGGTACTGTGTGTGGCGTAATCATCATTACCATAATTGGGGGTGTTTTATTAACAAAATACTGCAGAAAGTAAGTAGCACATTAACATCATACATTTTATTAAAGCAAACCCATGGCAAAAAAAGGGAATCCTGCCTCTTTACTAATCTAGGCCTTTCCTCGTCTCCTCTCCTGTAGCTTGGTAAGTGATGCCTTACGGATGGCTGCATCATGTGACTGTTCACTTTTACTAAGCTCATAGGAGGATTCAGGCAGTCTTGAATGTTCCAACAGCTGGGTAATGAATTAGACTAGAGGTATCATGTGTCTAATATAAAGAAGACATCATTTAAAACACTAAGGGGAACTTTTAGGGACCAAAATGTTAAAGAAATGTTTCCAGCCATTTAAGCCAAAGATCACTCTCTTTTCTAATCCCCCCTTTCCATAGCTCTGAGTTAGGACAAGGGATGAGTTTAAAAAAAGATTTCCCCTTGTCCTGGAATCCAGCTTATATATCAGGTACTCCTGCTGGTGGCTTTACAGAGAGTCCAGCCACCAGAACAGCCAATGGACAGCAATGTTTTTTTAAATGTTTAATTTAACTCTCTGTTCTGTCTCAGCACCGGGAGGGGGGGGGGGGGTCACTTTAATAATGAATTTAGAAGAAGGAGGATGAAAGGGCATACATAGGTTTGGGTGGAGCATAGCTAAATATGTAGGGGGGCCCCCAAAAAGGAGCATATATACTGTACTTACTAATACTGCAGACTGATGTGGGGCTGGGTGAAAGGCAGTGGGATCCGGTGTGTTCTATTTATTGCCCAAAGGGCTGTACAGAGGCAGCAGCACTAAGAGTAATAAAACTCCTTCTGGGAGTTTTAAAACTAGGCTGCTGTGGTATGCAAAGTAACTGGCTATTGTTACACTGTAATAACAAGTTTTCTATTATCGTTAGCAGTTTATAGCTTGCATCTATCCATTGTAGCACTGCGATGGAGAGATGACTCACACATTGCAGAAAGCTTTTCAATCTGAAGAATTTCATTGTTGTTTTCTGCATGGTATAGCAGTCATAAGGGCCATAGGTTTCACAGGATGGAACAAAGGTGCCATCACCTTGTTTCCAGAACTGCTAGCATAGAGCAATGGCGTCCCAGACTTAAAATGGCCCATACAGGTGGGCCACAGGTGCTTGCTTCTGCCACAAGCCCAGGAGCAGCTGCTGCCTCTGCCTCTATGGTATGTAGGTGTTAGGGCGAGCGCTGCACGCCCGTCTCACAGCATTTCACCTACCTCCATGGCTGCATGCAGCCGTCATCCATCTTCCCTCGGGGCTGCTTCCAGCTGCCGCCCTTCCCCCAGTGCTTCCTCCTTGCATGCGCACAAGTCTCCGTCCACTAGAGGGCGAGCGCACAGGATAGCACTGATTGGTGTTTATGTCATCCAATCCTGCATCATCTTCCCCTATTTAAACAGGCACTTCCAGGGGCGTGGCTTGGTTATGGCGGCGTGAACACCTATGTGTTGGAGCTCTGCACCTACCATCAGCTGAATTAGGGTGATCCGCACCCCAGATCCGGAATTCCCTGGGATGTCCCGGCGCAGGAAGAGTCGGTCGGCAGCGGGGAGCAGCCATCCAGGCAAAATCAACGTTTATTTCACCGGCAAGAAGCAGGTCGGCGCCGAGAACTTGGGCCCCAAGATGGCGGACGGGAAGGCATGTGGTCGGCAGGCGGCGGGGGATCGTGACCCCCTGCACAGCCCAGGAGATCCGGGGCATGAAGTGCCTGTCAGCCGGGAGCGGCTGAGGTCGGGCGCCGCACAGCTGGAGGCGGCGGCCCCGGCAGATGACTTGAGCGGCGGCGGGGAGCGGAGGAGACCGGCGGCGCGTGCAGTGACAGCCGGCGGCGGCGGCGGAAACGAGGTACCCGGCGGCGGGGAGGACAGGGGGGAGATGAGCCGGGCATGGCCGCCCTGTGTGCGTCCCCTGTCACCCACTGAGCGGGGAGATGAGCCCGGCGCTACCCTATCTGAGAGCGGCAGCCGGCGAGGAGCTGCAGGAGCCGGACTGGGCGAACCGAGACCGGGAGAAGACCCGGTGGGGACGCGGTCAGAAATGCAGCCTGAGGATGGCAGAGAAGGGATCTGCAGGGAACACAGGCCCCAGGAGCAACAGAGAGAGGTGGAGGAAGGGGGGTCCCAGCAGGACACAGTGGCTCGATCCCTTGCCATGAAGGGGACAGTGCGCACCGCCCAGGACTTAGTGTGTCAGCAAAGGGGGGGCGCCGATCAGATCGAGGAGGCCCCTACCAAGAATATGAGGACAGTGTTGGCGGAGATGCATCCCCCACCCCACAGCAATGAAAGAGCTATGGCAGGAGACAGAGGAGAGAGCCTGCTGGAGCGACCCTCTGACAACTGTGCTGGTGGGAGCGCTGGCGGGACACCCGCACCCTGGGACCTCCAGCGGACCTCTGATACTGGCCCAGAATCATCATATGGAGAGAGCCCGCGATTCTCCGATGCGGACGGATTTGATCCTGGTGAAGCCCGACCGACTGACGCCATGAGTCCGGCATTTTCCGACGGCCCCATCAGCGGGAGGCCCCTGCGGTCTCCCACCTGGTCCCAGGCGGCGGCGGACTTCCCGGATCCCCCCGGCTGTAGATCTCAACTTAAAGAGCAATATAATCTCGACACACTACTAAAGTTTTTGCCATCACGAAGGGACTTTGAGAACTACATCAACCGGATGGAGTCCCTACTGAGAAGAGAACTTGAGGAGGTGACGAGGTCGGTCTCCGAAGTATCTAACAGAGTGGGCGCCCTGGAACAGCAGCAGGTTTCCACTGACCAGCGTTTGGGGGCGCTCGAGAGAACGCAGACAGCCCTGCAGCATGCTCTATCGGACGCTAACCAGCAAACTGTAAGAACCTTGATGCACTTAGACGATCTGGAAAATCGAAGCCGCCGGAACAACATCCGGATCCGCGGACTTCCCGAAACTCCTGAGAATAATAACCTGAGCGACATCGTCACTGCAATATTCAACGATGTACTAGGTAAACCGCCAGAAGAACACATCGAGATCGACAGGGTCCACAGGGCGCCCGGCCCGCGTTCCACTGATCCCGCAAGACCAAGGGACGTAGTGTGTCGTGTGCATTTCTATCGAGTTAAGGAGGAGATCATGCGAAGAGCCTGGGAAAAAGGGCCCACTCTCTACAAAGGTTCGCACATAACCTTGCTACCTGATCTGGCAAGACGCACCCTGCAGATGCGACGTGTCATGAAGCCACTGTTGGAGGCCATCAAGTCCAGCGGTGCCACGTACAGATGGGGACATCCCTTTCACCTGGTGGTCACGAAGAGGGGGCGGCCGTTTGTTCTGCGATCTCATGCGCAGCTCCCGGATCTCTTCCGCTTCCTGGAAATCCCAGAGATTCAATTGGAGGACTGGCTGTCTCCTGCGCTGGGGAACTTTGGGGAGCCGGGCCCGCGTCCTCGCCTTGGAGAACCTCGGCCTCAGAGGGTCAGGGCTAGAGGCGGCGGGAGACGTGAAGTAGTATAGCAATGTCTGCAACATCCTAGACGACCGGTCTGCGATTTCCCGCCATGTATGGCCTTGAGAAGATTGGCGGAATCCCCTGTTTGTTGTTTGCCGTTCAGTTCCAGCTTTCTCTCTGCGACGTGATGCGGATCGCGGAGATATGAGAGGCCCGGTTTTGCCCATTATCTTTTCTCACCCGCCCCTCTCCTTTGTCTCCCACCTCCATTTTTTTCTGGATGCCCCTGCCCCTCGGGGTGCCCCGGCGCGGGGTCGCTTGGCCCTCGGGCTGCCGGGACAGATGGCCCTTTGATGTCGCGCGTTGCAGCGCTCCTGACAGCTGCGGGGGGCTGATGCTTCTCCAGAGACTGGATCTGAGCCTTGTGGAGCGGACCCGCCACTCTTCCTGGACATGCAGACCGAGATTCTATGGACTACTATGGAGTTTTCCAAGGACTGCACAACTACCCAGCGGTTGCATAGGGGTGGACGGCTCAGGTTGCTGACCGGGCGGCGCTGGGGGGTTGGGCTGGCGTGACTTATTTGGTCGGCCCGCCCTCGCGGCGGGTGTCCTCGGCTCTGGGCCTGCCGACCTGAGGGTCAGGAAACGGTCTGGGGCATGAAGTTGGCTCTGCGGTCTTGTTGGGGGGGTGGGGGTGCTGAGGTGCCGCCCGCGCCCGCCCCGACCGGGGTTCGGTCCCCTGGGTGTGATCGCTCCGGCCGGGGGGGGGGGGGGTGCTCTGTGTGATGGGTCCTGGCTGTCGGTGGGGTGGGGGGGCGCTGCACTCCGCTGCTGGCCGGGGGGGGGCTGGTGCTGGGGAATTATCCGGGGCGGGCGGGGGCCCTATCGCTGGCCTCGTTTGGTGGGCGTGGGGCCGCCGCTCGCTCGGGTTGGTGGGCGCCTGGGGGGGGGGAAATGGTGCCGCACAGGCGGGCTTGTGTGACTACTTCGTGACGGTCTAGCGGCGGTGTAGACTGGATTGGGCGGGGTTTTCTCGCTGCCGACCGTTCCACAGGTGGGAGCGGCCGGCAGGGGGCATATGGGCTTAAGCGGGATGGTTAATGCTATTGTGTTTCCCTGTTAAGAATATGCTTGATAATGGTTGTGGGTTGGAGGTGCGGTTGGTCGCCTATAATATATGTGCAAGAGAGTGCATCTCCAGGTCTCCGACCATAGCCTTCCACTTTCCCCACAGTAGGCCAGCTCGCTTTCTCCCTTTTGGAGAAATTAGCGAGCATTAGCATTCGCACCTTCCCTTTTTGTCTGTTTTCCTGTTCACCTTCCATATACGTTGCTTCCTTCTTGCTTTTCTCTTCTAATCCCCTACCTTTTGACCCCTTAACTGTCCCTTGTCATTCCTTCCCCCTTCCTGCCTAATATTTCCCCTCGATCTTTACCCATCTTCACCCTTTCTCTTTGGAGGCGGGGACGGGGGCGCGCGAGCAATGGCGGAACTAATATTAGGCTCTTTTAATGTTAAGGGGCTAAATACCCCCGAAAAAAGATCGCAGGTATTGTATGACATGCATAAACAGAGAGTGGCTATTTTACTTCTCCAGGAGACGCATTTTAAAGCGGGCCATGTCCCAGTTATTAAGAATCGCTACTACTCCTCCTGGCATCACGCCCCAAATCCTACTAGCAGGGCAACCGGGGTCTCGATTGCCATACACAAATCTCTCCCCCATAAAGTATTAGATTCTAAAGTGGACCCAAGTGGGCGGTTTATTTTCCTGAAAATTGAATTGTTTACCAGAACATATACGATAGCTAATATTTACGCCCCAAATACCGACCAAGTTAGCTTTTGTATAAAGACGCTTAGGATGCTAGCTGAATTTTCCGAAGGTACGCTGTTTGTGGGGGGCGATTTTAACATCCCCATGCAACCTGAGTTGGACACCTCTTCGGGTGGGTCGGCGGTGTCTCTGAGTAAAAGAAATAAGTTGAAGAAACTGCTGGCGGATATGCAGTTGGTAGATCCTTGGCGGGTGTTACATGGGCGTGATAAGGACTTCACGTTTTTTTCAGCCGCTAGAAACTCATACAGTAGGATTGATTACCTTTTCCTTAACCATCATGTTATGGAGTGGACACCGCGCGCGTGGATTGGCCAGATATTGTGGTCAGACCACGCTCCAATCTTTTTGTCTGTGGCGTTGCCCGGCCTCTATTCTAGAAGCTGGAGTTGGAGGCTTAACAATAATTTGTTGGGGGATGCTGCATGCCTGTCAGGAGTAAGGGAAGTTTTGACGGAATTTCTCAGGAATCATGAGCAGGACACTACTCCCCTCCCGTACCAATGGGAAGCGTTGAAATGTGTGATCAGGGGTGAATTCATCAAACATGGAACCAGATTAAAGAGGGAACGAGCTTCCCTGATAGCTCAGACAGTGCAGCAGATCCAGATCTTGGAGCGTGACCATAAAAAAAGCCCATCTAGCACTATATTTGTGGATTTGTTGAAGGCCAGAGACAAATTGCAGGGGTTATACAATCAGGCGTACTCTAGATTCAGGGAGAGACAGAAGGTCCTTTTCTATAAGTCTGCAGATAAATGTGGGCGGCTGCTGGCCAGGGCGTTGCACCCCAGGCTTGCAGCAACATATATTCCCCATGTCAGAGGGTCCCAAGGTGAGCTAGCCGTTATCCCCTCCCAAATCGTAAATAGCTTTAGGGATTACTATCAATCCTTATACAACCTGCGACAAGATGGCGGCACCTTGTTGGGGGCAGAGCCGCCAGAGTCGGTTGCAGCCTACATACACAACACGCCACTCCCTGCGATACCTGTCGAGGAGGCGGAGGCTCTGGAGGAACCTTTCTCTGAGCGGGAGGTCGCCGGGGCAATCAGGGAAACACCACAGGGTAAGAGCCCGGGGGCGGATGGCTTCACCCCTAAATTCTACAAGCAATTTGGAACACAGCTAGTACCCTTCCTGACCAAGGTCTTTAACTCTATCGGACCAGATTGTGGATTCCCTAGGCAGTCCCTAGAAGCGATAATCTCAGTTCTCCCAAAGCCAGGGAAAGACCCCTCATTATGTAGCAGCTATAGGCCGATCTCCCTCATAAATGTAGACGTTAAGCTCTATGCTAAGATTTTGGCCTCTAGGCTTAAACCAATTCTCCCAGGCCTGATAGATCAGGACCAGGTTGGCTTTGTTCCCGGGCGGGAGGCGCGGGACAACACCAACAAGCTCTTTGACTTAATAGCTCACTCTAGGAACGAAAGAGTCCAGATGTGTCTTCTCTCCTGTGATGCAGAGAAGGCGTTTGATAGAGTCGACTGGATGTTTCTTAAAGCGTCTCTGCGGCAGCTTGGTGTTGGCCCGCTACTCTTGTCCAGGATTCTGGCGCTGTATTCGGAGCCTACTGCCAAAGTGAGGGTCAATGGCTTCCTCTCCTCTTCCTTTAGGATTGGCAATGGCACGCGACAAGGCTGCCCACTGTCCCCACTACTCTACGTTATTACAATGGAGCATCTTGCTGTAGCCATAAGACAGAACCCGGATATAAGGGGTGTGGTGGCAGGGGGACAGGAATATAAGGCCTCCTTATATGCGGATGATTTATTATTACACTTGACTGCCCCGCTGACATCTTTCCCAGCGGCCCTCAAAGAGTTTGAGAGATTCGGTCAAGTGAGCAATTTTAAGATCAACTACAATAAGTCAGAAGCGCTTAATATCTCCCTCACCAGCCAGATGGTAGAACAGCTTAAGGCAAATTTTGCGTTTAAGTGGCAACCCCACTCGATTAAATACCTTGGGGTGCAGATCCCCTCTGACCTCTCACGTCTATATGAGCTAAACTACTCCCCCTTGCTCCTAAAGACTATGTCTGAGCTGACTACATATGATAAACGGCATTTTACATGGTTCGGAAGGATTAATGTGATAAAAATGGATATCCTCCCTAAATTTCTATATATTTTTCAAACAGTGCCTATTCACCTACCTAACAGTTTCTTTAAGAAGATGAGGACGGCCTTTTTAAGGTTTGTGTGGGGTACAGGGAAACCCCGGATAAGATTCAGCACCCTAACTAGACTAAAATCGGATGGGGGGGTCGGCCTTCCTGATTTGAAAACTTACCATAACGCGGTTATCACGCTCCGTATAGTGGACTGGACTCAGAGGGAGGAAGGGAAGCAGTGGGTCAGACTGGAAAAGGCGATTTCCCCAATTAGTCTCACGTCTCTGCCTTGGGGGGGGCTGCTCCCCAGACAGGTGAGGGAATCGTTCCCCTATCTAGTTGGACAGTTTTTGATGGCCTGGGACATGTTAACCAAGAAGAGGGCCGTGGTCAACAGACCGGGTCCTTTGACACCCCTCTTCGATAATTATGCCTTTGAACCAGGAGTGCGGGCCAAAAAATTTCTGGTTTGGGAAGCCCCATCCAACACTACAATAGGCAGTATCTTGAGCTCAGGCAGGCTCCCAACTTTAGACGAAATAAGGGAGGGGGCCCCAGGACAGCATATCTCGTGGTTCCTCTACAGGCAATTGAAAGCATTTATAACGCATCAGGACCTGGTGGAACGGGGTAGGCTGCCATTGACGCAACTGGAGCACATCCTTACTCAGGCTCCCCCCAGCTCGCATGTGGTCTCTGTCCTCTATAGGACTCTATTAGAGGCATCACATGACTCCCCGCCGGGATTCATTAGGAGATGGGAAGAGGAGCTAGGGATAACTGTGTCTGGGGAAGACCTTATCAAGATCTATCTGTACACCCACAAGGCAGCAGTCCCGTGCGTAGCTCAGGAAAGAAATTTCAAGGTCTTGTCGCGATGGTACAGATGTCCGGTTGATCTGAGTAAGTTTGATGCCTCCCGTTCAGTTAGATGTTGGAGGTGCCTGGAGGGAACTGGGAATATGACCCACATTTGGTGGGGCTGTCCACCAATTAAGGCGCTGTGGGGAAGAGTCCTGTCAATTTACAACAACATCACAGGAGAGGCAATACAGAACTCCCCGCAGCTGGCTCTGTTGTCACTTCTCCCAGGCTCCCTCTCCCAGGGCAAGAAAGGGGTCCTGAGACATTTTCTGACGGCATTAAGAGCTGTCATCCCTAGACGATGGAATTCTACTGTGCCACCATCTTTCGCTGAATGGGTGCAAGAGATCGAGACCATTCGCCGAATGGAAGAAGGGATCTCGGAATTAGAGGACACACATGAGAGATACTATATGACATGGGCGGGCTGGATGGACTATAGAGACAACCGCCTGCAGGTGTAGATTTGGTGTTCTTCCAGCTTCCGTGCTTTGCTCTTGCTCTTCCCCCTAACCGCCTTCTGCTTTCCCCTGCCCCCCCCCTTTTTTTTTTTCCCCTTGTTGTCCCTCCCCCTCTCTTTTCTATAGGTTCTTTACTTCTTATTCATGTTCTTGTTGTCCTTAGTCCTGGGTTTTTTGTTTCCCCTCCGCCCTTTGGGTTGTCCCCTCTCTGGTCATGTGGTGGGCGGGCCGGGTGGTCTCGCCTCCCGCGGCCTTGGACCCTCGGCCTGGTCGTTTGGGGGTCTGGCCCCGGGGGGCGGGATGCTGGGCCTGCCACAGCTAATATGAGTGACGGCTTCCTATGAATGACATAATCTGGTTCATCGGGAGGGGCGGGACCGGGGGGGGGGGGTCGTTACCAGAGGTATGCGGTTGACTTTGTATGCTCTTGGATCGGGACCCAAGCATGAATATGTTCCTCCTCTATTTCCTCTGTTCTGTTGTTTGTACCATTTTATCCTTGTTGTGAAAATCTAATAAAAAGATATTGAACTAAACAGGCACTTCCTTCCTTCAGTGCCGGATCTTGGTCTCTCCATGTTTGTTGAAAGTCAGACATTCTTGGATTGCTCACCCGTGTACCGACCTCTGCCTGTCCCCGACTCTGAACCTTTGCTGCCTGCCCCGACCTCGGCTACTCACCTTTACCGCGAACCTGTGCTGCCAGCCCCGATCTCTGCCTGTACTTACTACGCCTTTTTGCCTGCCACTTGTGTACCTCACTGAACCTCGGCTGACTGTGGGACTGGGCCGCTGTTAGGGGGTAGCGACCTGGGGGTCACTCGCCGCACAAGACCAACCTGCCTTGCGGTGGGCTCTGGTGAATACCGGTGGCCTCTTAGACTCCGCTCCCCTGACACGGTACCCGCCATCGGTTCCACAGTTAAAGCGGATCCACACCCGAGTCCGCTCCACCCGGTCCGTGACAGTAGGTCCCTGACATTAAAGCTGAATTATAGCAACTGAATTGACAGAACAAAATATTTAAGTGCTAAAATGATCATTGTGTTTCATGTATTAGCAGGAAACTTAGCCCCAAAACTGAAGACAATGAGGTTAATGCAGACTGTGACCATATCGACAATATACCAAAAGTACCAGAAGTAAGTAATCCTAATAAGTGCTTTTTTGTCTTCCTTTATGCATGAGATTTGTTTTACAAAACTTGTGCGGAAAATTTAGGGATGCCATGAGATGACTCTCCTATTCAGGTAAGTGATAAATTAATTAGGTAGCCCTGGGTCTGTACCTAGGGCACCCAATTGCAGGGGTTGCTGGCATTAATGCTAATGCAAGGGGTAAATGCAGCCCCCAGACAGAGCATCTCCCCTCCTCATGAGCGCTATGGTCATGTGACTCCTGTGTGTCCAAAGCAACCTGACTCAACAAAAGGAGGCTCAAGCTCTAAATGTGCCTAGAACAGCACCTAATATGGACCTGCTCCTATTAAAGCCAGAGTTCCTATTCAGGGTCACCACATCTCCTACCAAGGGCTTTCATCATTATATAGTGCCCATGTATTTTTTCCCACATCTGTAAACTTATGCCAAATTGCCTTTGATATGCCCTCTTATCCAAATGGACCATAGGCATAGGATTTATTAGTTAGTCCATACTGTCGCGGATATGTCCTTCTTTTTAAGGCCCCAGTAGCTAAGATTGTTTAACCACAGCTGCCATGGGCTATATAATCCTATGTAAAACAGGCATGGGAAGGTCCTCCTACCTAGAGAAACTATTGGCATAGTCCAGCTATCTAACACTAGCAGGTGTGGGATCTATATTCAAGGCCGGTCCTTAGGATGGAAGGCGCCCAGTGTGAGACTGCACGATGGGGCCCCCAAAACAATCCTGTACTCCTAACTACTGGCCTACTGTGGGGTGGTAACTGGTATCAGGCATGGGGATGTCCTCCTACCTAGAGAAATGATTGGCATAGTCCAGCTATCCAACAATAGCAGGTGTGGGATTCAAGGCTACCTTGCATGGCCGCCTTAAGATGGAAGTGCGCCCAGTTAAGGTGGTGAATTGGCAGCCAGTGGGGAGGCGATGGGGTAGTTCCTCTGGTATCAAGCATGAAGCTAGGTGCAAGTGGATCACTTCAAAGTGGACCAAAACCTAAACTGACCATTTCTTGGGGTCCTCAAAGAGGGACAGTTTAAACCAGTTTTGTGGGTGATGGACATGGCAGGAGTGTGCTAAAATTATGGGTCACATGCTCTAGGAATATTTGGTCCATAAAAGATGTTGGTGATTGAGCCAATGCTCCATGCATTCCACTACCACTATTCAACCAAAGAGTCAAAGCAGTTGTAAACCACCCAGGCATCAAGCATTCTGCATTTGGTGGGACAGTCTTCCCCATGTCAGTGAAGTGGAAAATGTAGGTATCCCCAGAGTTTTCAGAGGGACGGGGGGTCTTAAAGTGGGACTGTCCCACCAGAAGTGGGACATCTGCTTAGTTTACGAAAACCTTTATCTGCTGTCCCTGATGGGCCAATTGATTCCCTATCTTCAGGTCATCCCAATGTGAGTCACAATATAAGGCTGCACATAGTGTCATGTGGTAGGGACCCAAAGGCTGAGCTGCACTGCAGCAACTCCTTTGTGGTCTGGACAATTGTCACGATCCGCTAGTTAAGTGCCCTTGATTTAGACTAACTTTACCCCTCTAGTGCTGCTAAAACGAAGGCTTCCCCAACTGCTCGTTGTTTATATGCAGAATGGGATAAAAACACAGTATTCTGTTATCTAAAAGGAGACTTTATGTTCTTAAACATATATTTCCCTGCAACTTGCTTTGAAACAATAGAAAACAAAACGAATTGGGTTACACAGCATTGTTACTGAAGATTGAGGCTAATATATGGTTCAACTGGGAATGTTTATTTTCCCAAGAATTACTTTTAAAAGCTACTGAGGCCAAACGTAACATATATTATGTACATGCTTTTTATAGTACAATCCTGCTATGTCTGTCCTAGGAAACTATGAACCTGGAGAAGACACCAGAGCGGTTGGTACGTGTGGAGGAGTCTCCAGACCTAATGTGTGACTATGTACACTACGCCACACTAGATTTCTCAAAGCTGAAACCCAAAGTTCCTGTGGAGGAGCACGAGACGCAGTACGCTTGCATCAGACCCATAAATACCATAGATTCCGTTAACAGAGACGAAACATACCTGCAAATGTTTCACATAGTTACTGAAGAAGCCACAGAAATGTAGATGCTGAGCACTTGCAGCACTTGCTTTACTGTTATGCATAAAAACCCAACAATTGCTTTTAAGTTTGTGGTAGACTGATTGTGTGAATGTTATGTATTGTATTTATTTATCTACAAAGTACAATACATGATTTTATGATGGTGTCATACACAAATCTTTATATGATCTCCCCTCTCCTTAAATCCTAATAATAATATTTAATTCTGTTAATATAAAAGTCTGAAATCTCATTAGAACACATTTAACGTGAGAGATATTTATGGCACTACAATGTTCACTACCCTAATAAACCTAATAAAGTTGATTGGAAACTTGTTACAGTAAACCATTAAGAGTTTTTAAATTGGACCAAAACCCACCCTGAAGTCTATGAGACTCCAGGGCAGGCATACTCGCTCCCCCCAGGGCATCCAGATTTAGGATGCTCCCCTGTGTCAGATATGTCAGACTTCTTCTAAGATTGCGCAATGATCAACTTGGCTGCCATCGCAATATGCCTTCGGACATCCAAAGTGAGCCTTCGGGCATCCTGGAGGCTTCAAATTTAAAAGGGCCAACTGCGGAGAAGGGGTCAACTGCCTTTTTGATAACATAGAAGATTTTAACCCAGAATTGTTTAACCACCCTGCACTCCCACTAAATGTGAATGTACGTTCCAGGGAGCTGACATCCCCTGAAACAGTTCGGAGAATAGAAAGGGCAACATCTATGATCCCTTTCTGGGACTAGATACCACCTGAGCTATTAGTGTTAACCTCCTTGGCACCCGCGTTCAGGAACCCTAAAAATGAATGCCTCAGGGCCGCTTTCCAATCCCCACCTGCTCGAGTTAAGGTCAGACTCCCACCTCACTGTATGATTTGTAGGGTGCACCCCCTCTGCTTCGCTCAACAGCCTGTAGACCAGCGCGATCACTCCTTTCCCCAGAGGATGCTCCCCAGACACTTCCTCAAATGCAGAAAGCTCAAGTGGTAAGGCACCTGTCCAGGGAGTACCTTTTAATCCCTTAGCTCCACCCAAAATTGGACACAGACGTGGCTGCACACTGCAGCACCACAGGTCCACTACCATAGTAGATTGTGTGCAGCTTTTAAGTGGTCTGCCCTCTGGATAGAGCTTTGCAAGTTTCATAGATCACTACTTACCTGACCTCCGTTACAATGCTGCTTCTTGCCTGGTGCAGCATTGGTGGTGGCACTGCAGCATGCTCAGCTTTCCTGTAGCTTTGCTGGTACCTCGGCTAACTGGAGGCAGCATGTGTATAAGCTACATTCTAGGAACAGCACAGAAATCTGTCAATAGTCCTTGTGGTCGAATAAGTCACATTCTGACCATGTTCTAGTAGTGATCCTTGTTGCTGACATTTACAATATCCTGACCATACCCGAACAGTGATCCACATTGTTTATTTCTGCCATGTCCAGACCATGTCCAAGTTGTGCTACTTTGCTGGCCTGGCCAAGTCCTTGTCATGACGTTGTTGTGCTGCGTGTTGTAGGCTCTACATGCTGTCTGACACATTCAGGTCCTCAGGTCACACCACCCTATCATGGTCAGTGCTGGATAAGTTGAGGTGGAGGCCCCTGGGCACAAAGTCTGGTGGATACCCCAGATAAAGTAACTGATGGGTGCTTGTCTGACACCTGCCCACTAACTAGAACTTCAGATCTAGTCCCTTGTGCCACACTTGTGGTGGTGCGTGCTGCCCATGAACTCCTGGCCGGGGGGGGGGGGGGTAGTAACCCAGCTGATCCAGCAGAAAACAGTTCCTTGCATTGAGCTGCCAGCAGCTGTGCTTGGAGGCTAATGTGAAGTTAGGCCGCCAATTGAGAGCTCTGCACCCACCCATCACTGCAGCGTAGACTCTCCGTCCTGCCCTGTGGTGGCTTTGCAAAAACAAAAAAAGGTTTTCCCAGGTGTGCCACCGATAGCTTCGTTGTTGGCTCTGCGGCCCAAAACAACAAAGACTGAAAAGCCTCCTTGACCAGAGCAGGGCAAGTGGTGGTGCCCCTTGCGCTCTCCTCATAATCCAGTCCTGATCATGGTTCCAACCCAACTGCCAGCAAGACTCCTGCAAAAAATGGTGGTTTGCCTTTAAAGAGGAACAACAGACCTTTATCTGACCAGATCACACTTCTCCCCCAGCTCTGCTTACCTTTTGTTTGTTGCCAGAGTCCGGATCCCCGATGTTCTGCTTTTTTACCAAAGGCCCTGGTGCCTAAGACTGACACCTCAGGGCAAAGCTGTGCCACTCAACTGTGTCCTCCCCCCACCGCCCCAACTCGCCAGCCACTCTCACAGCTTTTCCACAGCCGCCCTGGCCTGAGATAAGTGTTGCAGGCAATACACTGTGCAGGCGCGAGATCCCGGAGGGCGACGCTGTGCATACTGGGAGGGCACATAATCGCAGGAGAAAGGGCATAAGATAGGTGTATTTTATTTTCCAATTGTTAGATTGGAGGTCTATAGGGAACAGATGGCGAAGTTTGGGGAGTTTTTGAATACTCCCCAGACTGTCCAATGTTAGTCTTTAATTAGGGTTTTTGCAGATCGGGAACCTCCCTGGCCTGGCACAGAGTTGCAATGGGGGCTTAAAGTCAATTTTAGGACCAAAATCTCAATGGTGGCTTTGAACCAGTGGTAAACTATTCCACTGATCAAAAACAAAGCTGGATACATTTGTCAGTCCTTAAGATTACTGAGCTATATTTAAATATTTCAGTAGAATTCGATTGGCATCTCCAGGATGTTTAAAAAAGAAGAACATGTGGAGAATGTCTGTGATTTTCCTGTAGGCTGAGAGACGGTTCCTCTTTTTACACCAGAGTCCCAACTGATCACCCTGCTTAGTCTTTCAACATAAAAAGTGACTCGTGTTAAAGGGTAATGCGGGCAACAGAAAATGTTCATTTAATTAACAAAATAACACAGTTTTCTCCTTTTTCTTGATTAACATAGTAAAAGTTTTTCCAAAAACATGAAGGGATCAATTCAGCACCAGGTGCAAAAAATTCAATTTAGAGTAAAAATGCATTTTAACTGACAAATAAAACAGAAGTGCACTTTAAAACCTGGTGCTGAACGGTCCCTGAGGTAGAAAGTGAAACAGGATGGCACTTTTTATTCCAAAAAAGCGCACCAAACAAAAGCCAGCAACTTCCAGCCTTGCGCTGATGAAGTCCACAAGGCTAAACCACTGTCCTAAAGTGATAGGTGATGGCTTTGTATAGATTATAAAACTATTCAAGCAGCCCTTCAGGTTTCTTGCACTACACATGACCCTTTCTGCCCCACCATTGGTCCCCAGTCTGCATCTACACTGCACGTTATAGTGTTCTATAGTGTTCAGCCCCCCTGCAAATAACCCCCCTGAACACCCGTAAATCTGCCCTTTCACTCGGTCCCTCGCCAATAATTCAGTGTATAAACAATTATTAGTATAAAAACACCAATAAAAATATCAATGATTTATATAACAATAATTGCTCACTGTAGGTTCTAGATTGTGGGTGAGGAAAAGAATCACACCAATGATTGTGTATAAAAAGATTATATTGTGCACAGACCTATGATACAGGACAGCAGTACATGTGTAAAAATACTACAAAATATATATAAAATTAGGGCTTAAACACTTACATTAACCCCTAGACAGTAAAGGTATCACAGGGACTAAACAATTACATAAAATGTACTATTACTATTAATAATTGCCAACTGGGCCAACATTACTGGCTCATAGTTACCAATGCAGGGCCCTCATGCACACGCGTCCTACTCCTCCTTGGCCCTCTCCCAACTGCCCAAACATCTCCCCAAAATCTTTCCAGGACACCTAACTTCCTGTTGGAAAGGACTAGCCCCTCCCTTTAGCCATCCAATCTACTCCCATCTACTCATAATAGGATTTCATGGCCGAGTATTGACTTCATTTACATTTCATAGTTAAGAATCCTTTATACTCCCATGTGGGTAGTGAGCAGCGCCACTGTTCCTGCCATCAGAAAGTGCTGCCCATGTGGACATTCGTGGCGCTGGATTTATGGGCATTTTGGGGAAACTATGTGCGGGGGCTCCAGCATTCTAGTTGCCCCTATCTGTCATATTGCTGCAGAGACCCTTACAGCCGCACCGCAGTGTAAATGTTGATTTAAAGAGGAACAACAAACAGGAATTTCACTTTCCTGTGTGTTGTCCCTCTCTGTGGCAGCATTCCGTATTGATATGTGTACCGGACGAGTTCACCCCGTTTCACTCACCTTCCTTTCCTTCGCACGGTGCAGGCTCGGAAGAGAGCAACTTCTCTGATTGACTGAGCGGCGCACAGTCAATCAGCACGCTTGTTGTCACTCGGCTGCTTTTGGTGCCGCTGATGGCTAAGCAACCTGAGAAGCTAAGCGGCCCACACCGGCCAATCAGGAAGGCCAGGCTCAGGCGCACGCACGGCTAGAGGTGAGCATGGATGCGGATGGACGCACAGACGCAGCAAGAGCTCCAAGAGAGGGCGAGTGTTCCCGGGGGTTCAAGAGGTTTCACACAGCAATTTGGGATGCCTCGAGGACTGAAACTCTGGAATCACTGAAGTCTTTCAGGCTCCAGAGCTTCTGATGTTCCTCTTTAACTTCCTCTATTATTGATTTATCTCTAAAAATTATTTTGCAGATTAAAGCTCACCCTGAGCCTATATGGCCATCAAGATCAGTGTGGGGCGCATAGACAAAAGATAGCTGTCTCTTGTGCATTGACGCTCATCCCTTGTCTGTTTGCCTTTTATGAGATGATATTAAATTAAAAAGAGTAACTAAAGTAAGTAGGAAATGACCTGGAAGCAAGATAATAAAGAAAAATTAAGACAAACCATCTGAAGTGTAAACCCGATGAGAAACCACAACTTCCTCATTATATGTAACTTCTCATGCAAATGACTTCATTTGTCACTGTTTGTAAGATTAGCAAGTGGAGACCAAATTTGTAGTAGAAAAAATGAACACCCACCATCAAAGCTATGCATGCCAAAATGGATTGATTTTAATATAAGATTAGCAATTGGGCAAGTGTTCACAAATTGCTGAAAAACATTAGATTAGGATCATCCAAAAAAAAAAAAAAAATATATATATATATATATATATATATATATATATGTAGTTGTATAGAACACAGAGCAACCTCCAATACGAAAATAGTGCCAAGAAATAATGAAAAGTCTCTATCCCACGGCACATGCACCTCCACACGGTGAATCCTCCACCAATAGTGCAAATCCTTACCGACTAATAAAGGTATTAAAGCCTTCAAGCCGTCCACATAAAGGTACTTATTGAATCTTATTCCTCCTTATTGGATCTTGTTCCTCCTTAAAATGCTCCCCGACTCCCAAGGGAAAATGGGACAGTTTGACCAGTCACCGGAAAGTAATAAAAACAGAATCTAGTGTAACTCCGTTTAAAACCCACAATGGTTTAATAAGTAGTTTTTAAAATTTGCACTCACAAACATAAAGATAAGAAACAGCTTTCAATTAAAATCATGGCAGCGCGCGTCTCACCGGCCCTGGGATGAAGCAGCTTTGCCAGCGGGGAGGTAACGCCAACCACAGATATAACAGTACCGATGTTGCAACTTGAAGAAAATTCCGCCACCGCCACCGCCAACGCGTTTCGTCGCCAAAGGCAACTTTAACCAGGCTGGTGGCGGGCGGAGGGCGGAAGGAATATATAGCAACAGACATCATCCCACAATTCTGTGGGAGAGCGGTCATGTGACTCTGATTAATTTCACCTGATCACATTATTCAAAAAATACCAAACTGATATACATCAAAGACGGAAAACTTATTTTACATCATTGTGCTTCTATACAGCACAAAATGATATAACATAATAGCGCAAATGCACTTACGCAATATGCGCATCTTACAAAACAAGCCCACAACGGCCAATCCTGTGGCATATGGGCTGTTTGACACGCCCCCAAAACCATCCCACTACCCTATATCCAAATCTTGTAAGAGGCGATATAATGGGGCATAACACATACCCAGCATCCGGCCGCATGCGTCACACATCTCAGGCAGCAGACACCGCGGTGCAGACACATCCCGCGGTCCGGACACATACAACATGGACGTGCGTTCCACCGCTCTAAACCACGTGACCATAACAAATGGTCACATGCTCCAAAATGGCTGTGCGCTCCAATACAGCTCACAATGCAGGCAAATCCCCCGACTTACTTAGCATGGGCGTACACTTTCCCCTTCAGATCACCTGACCATAATACATGGTCACATGTTGGGAAATAAATGTGCGTTCCAAATAGGTGCGCTCCAACGCAAGTCACATGTCCACCATAAATATACACTCATACAAATCACATGTCCACAATAAGCGGCCACATGCTGCAAACGGGCTGACAGCTCACAACGCAATTAAATAGTCAGCAATAATATGAAGAACATTTTGAATTACAGCAGGATTGTACTTGGCTATCTAATCAAGGTTATTTTAATCTTAATTATATAATGAATAATAAGAGAGCCATATCGACAAGCACCAAAGGAATAGGGCACACATTGATATTGCAATCGCAACAATAATATTTAACTCCTTCTAAGTCATTAATAATTAATGTCAAGATGTCCTTAACTTTCAGAATGAATGCTGACATGGTGACAATCATCAGCTAAAGATGGAACGCCAATTAGATTCCAACGGTACTGATACATCAAATGGTGGTTAGACCAACCATAAATTTAAAAGTATATAAAAAGTAAAAAATATAAAAATATAAAAAATATTTTTAGAATGAATGAATATACCAACAAGTGTGGCAAAGCTGCCTAACCCCAGCATCATATAAATGTAAATACATAAAAAATCAAATATACTGTAAATACATAGATGAACTATATTATATGATGTTAAATAAACAAATAGGTTAAGAAGAATCAATAAAGCAATTCAAATCAAAATCAACATTTAAACCAGAGGGGTGTAAGGTACCCAGAGTGTAAATCCACTGTCCCTCTTTTTTAGAAAGGTCCCTTACCATATTCGAACCCCTCCAGTGAGGTTCAACCTTATCTATCCCCAGAAAACTAAGTAAACTAGGGTCACTATTGTGGCAATCTTTAAAGTGTGCCGATAAATTATGGGATTCAAAACCTCGTCTTACATTGTACATATGTTCACGAATGCGTATTTTAAGCTCACGGGTAGTGCGCCCAACATACATTTTTAAACACGGACACCACAAGAGATAAATCACACCCTTTGAGCTACAGGTTATGAACTTGGATATCTTAAAGGATTTGTTTGTACTGAAATCCAAAAAGGATTTCACAGATTTTTCCATCAATTTGCAACCTTTACATCCTGCACAAGATCCACATCTGTAGAAACCTGTCGGTAAGGTGCTAGCCGATCCACCTAAAATAGGCGGGTCGACATAGCTTTTCACCAGTCGGTCTCTCAAATTTGGTGCTTTTCTATAAACCACTTTCGGGCAAGATGGTAACGCCGGACCCAGAACTGTATCTGCCTTCAAGATGTGCCAATGTCTAACTAGTAGGTTGCGAACCTCCTTATATTGCGTATTAAAGCCAGTGATGAATGGAATATCATCCCTAGTTTTGACAGTATTTTTATCCCCCTTTATAAGGAGAGATTCTCTGGGGCGTTTTCTAACTAAGGCCCGTTGCTGGCGTACCTCTTCCTTCCCATAACCTTTATTCACAAAACGCTGCATCAGCATTGTAGACTGATTATCAAAATCCTCCAACAACGTACAGTTTCTCCTCACCCTAGTGAACTGTCCCTTTGGTATCGCTTGGAGCCACTTAGGGTGATGACAACTCATAAAAGGAACATAGCCGTTCCTATCTGTACTTTTGAAGTAGGTAGAGGTGGTTAGTGACTCACCCGCTTTCCTAATAGTAAGATCCAGGAAATTAACCGAATCCACGCTGATGTCAGCCGTAAACTCCAAGTTAAAAGTGTTCCTGTTGATATCCTGACAGAATTTTTGTAACGTCTCATGAGGGCCATCCCAAACGAAAAACACGTCGTCAATGTAACGATACCAGCAACGTAAGCTAGATGGAATTTGATTTTGTATGAAGATGGCCTCCCACCAACCCACATAAAGGTTAGCCATACTGGGTGCAAAATTTTGCACCCATGGCTACTCCCTTTCTCTGAAGGTAATAGCAACCATTGAACCAAAAATAGTTCCGTTCAAGTGCAAAGGTTAAACAGGCAATTATAAAATTAATTTGTCTATTTGGCAAGGAAGACTGGGAAGAAAGAAAATGACATACAGCTTCAATTCCCTGTTCATGCGGGATGACCGTATAAAGTGAGGTCACATCTGCTGTGACCAAAAATGTATTAGAAGTGACCTTGAGACTACCACAAATTTCCAAGACTTGTGAGGAGTCTCGTAAATAAGATGGAAGGGAGGTCACTATCCCCTGCAAAAATCCATCTATATATTCGCCAAGTCTACACGTAATCGAGCCGACCCCGCTAACAATGGGCCGGCCCGGCGGATTAGTAAGACTTTTATGAATTTTAGGTAGAATATATATAGTAGGTATTCGCGGTGCTGTTGGATTGAGGTATTCAAACTCTTTCCTGGTCAGAATGCCAAGTTCCAGTCCTGAGCTTAAAAGCTCAAATAATTCTTGTTGATATCCCGATGTAGGATCATTCTCAAGGGGAAGGTAAGTATCTGAATCAGCTAATAACCTATTGACCTCATCAATGTAATCCATTTTGTTCAAAATTACTAGCCCCCCCCCCCTTATCAGCCGGCTTTATAACCACATTTTTATTTTGTTCCAGCTGTTTTAAACCCTTCGCCATATCTGACGGCCATCTTTTCTGCTTAACCTTGAGGGATTGTAAGTCCCTCAGTACCACAGATTTAAAGGTATCAATCTGTGAGCTAGTGGGCCCAGGGGGGTTAAATAAGGATTTATTCCGTAGATTGGAATGTTGAATCATATCATTGGATTCATCAGGATTACGGGCTTCCATATTAGAGTTAAGGTCTGATTTCGTGAGAAAAAACCTTTTTACATTTAACTTACGTATATATTTCTGTAAGTCCACAAAGGTTTCAAATTTATTGAATGTCTTTGGTGGGGCATATTTTAGCCCCCTATCTAGTACCCTTAACTCATCATCCGTGAACACTTGGTTACTAAGATTATAAATTCCTTCACCTATAGGTGTCTTACTCTTCTGGTGTTTCTTTCCCCCTCTCTTTCCTCGCTTGGAGCGGCCTTCCTTTTTGAGGCTATATTCCTCCCCCTTGGGGTAACGGTTCCCTCGTACATGAGTGGGGACCTCCCCCTTAATGGCGGAGAATTGCCCCGATTGAAATGAAAAGGAGTCTTAGAGGGGATATTGGAAGTTGAAGGAGGTGTGTCCATAGGAGGACAAGTTCTCTCCAATGTTTCCAGTTTCTGGGGGATATATCTGGTAGGCCTAGATGGCACATAAGGTTCCCTACGCATTCGTGAATCAATTGTATAGTTCTCAGGTCTATATCTATATGGCTTTCTCCAATTTCCCCCTGATCTATCCGATCTCACAGTCCTAAAGTTAGTGTAATAGTTTCTAGGGGGGGATAAGGGAATCCTATTATTCCCGTATCCTGTCCTTTCCACAGGTCCCGGAGGGCCTGCCCGAGTCATTCTGGGTTCTGATTTCTCATAATCCAAATTATTTACATCACCCCTTTCCAGATTTGCCCATTGCCACTTGAACACTTTATTATCCTGGTAATCTTTTTGATCACGGGCTATTTTCTTTAGTTTTTTGGTTTTAATCTGAAGTTCTTCTTTTGCTAGCCTATCTTTTAACTCCTCCGATTTTTTGAGGAATTCATCCGATGCACTAAGTGGTGAAAGCCTCTCTTTTAATGCACCTATTTGTCCCTCCAATTGTTTGTATTGATCCCTCTTTTTAGCTGCCAATCTCTCTAATAACAAGATCCCACATCCATTAAAAAATTCAAACCAATCAGATTTAGACTCTATTGTGTCATCACCGTCATAAATCTGTAAGGTCCACCTCAACTGTTGCGGGACCATTCGTTTAGAAATATAGTACTCAAGACTTGCTAAGTCCCATTTTAACCTTAATTCCTTATTCAGAATCTTATATAATTCCCTGAAGTCAGTGTTGAGGCAGGGAACTACAGGGGAACCTGAATCATTGTTTATAAGGGTTCCAAAATCAATCCTGGTTGATTTACAAAATGAAAAAATATCCATCTCCTACAGGTATATTAAAACTCAACCTAGATCACTTGGTTAGCTGCGGACGTATTAGGAATAACACACAAATCAAACAAAAAGATACTGCAATAGTACATACACCGCGCTGTGAATAATGAATACGAATATAATGACAAGCACACACACTAAATGAATAAATGTTATAAGTCCAAAAATTAGGTGCTCCACGTGTATTAGTCCTTATCCCAAATGGACCCAAAATCGATAGTTGTATAGAACACAGAGCAACCTCCAATACGAAAATAGTGCCAAGAAATAATGAAAAGTCTCTATCCCACGGCACATGCACCTCCACACGGTGAATCCTCCACCAATAGTGCAAATCCTTACCGACTAATAAAGGTATTAAAGCCTTCAAGCCGTCCACATAAAGGTACTTATTGAATCTTATTCCTCCTTATTGGATCTTGTTCCTCCTTAAAATGCTCCCCGACTCCCAAGGGAAAATGGGACAGTTTGACCAGTCACCGGAAAGTAATAAAAACAGAATCTAGTGTAACTCCGTTTAAAACCCACAATGGTTTAATAAGTAGTTTTTAAAATTTGCACTCACAAACATAAAGATAAGAAACAGCTTTCAATTAAAATCATGGCAGCGCGCGTCTCACCGGCCCTGGGATGAAGCAGCTTTGCCAGCGGGGAGGTAACGCCAACCACAGATATAACAGTACCGATGTTGCAACTTGAAGAAAATTCCGCCACCGCCACCGCCAACGCGTTTCGTCGCCAAAGGCAACTTTAACCAGGCTGGTGGCGGGCGGAGGGCGGAAGGAATATATAGCAACAGACATCATCCCACAATTCTGTGGGAGAGCGGTCATGTGACTCTGATTAATTTCACCTGATCACATTATTCAAAAAATACCAAACTGATATACATCAAAGACGGAAAACTTATTTTACATCATTGTGCTTCTATACAGCACAAAATGATATAACATAATAGCGCAAATGCACTTACGCAATATGCGCATCTTACAAAACAAGCCCACAACGGCCAATCCTGTGGCATATGGGCTGTTTGACACGCCCCCAAAACCATCCCACTACCCTATATCCAAATCTTGTAAGAGGCGATATAATGGGGCATAACACATACCCAGCATCCGGCCGCATGCGTCACACATCTCAGGCAGCAGACACCGCGGTGCAGACACATCCCGCGGTCCGGACACATACAACATGGACGTGCGTTCCACCGCTCTAAACCACGTGACCATAACAAATGGTCACATGCTCCAAAATGGCTGTGCGCTCCAATACAGCTCACAATGCAGGCAAATCCCCCGACTTACTTAGCATGGGCGTACACTTTCCCCTTCAGATCACCTGACCATAATACATGGTCACATGTTGGGAAATAAATGTGCGTTCCAAATAGGTGCGCTCCAACGCAAGTCACATGTCCACCATAAATATACACTCATACAAATCACATGTCCACAATAAGCGGCCACATGCTGCAAACGGGCTGACAGCTCACAACGCAATTAAATAGTCAGCAATAATATGAAGAACATTTTGAATTACAGCAGGATTGTACTTGGCTATCTAATCAAGGTTATTTTAATCTTAATTATATAATGAATAATAAGAGAGCCATATCGACAAGCACCAAAGGAATAGGGCACACAGTCTTGGAAATTTGTGGTAGTCTCAAGGTCACTTCTAATACATTTTTGGTCACAGCAGATGTGACCTCACTTTATACGGTCATCCCGCATGAACAGGGAATTGAAGCTGTATGTCATTTTCTTTCTTCCCAGTCTTCCTTGCCAAATAGACAAATTAATTTTATAATTGCCTGTTTAACCTTTGCACTTGAACGGAACTATTTTTGGTTCAATGGTTGCTATTACCTTCAGAGAAAGGGAGTAGCCATGGGTGCAAAATTTGCACCCAGTATGGCTAACCTTTATGTGGGTTGGTGGGAGGCCATCTTCATACAAAATCAAATTCCATCTAGCTTACGTTGCTGGTATCGTTACATTGACGACGTGTTTTTCGTTTGGGATGGCCCTCATGAGACGTTACAAAAATTCTGTCAGGATATCAACAGGAACACTTTTAACTTGGAGTTTACGGCTGACATCAGCGTGGATTCGGTTAATTTCCTGGATCTTACTATTAGGAAAGCGGGTGAGTCACTAACCACCTCTACCTACTTCAAAAGTACAGATAGGAACGGCTATGTTCCTTTTATGAGTTGTCATCACCCTAAGTGGCTCCAAGCGATACCAAAGGGACAGTTCACTAGGGTGAGGAGAAACTGTACGTTGTTGGAGGATTTTGATAATCAGTCTACAATGCTGATGCAGCGTTTTGTGAATAAAGGTTATGGGAAGGAAGAGGTACGCCAGCAACGGGCCTTAGTTAGAAAACGCCCCAGAGAATCTCTCCTTATAAAGGGGGATAAAAATACTGTCAAAACTAGGGATGATATTCCATTCATCACTGGCTTTAATACGCAATATAAGGAGGTTCGCAACCTACTAGTTAGACATTGGCACATCTTGAAGGCAGATACAGTTCTGGGTCCGGCGTTACCATCTTGCCCGAAAGTGGTTTATAGAAAAGCACCAAATTTGAGAGACCGACTGGTGAAAAGCTATGTCGACCCGCCTATTTTAGGTGGATCGGCTAGCACCTTACCGACAGGTTTCTACAGATGTGGATCTTGTGCAGGATGTAAAGGTTGCAAATTGATGGAAAAATCTGTGAAATCCTTTTTGGATTTCAGTACAAACAAATCCTTTAAGATATCCAAGTTCATAACCTGTAGCTCAAAGGGTGTGATTTATCTCTTGTGGTGTCCGTGTTTAAAAATGTATGTTGGGCGCACTACCCGTGAGCTTAAAATACGCATTCGTGAACATATGTACAATGTAAGACGAGGTTTTGAATCCCATAATTTATCGGCACACTTTAAAGATTGCCACAATAGTGACCCTAGTTTACTTAGTTTTCTGGGGATAGATAAGGTTGAACCTCACTGGAGGGGTTCGAATATGGTAAGGGACCTTTCTAAAAAAGAGGGACAGTGGATTTACACTCTGGGTACCTTACACCCCTCTGGTTTAAATGTTGATTTTGATTTGAATTGCTTTATTGATTCTTCTTAACCTATTTGTTTATTTAACATCATATAATATAGTTCATCTATGTATTTACAGTATATTTGATTTTTTATGTATTTACATTTATATGATGCTGGGGTTAGGCAGCTTTGCCACACTTGTTGGTATATTCATTCATTCTAAAAATATTTTTTATATTTTTATATTTTTTACTTTTTATATACTTTTAAATTTATGGTTGGTCTAACCACCATTTGATGTATCAGTACCGTTGGAATCTAATTGGCGTTCCATCTTTAGCTGATGATTGTCACCATGTCAGCATTCATTCTGAAAGTTAAGGACATCTTGACATTAATTATTAATGACTTAGAAGGAGTTAAATATTATTGTTGCGATTGCAATATCAATGTGTGCCCTATTCCTTTGGTGCTTGTCGATATGGCTCTCTTATTATTCATTATATAATTAAGATTAAAATAACCTTGATTAGATAGCCAAGTACAATCCTGCTGTAATTCAAAATGTTCTTCATATTATTGCTGACTATTTAATTGCGTTGTGAGCTGTCAGCCCGTTTGCAGCATGTGGCCGCTTATTGTGGACATGTGATTTGTATGAGTGTATATTTATGGTGGACATGTGACTTGCGTTGGAGCGCACCTATTTGGAACGCACATTTATTTCCCAACATGTGACCATGTATTATGGTCAGGTGATCTGAAGGGGAAAGTGTACGCCCATGCTAAGTAAGTCGGGGGATTTGCCTGCATTGTGAGCTGTATTGGAGCGCACAGCCATTTTGGAGCATGTGACCATTTGTTATGGTCACGTGGTTTAGAGCGGTGGAACGCACGTCCATGTTGTATGTGTCCGGACCGCGGGATGTGTCTGCACCGCGGTGTCTGCTGCCTGAGATGTGTGACGCATGCGGCCGGATGCTGGGTATGTGTTATGCCCCATTATATCGCCTCTTACAAGATTTGGATATAGGGTAGTGGGATGGTTTTGGGGGCGTGTCAAACAGCCCATATGCCACAGGATTGGCCGTTGTGGGCTTGTTTTGTAAGATGCGCATATTGCGTAAGTGCATTTGCGCTATTATGTTATATCATTTTGTGCTGTATAGAAGCACAATGATGTAAAATAAGTTTTCCGTCTTTGATGTATATCAGTTTGGTATTTTTTGAATAATGTGATCAGGTGAAATTAATCAGAGTCACATGACCGCTCTCCCACAGAATTGTGGGATGATGTCTGTTGCTATATATTCCTTCCGCCCTCCGCCCGCCACCAGCCTGGTTAAAGTTGCCTTTGGCGACGAAACGCGTTGGCGGTGGCGGTGGCGGAATTTTCTTCAAGTTGCAACATCGGTACTGTTATATCTGTGGTTGGCGTTACCTCCCCGCTGGCAAAGCTGCTTCATCCCAGGGCCGGTGAGACGCGCGCTGCCATGATTTTAATTGAAAGCTGTTTCTTATCTTTATGTTTGTGAGTGCAAATTTTAAAAACTACTTATTAAACCATTGTGGGTTTTAAACGGAGTTACACTAGATTCTGTTTTTATTACTTTCCGGTGACTGGTCAAACTGTCCCATTTTCCCTTGGGAGTCGGGGAGCATTTTAAGGAGGAACAAGATCCAATAAGGAGGAATAAGATTCAATAAGTACCTTTATGTGGACGGCTTGAAGGCTTTAATACCTTTATTAGTCGGTAAGGATTTGCACTATTGGTGGAGGATTCACCGTGTGGAGGTGCATGTGCCGTGGGATAGAGACTTTTCATTATTTCTTGGCACTATTTTCGTATTGGAGGTTGCTCTGTGTTCTATACAACTATCGATTTTGGGTCCATTTGGGATAAGGACTAATACACGTGGAGCACCTAATTTTTGGACTTATAACATTTATTCATTTAGTGTGTGTGCTTGTCATTATATTCATATTCATTATTCACAGCGCGGTGTATGTACTATTGCAGTATCTTTTTGTTTGTTTTATATATATATATATATATATATATATCTTTACAGCATACTATACAGTGTTAGATTATGTTGACGTGTTACATTGTAACAGCAATGCACAAGCTGGGGAGATCACTGTAAGGAATAGCAAATCTGTATGTATATATACATATATGTATCTTGTTATATCTTGTTGGAATGACTTTAAAGAACCTATAACTACAATTTGGTCCCATTAAAACAGACCAAAACCCTAGATTTCACTAGCGTCCGGTCTACAGGGAAATCTTGTTTTGGGATTTTGGGATGCCCCTGTGTTTGAAACAATCAAGTAACTCACCACAATCCCCTCTCCTATGTGGTTCTCTGCCTTTTTACGTCAAGTACCCTCTAGCGTCAAGAAGTTCCAAACAAGGACCCCAAAGGCGGTGATTAATTATAAATAATACCAAAATATGTAGGTCATAGGCCTCGTGGAACTTTTAAAGCAAGAAGGGATAATAAACCAGACCAGTCAGACACCCCCGTAGGTTTGCCCTGGAACACTGCCACGTACCCTCTGGGGTACATAGACCGCAGGTTGAGAATCAATGTTCTAGACTTTAGAGCCAGGTTACTCGGGTTTTAGTTGCACTCAGTGACATCAACTTTGGATGCCCCTACAGTTAAAGACCCTGAAAAATCTTTTACTGTATCATATTTTATGAACAAAAAATAGCTGCACACTGGTGAAACATGTGTGAGTGGTTAGCCCCCATTGTTCGGATGGAGCTCTGATAGAAAAAGGTAGGTGTCTCTCTTTAATGCATGGCTCACTGGTGGCATGAGAGGGTAAGTAAGGTTAGTTTAGTGTTCCTGTGAAACGGGACACCTAGAGGCTGATTCATTATCCACGCCAGGTATCGGCATATGAGCGTCGGTATAGCGGTGCTTAGAGCGACCGATAGTAGACGCTGTAAGCGGGTATCGGGCGCTGTAACAGAGCACCTCAGTCGCTGTAGTAACCTGGCCAGCATTAATGAATGTGATGTATGTTGGGCGCTCTAACACCAGTACAGCGCTGCAGCGAGCGAGAGGTAGCGCCAGCTCAGTGCGACCAACTCTCAGCGCACCATACTTATGAAAAACTACACACACAGCGTTGGCGCTTTAAATCTGGTCGCTATAGCATAGAGCGCCACACGCTGTGTGATTAAAGTCTGTTTTTGAACACATATCCACCAGTAACAAAGCGAAAACTCATGGAATGACATTGTTGTAACATTGTGACATTAACACTTTAGTGCCAGACATGCAATGACAATTCTGCATAAAAATATAAAAAGTAAAAAAAAAATGTATAAAAGTGTTTGTTTGCAGCCAGAAGAGGTCACACAATGATTTGAAAAAAAAAAAAAAAAAAATAATGTCAAACACGCTGTTTAAACACAAGAAAATGGACGGCCATTGAAATGTATGGGAGAGACAGTGAGAGAAAGGTAATACCTGGCACTCTGAAAGCTAGAGCGCCTGCGCTATAAGCTGAGCCGCCTGTAATAATACTTCGGACGCTACATGGCGCTGTTAGAGTCGCTCACCAGATTCGCTTTCATAAATGTGGTTTTGCGTACAGCGCCTGGCGTTCACCAGATGCTGCATGGCGCTACGAGGCGCTACCTGCCGCTATCCCTCCCTAAATAACCCCCTTAGTTACGCCATTGCGCAGCACCCAGGAGGTACTTCATATAAATCAGAAAATGTAAAGTGGTACTTGTTGAGAAAAAAGGTTGGGAGTTGAGAGGCTGTGCGAGGAAGGGTGAGTGAGATCGGCCGATCTGTGGGGTTTCACACAGCGAGGCATCCCTGATCCCGGTGACTGGGGGGCAAAGACCAAAACCCAGGATAGTGAAAATCCTGGGTTTTGATCCACTTTAAATGAGAGAGCACATTTCTTTTTTTTCCCTTTAATGTATGCAGAGCGAGGGAAAAATGTCACAGGGCCACTTTTCGGGGTGGCAGCGAGCATCGTTGGAGGCTGGGCCCCTCCTGTGCCACTCAGACCCCAGGCCCAGGACATCAGATCTGCCCCTTCCCCCTGATGGCGGCTGTGATATGCATTATTACATATACAGTATATTTATATATTGTGGTAAGGTGTATGGGAAAGTAATGAATGGTATCTATTTTCCCCTGCAATGCTGTATCAGGCACGATCCATGCCGGGTTTTCAGGACCCAGTTCACATTCCCCAGTACTCTACAGGTTTGTTCTCTGATTCCAGGCCTCACACAGGTGATGAGGCTGATTGCAAGGGAAGCCGAAATAAAAGGAGCCGCTAAGCCTGTCAGTTTGCTGTTGATCAGCCTGGAGGAAGGAGCCCAGGCTGTACTGCTCAATGTGAATGAGAGAACTGGATTAAAGCCGAAGGACTTTGCTTCCGTGACCCCAAACTTGGACTTGTGGGGATTAACTGTGTGGGCGTGTGTGCTAAGAGCAGGTGAGGTAACCGCTTATACTGCGTTTTGTGATGCAACCATCTCTGATGATTAAGAGATGCTTTGGCTGTGGAATTCTTATTTTTCAATAAAATACATTTGATTTGAAGGAGAACTGTCGTTTGAGTCACTATCGTTCACCCCAGTCGTTTAAAATATATATATATTTATATATATATATATATATATATATATATATATATATATATATATGTATATATTTATTTAAAACTTTTAGATGTATTATACTGTACATATTGCACTGTAATAAGAAAGTAACAAGCTAACCACAGCAGTATATAAACAACGATTTCTGAGCAAACAACAAACTAAAAGTGGGCGGAGTTCCTGTCTCTGTATATGGTTTCCATGGGCTCGTTACAATAATTCACAGCCATTATTCGGGATCCGTGCTGTGTTTAGATAAGAGAGTTTGCACAGGTCACTTGTATGAATTGTGTGCTCGTGTGTAGGGAAGCTTATAGCTCAGATATCGCGTCTCTACCAGGAAGTGGCCGGGGTGAATATTGCCGCCTTTGTTTCCCTGGTGAATGAGGCAGGTTGAGACTTGATCTAATTTCTGTACATGGAATATAATAGGAAACAAAGAGGGTTGGAAGGGCTGTATGAGGAAGTCGCACATATTATTACTAGGCTCTCTCTTTATTGTTAGCACAGGGCTGACCTCCAGCTATAGGGCACACATAGCTAACGGCAGGGGAAGATGTCTGATTCACATACAGTGTACTTTAGTGACTGATTAATGATTAATGAAGTCCATCAGACTTCTTGTGAAAAACTTTTCGGAGGCGTACTGACAACATGCAGGATTGCCCACCATGCATTATAAACTTGTAAGGAGTTCCTATATTTGGACTGTTACTGTACATGTGATGATGGGGGAAATCTCTGGGGGAAGTGACTAATATACCCCACTATACATGCCTTTGAGTCTTTGATTCACTTAAAGGAGTCACATGAAATATTTTAGTACTCATAGGTGCGTGTTCTAAATCACAGGAGATCTTTCCTAACACAGAGATGTTATTTTTTATACTCACAGGCAGGGTCGGCTCCAGGTTTCTGGGGGCCCTTGGGCAAAAGAGTCTTAGTGGGCCCTAAAGCAGTGTGCCACATGATGTCACCTTTCAGCTTCGCTGTCACAAATGGGTCATCTTCTGCTGCTGGTAGCCTTCCAGCCCTTATTGCCTTCCCTATAGCCACCAATCATTCTCTAGTCCTTATTGCCTTCCCTATAGCCACCAATCATCCTCTAGTCCTTATTGCCTTCCTGTAGCCACCATTCATCCTCTAGTCCTTATTGCCTTCCTGGCCACCAATCATCCTCTAGTCCTTATTGCCTTCCTGGCCACCAATCATCCTCTAGTCCTTATTGCCTTCCTGGCCACCAATCATCCTCTAGTCCTTATTGCCTTCCTGGCCACCAATCATCCTCTAGTCCTTATTGCCTTCCTGGCCACCAATCATCCTCTAGTCCTTATTGCCTTCCCTATAGCCACCAATCATCCTCCAGTCCTTATTGCCTTCCTGGCCACCAATCATCATCTAGTCCTTATTGCCTTCCTGGCCACCAATCATCCTCTAGTCCTTATTGCCTTCCCTATAGCCACCAATCATCCTCTAGTCCTTATTGCCTTCCTGGCCACCAATCATCATCTAGTCCTTATTGCCTTCCTGGCCACCAATCATCCTCTAGTCCTTATTGCCTTCCTGGCCACCAATCATCCTCTAGTCCTTATTGCCTTCCTGTAGCCACCATTCATCCTCTAGTCCTTATTGCCTTCCCTATAGCCACCAATCATTCTCCAGTCCTTATTGCCTTCCTGTAGCCACCAATCATCCTCTAGTCCTTATTGCCTTCCTGTAGCCACCAATCATCCTCTAGTCTTTATTGCCTTCCTGTAGCCACCAATCATTCTCTAGTCCTTATTGCCTTCCTGTAGCCACCAATCATCCTCTAGTCCTTATTGCCTTCCTGTAGCCACCAATCATTCTCTAGTCCTTATTGCCTTCCCTATAGCCACCAATCATCCTCTAGTCCTTATTGCCTTCCTGGCCACCAATCATCCTCTAGTCCTTATTGCCTTCCTGGCCACCAATCATCCTCTAGTCCTTATTGCCTTCCTGTAGCCACCATTCATCCTCTAGTCCTTATTGCCTTCCCTATAGCCACCAATCATTCTCCAGTCCTTATTGCCTTCCTGTAGCCACCATTCATCCTCTAGTCCTTATTGCCTTCCCTATAGCCACCAATCATTCTCCAGTCCTTATTGCCTTCCTGTAGCCACCAATCATCCTCTAGTCCGTATTGCCTTCCTGTAGCCACCAATCATCCTCTAGGCCTTGCTGCACTCTCTACAGCCACCAATCACCCTTCCACCCTTACTGCTTGCTTCACTGCCACTAAAGACTCCATCATTGCTGTTAGTTGTCACCTGGTTCTTGCCACCTTCTGAGCTTCCATCAGTTGCCCTCCATTCCATGCCACCTTCTCCAATGTTGCTGACCATCCCCTGTTGCTGAGGCCATCCAGGAGCAGGTCTGTACACAACACTCGGCATTTGGTGGTTCGGGTCTCCTGTAAAATAATACTATGGCCAAGTGTGGGCCTGAGTGGGCCCCTACAGGAGCCAGGGGCACTGGCAATTGCCAGGTTTGCCATGTGCTGGTGCCGGCCCTGCTCACAGGTCATGTTTTCTAACTCACAGGAGATCTTTTTAACTTACCAGTGATGTTTCCTCATTTAAATACAGAAATCTGCCTCCCTGGTGTCTAAAAGACTCTGGGGAGGCTCATCTCCCCCTCTATGGGGCATCCCGATTTGGGATTACCCAATGTGTGATAGCTACTATATACACCTCATCGGTGTTCCCACAGTGCACTGGCTGCGTCCATGGCTTTGTAGGTGACTCCTGCTAGAGAGGAACAATACCCACAATAATGAAAATCCCTCTGTGCCTCTTCAAGATTGATGGTTCCTCACAGGAGATCCTTCTAACTCACAGATGATGCTTCCAGCTTGCACTTAATGTGTCCTAACATCTTTCCAAACCTACAGGTTATATTTCCCAACGTGCAGGTCATGTTTCCTAACTCATAGCTGGCTTTTCTAACTTACTAACTGATATTTCCTAACGTGGAAGCTGATTCATTACTAACGTAAAGTATCAGCAGATGAGCGTCTGTATAGCGGCGCTTAGAGTGACCACTAGTAGACGCTGTAAACATGTATTGGGCGCTTTTAACAGAGCCCCTCAGTCGCTGTAGTAACCTGGCCGGCATTGATGAATGTGATGTATGTTGGGCGCTCTAACACCAGTACAGCGCTGCAGGGAGCGAAATGTAGCGCCAGCTCAATGTGACCTACTCTCAGCGCTCCACACCATACTTATCAAAAAAGGACACATCTGGTGGTTATAGCATAGAGCACCAGACGCTGTGTGATTAAAGCCTGTTTTTGAACACATATCCACCAGTAACAAAGCGAAAACACATGGAATGACATTGTTTTAACACTGTGACATTAACACTTTAGTGCCAGACCTGTAATGACAATTCTGCATAAAAAGATAAAAAGTCACAAAAGTTTCTAAAAGTGTTTGTTTGCAGCCAGGAGAGGTCACACAATGATTTTAGAAAAAAAATAGTCAAACACGCTATTTAAACACAAACGAAACGAAATGAACGGCCATTAAAATGTATAGAAGAGCCACCTGTAATAATACATGTGACACTACATGGCGCTGTTAGAGGCGCTCACCCGATTCGCTTTCATAAATGTGGCTTTGCTTACAGTGCCCGGCGTTCACCAGATGCTGCCTGACGCTACGAGGAGCTACCTGGCGCTATGTATGATGATCTTGTGGGATTCACATAGAGAGCCAAACCAAACCCGGATGTCCCAGGGATAGGCAAATGGACTGGCCCGGTACTTTTTTCTACTCCAGGGCTGGCCAAAAGATGCATGTTCCTCTTTCAAAGTGATGGTTCCTCATAGGAGACCCTTCCAACTCATGGGTGATGCTTGCGCCTCACATGGGATCTTTCTCAACCCAAAGGTGACATTTCCAAACTCGCAGGTCATGTTTACCAACAATAATTGGTATAATTTAATTGGGTACAACACGGATTTTGTAAAAAATGGGGGTCAATCAAGAATAATAATATATTCAAATTCAAATGAACTAATAATTGGTTGAAACATTATTCAATAATAACTAATGAATAATGTGTTAGCCAAACGTGTACATACCATAGAGGCAGCTACTCCCGGGGCAGTGGCAGAAGTTCATGATCCTTCAGCGGGCCCCTGGCTGTGGCAGACTGGTGTTGTAACAGCTGAAGGACCAGAAATGGTGTGAGTGGGTGCTGGTCACAATCGGTGGGCCCAGGTTTGAAGCAGCAAGGATTGGCACTGTTTCCTCTGAAGCTCTGACTACTGATATGTCCTAACCAAAGCCAATATAAAGGGGGCGGGGGCTCTGGGAACTCCACAACTTTGCAGCCTCCAACACTTATTAATAAGAGCAGCCATTGCTCATCAGTTACTTAAACAAGAACACGTCTCGTTCTTTACTAAATGGGTGTTGTTCCCAATTTCCGATGCCCCCGCAGCTATTCTGATTGCTAGTTTTGTCCGCTCTCTAAACGCCCCTAATAAGAAGTCTTCTTACTTTTCATATTGCTTCCCTGGCAAAATTGAGCACTGTGATTGTCCAGAATGGTCACGCGGTCAATGCCGGCCTGCCCTGGGTATCAGATTATCATGGCGGCCAATCGCAGGATTCGCTTTTTACAGGGGGACCAGTTTAAATGGGGAATTGGGTACAACACATTTCGTAAAAAAATGGGTATTGTTCCAGTTTAAGCCAAAATCCATAACCCAAGGACAAAGGGTCAAACAGCTAACTAAGACCCTTATTTATGAAGGAATAGCGACAGGTAGCGACTGGTGAGCGGCCGGTAATGACGGGCCCCGCCACGAGAACGCCGGCTCCCCACCACAATCACACATTTATCAAGCCAATCCTGCTTAGCGACTGAGATAGCGCCATATAGCCACTCATTCATCATTATTCCAGCCTCAGCCCACAGCGCCAGCGTCCGACCTTGAACAGCGACAGGTATGACCTCTCGCTACCTGGCGCTCTCCAATGCGTTTCAGTGGAACAATCTTTAAATATTCATAATTAATTGTTATTAATGTTTTTTTTTTTTTTTAAATGTGAAAGATTCTGTGACCACTTCTGCCATTTAAAAAAAAAAATTGTACAGAATTGATATTACAGGTCTGATATTAATGTATTCATATTACAAAATTATTTTAAAAACTTTTTTTTGGTTTCCAAAAATATGGTTGTTTGGGGGTTAAAAACTACTTTTAACCCATCGCCGCCAGCGCTCTGGGGTTTAAACATGCATTTCACAGCGGAATTTTTGGAGCGTGATTTGTTAATGAATATGGTGGGAGCCGGTCGCTAGGGCCAGTCGCTATCATGCGCTCCCATACAGCGCGGAACCTGTGAAATAGCGCGCCAGTAGCGTGATTTTCACAGCGCCCGCTAGTATTCGCTGTGCTTGGCCGTTGTTCGCTTGTTGACAGCGACTAGGAGTCGCTGTTTGACAGGTTCTGCGCTGTATGGGTGCGCATGACAGCGAATGGCCAGAGCGAACGGCTCCCAGCATATTCATTAACAAATCACGCTCAAAAAATTCTCGCGCTGTGAAATGCTTGTTTAAACCCCAGAGCGCTGGCGGCGATGGCTTAAAAGTAGTTTTTTAACCCCCAAACAACCATATTTTTTGATTAAAAAATTAAACAAGTTTTTCTAAACATTTTGTAATATGAATACATTAATATCAAACCTGTAATATCAATTCTGCACAAATTTTTTTTTATTTTTTTTTTAACTTAAAAAAAAAACTAACATTGCCGTAGTGGTCACAGAATTTTTGACAGTTAAAAAAAAATAAATAAATAAAATCAATTAATTATGAATATTTAAAGATTGCTCCATTGAAATGCATTGGAGAGCGCCAGGGAGCGACAGGTCATACCTGGCGCTGTGATGGGATTAGTAGCGGCGCTGTTCGTTGCAGTCGGCTACATGATGAATCCCGCGCTAGCTAAAGCTCTCGCCGGCGCTAGCCTCATTTAGCGTGATAAATGCGTGATTGTGTCTGCCGCCTGGCGTTCTGGAGTCAGTAGCCGCTGATAGCTGGCGCTACCTGGCGCTAGTCAGACACTACCTGGCGCTATCCCTTGATAAATAAGGCCCTTAGTCGCTATCAACAACCGAACAACGGCCAAGCACAGCGACTACTAGCGGGCGCTCTGAAAATGCCGCTACAGTCGCCCAACTGTCGCTACCTGCCGCTATTAATGAATCGGCCTCTAGGGTAAAATAATAATAATATATTCAAATGAACTCAGAACTGCTTAATATGTATAAAACATAATTTATTAACAACTAACTATTAATGTGTTACTAGTAAATTCATGTTAATCTAATGAGAGTATTGCCATATATTTCCCCATGTAGTGTGTGAACATCTGTTTTACTACAAAAAGTTCAAGAGAAAATCTGTGATGCAGGGATTCCTGTGAAAGTGAGCGGATGTATTTCAGTTTTTATATTTGTGTACTGAGCAGAAAAAAAGGAACTAACGGTTAAACCACCAGGAATAAATTTTAACGAGTAACTGTAATCTGTGACAGTAAAACCACATAAATCATACATGCAGCCATATTCCAGAAGTGGGTAACTGTGGTCACCGAATTTTAGACATTTGAAGACAACCAGGCTATCGAACTGTCAGCTTAGAGGCTGATTCACCAGGTATCAGCAGATTAGCATCTGTATAGCGGCACTTAGAGCGACCGCTAGTAGATGCTGCAAGCGGGTATCGGGCGCTGTAACAGAGCGCCTCAGTCGCTGTAGTAACCTGGCCTGCATTGATGAATGTGATGTATGTTGGGCACTCTAACACCAGTAAAGCGCTGTAACTAACGAAAGGTAGCGCCAGCTCATTGCGACCGACTCTTGGCGCTCCGCACCATACTTATCAAAAAAGGACACACATACAGCGTCGGCGCTCTAAATGTGGTCGCTATAGCATAGAGTGTCCGACGCTGTGTGATCAAAGTCTGTTTTTGAACACATATCCACCTGTAACAAAGAGAAAACATATGGAATGACATTGTTTTAACATTGTGACATTAACACTTTAGTGCCAGACCTGTAATGACAATTATGCATAAAACTATTAAAAGTCAAAAAAGCTTCTAAAAGTGTTTGTTTGCAGCCAGGAGAGGTCACACAATGATTTGAGCAAAATAAAAAAAAATGGCAAACACGCTATTTATACACAACCAAATGAACGGCCGTTGAAATGTATGGGAGAGCGACAGTGAGCGAAAGGTAATGCCTGGCGCTGTAAAAGCTAGAGCGCCGGCGCTATACGCTGAGCCGCCTGTAATAATACATCGGGCGCTACATGGCGCTGCTAGAGGCGCTCACCAGATTCGCTTTCATAAATGTGGTTTTGGGTACAGCGCCCGGCGTTCACCAGACGCTGCCTGCCGGTACGAAGCACTACCTGCCGCTATCCCTTCTTAAATGACCCCCCCTTAGTATTGCGACTGGAGAAAGAAAAAGTTATGCAAAAGGCAAGTCGTCATTTGGCAGCTTACTGTACATTATATTACAGGTAAATTATAGCACCAGATGCTGAATCAACCCCTTGGTAGACAATTGTATTGATTAAAGGCCTTTCTCGCATGCTTTCCCACCAGCGGGATTGATGTAAAAGGACTGTATTTGGTCTCTTTTCCATGTTGGGTGATTCAGAGCCTGATTTTTTGTCCTTTTTGCGGGGATTTATGCCAAACCGAGTATTTGCCATATAAATATGCCTCAAGACGTCCGTGTGTCTGTAATTTTATGGGTTTTGTGTGCGCTTGTGAGTGATTCTGAGCCATGATTTGTGCATTCTGGACCTATAAAATCCACAGATTTCCGGTTAAAACTTAGGCCATCTTTTTACTAGCGGGAATACTTGAACGGTCCCTTTGATAGTGAAGATACAGCCTATATTTATCCGCACCTACTACCGAGCCCTTGAATTCTGTGAAGAGTACAAGCATCTGCAGCAGCAAGGACTATTAACCATGTACCTTCCAGAGCTTAGGCATACCCGCTATATCCTGAATATTGATCACATGACCGGCCAGCAGGTGTTTGAATTGATCCGACTGAACCCAACCATCTATCTCTTGAGAAGCTTTACTCAGAGTTGTGCCCATGGTTGGCCCCCATTACAAGAAGGGGCATGTATCTGGAGGTATGACCAAATTTCTTGGCTGCCTTCAATTTGTTGGCATGTCCTGACCTTCGTTTAGCTGCCCCCTGACTGCATGAGAAATACATCTCTTTCCCTGACAACATTGCAGCCTGGAACGCTAAATAACGAATATTCAGGACCGGATCTTTGGTTTTCCAGTGTTTTGGCCGGCTTTAAGAGAGGCAAGCTCACTGGCAGTTGGCGGTAAGTATGATTATTGCTGGAGAGGATCTGCCTGTTTATTGTTTATGTTGCATTTGCAATGTGTTTTCCATTTCTATTATGTGCCCCCTTTTTGTTATCGGTCCAAGTTTATTGTGTTACCCAATTGTTCTCCCTGCCCTCCATCACTTCAGCTGTGCTCATGCCCCTCTTTGAACGTCTCTTTCTCCCTGTTGCAGCTACAAATGCTTAGTCCGAGCATCCTGCCTAACCTTTTACTTGTTTGGCCCTACTCTTTTGTAATGCTTACTATTTCTAGGCTGTTTTGATGTTGTGTTGCCTGTCAGTAATTTACTTTCCACTTTCATTTGTCTTTTAGGTGATTCTGGTTATCTGTTGCTGCTGTGGCTCCTAACGCCCTTCTGAAAGGGCCCAGACACATGGCTGGGAGCTTTTAAATAGAACCCACCGCTGTGCATGGGTAGTAGTTAAATATGCCTTTGGGCTGTTGAAGGCCAGAATTACCAAAGCCAGATGCCTTCTGGCTGCTGTTTTCCTCCTGGGCACTCTGTGGAGCTGGTTGGGCTGCTACTGACAGAATAAAGCTGGAGCTGCAGGGAGGAGCGGGTGATGGGCTGTGTCCATGGTGCCAGCAGCTGGTGGAGGTGTCCAGATGATGTTGGAGTCTCACTCGATGTTCAGAGTGCCCTTCCTCCAGCTCAATAAATACAGCCAGGAGAAGTGGAGAAGGTTGATATTAGTGTTCATTTTTGGCAATGTTACCACACATCCTCCGGGGCCCCACACTTTACCCAGGGCCCACCCTCCTCTTCCACCCTGCCCTTTCCCTTGATGTTGTCTCAATGGTAGGCACACCTGGCAGGCCAGCTGTGGTCGCAGGTGGGGGGTCTTGCGGGTGAGGTGTAAATGCACTTGAAGTTTCCTCTTAACAGTATATGTGCCACTTCAAAATCACTACAAGGGATACACACTGGGTCCCACATCAATGTGGGCCCCCAAATTTTTGTCTACTCACACCCATGTTAGGGGCTACATGTGAATGTTGCCCTATACTCTTGGTGTATGTTGTCGCAGAACATATGTTTCACAGGCAAGCCCTCAAATTTGGGTGTGCATGTGGGTACTCAGGTTGGTGGGTGGGATGTTTGGTTGGCCTACTCCCCCCTGTGCCAAACTACAAGTCTTACCACTGGTGGGCACATACCACCAATCATTGTCCATGGTGCCCGACACTCCCTGGTAGGTGTTGGGGTAGAGCATCCCCAACCAAATTGTAGAGTTTTGGGGAGCCCCCACCAGTTTATATAAAAGCTATATTTATATAAAGGAAAGCATGACTTTAGTGAGTTGTCCAATGTTTCCTGTACAAACAGCCCTCTGCTTGTTCAGCACTTACCCCTCAGCCCGTCTGGTGCTGAGTTTCCAACGAACCACCACCTTCAGGTCGTCCCACTTTTTTGGCCTGGGCACCAGCCTTGGGTTCTGGGCCTGCCCCATCACGTTAAGGGAAATCTCCAATCATAACTCCTCCTGCAACGCTTTGGGGGTTGAGCATTTCTTGGTCGTTTTTGGCAACACCATCCAGCAGAGCCTCTAGCTGGGCATCATTAATTTGGCCACTCAACTTGCCCCTTATTAATTTGCGCCCAGGGTGAGTGGCCAATGCTGTGGTCTGCTGGGTGGTGTCTTGGCTGAAGAGGAAGTCACTATGCCCACTCCAAGGCCCAAAAAAGATGGATTCCAGGCTACTGACCAGGGAAAGAGCAGACATGGCTACGGCAACGCTACTCAGCCTTTGGCTCCCCCATTGGCTCTGCATGGGGCTCCTCAGTGGACTCTGCAGTAGGGCCAGCACTGGGGTCCGCATAGTGCTCCGGTGTCCTGACCATTGGTTGGTCCATGGTGGACTGTGACAGGAGCCCTGGTTTTCTCACACCCACTGCTGGTGCCTTACACTGCTGTGCGTGATCCGCTAAGAGTGGCTAGTGTGGGTATCAGCATGAGAGTGCCTGTGGGACAAACGGCAGGGGCTGGGGCTGTGGTACCTGGGCCGGGTGCCATGCCATGCCTGTGTTCCTGGTGCTGGGGGCTGTGGTGGCGCTATGTTGTGGCATAGGGAGCTCCTAGGTCAGCAGTGGCAAGAAAATCTAAGCCTCAGCTGTGCTCATTTACACCTAATTAAGTGGGAAATTATGTTGGAAACAATCTGAATTATTTAACAGCCCCTCACAGACGCAAGTAACCTATAGGTTACATGGGCGTATGGACTCAAACACACTTCCGGGGGCCGCCAGGGGTGTGTCATACAAACGACATTCAAAGGTCCAACATGGCACCCACTGTGTTCACCCAGGAGCATCATTAGGACATTATGAAGGTAAGTCACACTTTCATGCAATTCCCCTATGCATGTGTGCCGCATTACACGCCTGCCAAGGTGCAAACAGGTGACAGTGGCCGCAAAATACGAGCAAAGGCACATGGCACCACAGTATTGGCAGAGGCCTGGCCTTCCAATGTTACAGGCCCACAGTACTTTTCAGCCACTGTCACATGGACCACTCTCGCATTTTTGTACGCAGGGCGTCACGCCCAGGCGAATATTATCGCTGGGCATTCAAGGTGTGTTGGGAAATTCCTGGTTTAGGAATCGGAACCAATGACAAGGAGGCAGCTCTCAGCCAGCAGTAATTTCCTCCCTGGAGGCCATAATCAGGGGTCACTGTCTGGGAATGAAAGAAGCTAGGAAGCTGACTGAGAACTGAAGAACATAGGACCGACAATGCGTCTGCACCACCAAAGAGGCAAGTTGCCACTAGGGGAGTGGGTGGCCCAGTACTCAAAGAGCCCTTAATCCACCCAGTTCTTCAGCTGGGCTTCTAAATGTGGGTTTGCGCAGCCCCGGGTAGTCCCTTGGTGGTTGCAGACTTGGGAAGGGGAAACACAGGGCAGACGTACACAAAAAAATACGAAACAATCTAGGCCCCAGTTCAGACTATAGTGGAACTGGGCCGCAGTGCAGGCTGTGACAAAGCTGGACCCCAGTGCAGGCTGTGGCAGAGCTTGGCCCCAGTGCAGACTATGGCGGAGCTGGGCCCCGGTGCAAGCCTGGAACCTAGAACAAGGACCATAAGCCCGAGACACACATGGTCAGATACTGGAAGGGCCACAGGCCCCGATACAAGCAAGGACAAAACCACAAGACCCAGAAAAGACAAAAACAATGGAGGGCTTTAAGCCCTAGCACAGACCGAGACAGAAGCTATGAAGGGCTGTGAGCCCCAGAACAGAGAAGACATTAACTAAGTAAGGCCCGAAGGCCCACAAGGACACAGAGGTATGTATTGGAGAGCACGGCTAGGCTACAAAGAGACAATGCAATGATCCAACAACAGAGGCGGGGCCAAGCACATGCATTTATAGGAACCTCAACAGGTGAGGTCAAACCATGCGACTCTAGGGCCCAGGGAAGAACCACACCACTCCAGCAGACACAAAGCAACATCATGGCAGATAGCACAGTGGTGAGAGCAGCAGACTTGGGGAGATGATGGCAAATTGCTGGTTCAAGACCCTGTCCAAGAGAGTGGAGAGGTTATCTGTCCCTACAGAATCATCAGAGGGTGAGGATGGAGCCACCTGAGTCGGAAGCGGCCCAAGAATCAGGTGGGTGTCAAGCCTGTGATTCATAACAAGCATTGCACAAACAACACATGGCCATAAATAGTAACTCAGGTTATTTCCCTCTACAGACCCTGAAGAAGGGATGGTGCGGTGGAGGAGGGTGGCCCCTAAAAGTATGCATCAACCAGTCTGGGGAAGTATGTAAATATGTGTGTGCATGTACAGTCAGACAAACAAATGGTAATGTATATGTTTTTTCTCTTTGCATGTGCCATGTTGGTCCCAGAAAAAAAAAATAAAAAAAAATCAAATTTATATTTTTTTGTGTAAATAACGATTAAAAAAATGTTAATAAAAAAAGGTATTAATAAAACAAGAGTTTTAAAGTTATATGCTGCGTGGTGGCGTGATTTCTATGCAACTACATAAAGCAGAGGCAAACCAGCCAGTAAAACTCACCTCTCCTCAGTCCAATGTTGCATGAGCGGGCTCTAGTTAAATTAACCTTTGGCTTGCTTACATCATAGTTCTCTCATTGACTTTAATGAGGAGCAAGATCAGCTGAATCCATAGCAGGGTGTGCACCCCTGTCCCAGCCATTTGTATGGCCGGCGGCGGGAGTGCGCTCGCACAGACCGAGGATGCAGCAGATGCAGCCGCTCTCACTCCCCGTTGAAAACAATCAGAGCTGTTTGCCTAAAGGCAAATGCCTCTGATTGGACGAGAGCCTGTGCATGCGCCATTGGACCAGGGACATTTTAGGGAGGGGTTCACACAGCAGGGCACTTTGGGATGCTCCAGGGGAATCCACTTTAAACTGTATATTTTTGTATGGCAAAATAATGTTTTAAAGCGGACCTTCACCCTGAATAAGAGTCTATCTTATATGTTTCCCACACCCTGTACATATAGATTGTTCACATTAAAAATCATCCTACCTGCATCTACTGCATGTTATGAGCCTTTAAACATCCAAGATGCTCATGGAGCATCAGGCGGCCTGCAAGCAGGAAGTGTCTTCTGACTGTGCCGCTCTGCATTCTGGGATTGCTGACCCTTTTCCTGACCCCAGCTCTGTTCTGTCTGCGCAAAGCACAGCTATAACCTGCCCCCGTACTTTATCCCGTTCTCCTCTTCTCAGTATGTGATGCCTTAGAGTCAAGATGGTGGCACCCGTATCCTAGAGTCCTGAACAGAGTTGCAGCCCAGAGGGGGAAAGAATAATAAGTAAGTGACTAAAAACTTAAAATATATTAATTTTAGATGCTGGGGAATCGTTATTTAAAGAAGACCAACACCCACCCCTGATCGGCCTGGGAATCTATAAGATTCCCGGGCCGATCAGCTCTCTCCCCGCGGGGCATCCAAAATCGGGATGTCCCGCGGGGTGAAACCCTCCAGAAAGCCCCTAAAAATGTACCTTATCGGCGACGGACAAGCGACGGATAAGCCGCTGTGGTTGAGCGGCGGCGGCTTATCGGTCACTTGTCCGTCACCGATAAGGTAAGATTTTAGGGGCTTTCTGGGGGGTTTCACACAGCAGGGCATCCCGATTTTGGGGTGCCCCGTGTAAGTGGACCAACACCCAGGATAGTGAAAATCCTGGGTGTTGGTCCACTTTAAGGGTTTGGGGTTTTCATTAAAACATGGTGAAGGTCCGGTTTTAAGGGGGCCGAGCTGATCTAGTATTTTTTAATTTTCTCTGATGTTAGAAAATGTGTGTGTGTGTGTGTTATGGAAGCACTCTTCACTATCTAAAATCTGTTGCTCTTGGCAATGTACACCAAGGCAGACTTGGCTCATGCCTATAGCAACAGATTGCAGATAGTCACACAGAACACTGCTGCTGATTGAGTGAGCTCAGCAGGTTCCATAGCAGCAGTGTTCTGTGTGTAGAGGACTCACTTCTCTCTTCTTGGTGTACAGACTTGGAGGCCGATTCATTAATAGCGGCAGGTAGCAACAGTTGAGCGACTGTAGCGGCATTTTCAGAGCGCCCGCTAGTAGTCGCTGTGCTTGCCCGTTGTTCGGTAGTTGATAGCGACTCAGTCGGTTTGCCGTAATGTTGAATATTGGGTGAGGAGTCGCTATTTGACAGGTTCCGCGCTGTATGGGAGCGCATGATAGCGACTGGCCTAGCGACCGGCTCCCACCATATTCATTAAAAAATCACGCTCAAAAAATTCTAGCGCTGTGAAATGCATGTTTAAACCCCAGAGCGCTGGCGGCGATGGGTTAAAAGTAGTTTTTTAACCCCCAAACCACCATATTTTTGGAAACCAAAAAAAACAAGTTTTTTAAATAATTTAGTAATATGAATACATTAATATCAGACCTGTAATATCAATTCTTTTCCCTTAAAAAAATGATCTAAAATGGCAGAAGTGGTCACAGAATTTTTCACATTTAAAAAAAAAAAAAAAAACATTAATAATAAATTATGAATATTTAAAGATTGTTCCATTGAAATGCATTGGAGAGCGCCAGGTAGCGAGAGGTCATACCTGTTGCTGTTCAAGGTCGGACGCTGGCGCTGTGGGCTGAGGCTGGAATAATGATGAATGAGTCGCTATATGGCGCTATCTCAGTCGCTAAGCAGGATCGGCTTGATAAATGTGTGATTGTGGTGGGGAGCCGGCGTTCTCGTGGCGGGGCCCGTCATTACCGGTCGCTCACCAGCCGCTACCTGTCGCTATTCCTTCATAAATAAGGGCCTTGGTGTACATTGCCAATAGCAACAGATTGCAGGTAGTGCTTCCATAAAACACACATTTTCTCATATATGAAAATATAAAAAATACTCATAACAGGACACATATCTACTTAAAGACATCATTTTGGAAAAAAGAGAATATTCACTATTCCATCAAAAGCAGACTTACGCTTTAGGTTTAGGTTTTGCAATTGTGCTTCAATAATTAATGTATCATGTAGACTAACAGGCTGATTCATTACTAGTGGCAGCTAGCGGCAGATGAGCGTCTGTACAGAGGCACTAAGAGCGACTGCTGGTAGACGCTGTGATCAGCGATCAGGCGCTGTAACAGAGCGCCTCAGTCGCTGTAGTAACCTGGCCGGCATTGATGAATGGGATGTATGTTGGGAGCTCTAACATCAGTACAGCATTGCAGGGAGTGAAAGGTAGCGCCAGCTCAGTGCGACCGACTCTCAGTGACTCACACCATATTCAACAAAAAACAGACTCACACAGCGCCAGCGCTCTGGATCTGGTCGCTGTAGCATAGAGCGCCAGATGCTGTGTGATTAAAGTCTGTTTTTGAACACATATCCACCTGTAACAAAGCGAAAACACATGGAATGACATTGTTGTAACATTGTGACATTAACACTTTACTGCCAGACCTGTAATGACAATTCTACATAAAAATATAAAAAATCAAAAACGTTTTCAAAAATTACTCTTTCTAGGCCATTGAAATTTATGGGAGAGCGACAGGTAGCGTCAGGTAATACCTGGTGCTCTGGAAGCTAGAGCGCCGGCGCTATACGCTGAACCGCCTGTAAAGATGAATCGGACACTACATGGCGCTGTTAGAGTCGCTTATCAGAATCGCCTTCATAAATGTGGTATTGTGTACAGCGCCCGGCCTGCCGCTACGAGGCACTACTTGGCGCTATCCCTTGATAATTAAAGTGGACCAACACCCAGGATTTTGACTATCCTGGGTCTTGGTCCACTTCGGTGGGGCACCCCCGATCGGGGTGCCCCGCTGTGTGAAACCCCCCCCCGATCACCCTAAAAACTCACCTCTCCCCACTCCCAGCGCCGACGGACAAGGGATTTGACAGCCGTGGACAAGCGGCTCCTCCGCCGCCGCCTCCCGCGCGTCACTCTTGACGCGCGCACGTCCGCGCCGGCCATTCACAGACGGCCGGCGCGGGCACGCGCACGCCTAGAGGGGCGCGAGGGAGGCGGCGGCGGATAAGGTAAGGGGGTTTGGGGGTTTTGGGGGGTTTCACCCCGCGGGACATCCCGATCTCGGATGTCCCACGGGGAGGGAGGTGATCGGCCCGGGAATCTTATAGATTCCCGGGCCGATCACGGGAGGGTGATGGTCCACTTTAAACCCCTTAGTGTACGTTGTCAATAGCAACAGACTGCAGGTAGTGCTTCCATGAAACACATTTTCTCACATATGAATATGCGGCGTAAAGTGGTCAGCCATTATATTTGGGGTTCCTCAGTGTGGTCGTTCGTGTCTGTCTTGCAGTCGCCACATCACTACATGATGGCTAATGGAATGTGACACTGCGGGTCTACCAAACTGTGGGCTATAACTTAACCACATAGGGATATAGCTGAGCTGCTACTGGATGAAAAGGTTCTAGAAGCCAGCCTGAGGGAATCTATATAAGGAGGTCATGAGGAGATTTACCTCAGAAAGAGATAGGATTATATTGTAGTAACAGGGAGTGAGGAAGGTTCCAGCAGGGTCAGCAGTCACTGGAGAAGGAGAGAGCAGAGGAGCCATATTCATACCTAACAAGTGACCACAGGGAGAAGGTGAACCATTCCACCCGAGATGCTGATGGAGGAAGCTAAGGCCTCAGTATCCTGCTATGGGACCACAATGAGGGCCACCACCTGGATGTAATGCTGTGCTATGCAAACTGCTAATGGAACTGTTGTGGATAAAGTCTGTATGACCTGCTGTGAAACATCAAGGCCTGCTAATAAAGTAAGTGCCCTTTTATGTTTTCAGTCCCTTACTTATTATTCTTTCCCCCACTGGGCTGCAACTCTGTTCAGGACTCTAGGATACGAGCGCCACCATCATGCCTCAGAAGCATCACATACTGAGGAGAGGGCGGCAAAAGTACAGGGAAGCGGGGTTATAGCTGTGTTTTGCACAGACAGAGCAGAACTGGGGTCAGGAATAGACAGCAATCCCAGAATGCAGAGCAGCACAGTCAGAAGACACTTTCTTTTTGCAGGCAGCCTCAGTCTCCATGTGCGGCCATCTTGGATGTTTGAAGGCTCATAACATGCAGTAGATGCAGGTAGGATGATTTTTAATGTGAGCAATCTGTATGTACAGGGTGTGGGAAACATATAAGATAGGCTCTTATTCAGGGTGAAGGTCTGGATTAATGTGAGCAATCTGTATGTACAATGTGTGGGAAATCTTAACAAGAAACCATATGATCGCGCACCACCTTTAAATCAAAATATAAATACTGTGCCCGACCCAAGGAGAAACTTAAAACCATGCAACAACTGTAGATAAGACTTAGGCCCTTATTTAACAAGCGATAGCGCCAGGTAGCGAATGGTGAGCGAACGGTAATGACGCTCACCGCCACGAGAACGCCGGCTCCCCTCCGCAATCACACATTTATCAAGCCGATCCTGCTTAGCGACTGACAGAGCGCCAGATAGCGACTCATTCATCATTATTCCAGCCTCACCCCACAGCGCCAGCGTCCGACCTTGAACAGCGACAGGTATGACCTCTCGCTACCTGGCGCTCTCCAATGCATTTCAATGGAACAATCTTTAAATATTCATAAATAATTGTTATTAATGTTTTTTTTTTGTTTTTTGTTTTTTTTAAATGTCAAAAATTCTGTGACCACTTCTGCAATGTTAGATATTTTTTTTAAGGTAAAAAAAAAAATAAAAATTTGTGCAGAATTGATATTACAGGTCTGATATTAATGTATTCATATTACAAAATGTTTGTAAAAACATGTTTTTTTTTTTTTCCAAAAATATGGTTGTTTGGGGGTTAAAAAACGACTTTTAACCCATCGCCTCCAGCGCTCTGGGGTTTAAACAAGCATTTCACAGCGCGAGAATTTTTTGAGCGTGATTTGTTAATGAATATGGTGGGAGCCGTTCGCTATGGCCATTCGCTGTCATGCGCTCCCATACAGCGCGGAACCTGTCAAACAGCGACTCCTAACCCCGTATTCAACATTACCGCACACCGACTGAGTCGCTGTCAACAGCCGAACAACGGCCAAGCACAGCGACTACTAGCGGGCGCTGTGAAAATAACGCTACTGGCGCACATCTGTCGCTACCTGGCGCTATTAATGAATCGCCCTCTTAATAAGGAAAGTGGTTCCAGTACCCACCAAAAATCCCCTTGGATCAGCACACAAGGTATATATAATCAAACAATCTTCATGAATCAAATCATTGTCCTAATTTATTTGATAAATTTAAAAAAACATATATATTCACAATACACCATTTAATACATAGCACATACAAAAGACCATGTTAAAAAATCTCTCTGCGCAACGGGCCTGTCCCCTTTAAACCGGACCTTCACCCTGATTTAATGAAAAGCCCAAACTCTTAAAAAACAATTCCTCAGCATCTAAAATTAATATATTTTACATGTTTAGTCACTAATTTATTATACTTTCCCCCACTGGGCTGCAACTCTGTTCGGGAATTTAGGATACGGGCGCCGCCATCTTGACTCAGAAGCATCACACTTACTGAGGAGAGGAGAGTGGGATAAGGTACAGGGGGGCGGGTTATAGCTGTGCTTTGCTCAGACAGAGCAGAGCTGGGGTCAGGTAAAGGTCAGCAGTCCCAGAATGCAGAGCAGCACAGTCACTTCCTGTTTGCAGGCACTTCCTGTTTGCAGGCTGCCTGCAAAAATGGCAGCTTCCATAAGCCGCCATCTTGGATGTTTAAAGGCTTATAAAATGCAGTAGATGCAGGTAGGATGATTTTTAATGCGGGCAATCTGTATGTACAGGGTGTGGGAAACATATAAGATAGACTCTTATTTAGAGTGAAGGTCCGCTTTAAATGTGCAAAACCTGCAAATAATCCATTTGAAATGACTCCCAGCAGTGCATTGTTATCACTAAACTCTCTGTGCAAATAAAGTGAACTCAGTGCTAAAGTGCATACAGTTATTAACCCTTCTATTGCCAGCCATCGGGGCTCCGATCGGCGATTGGGGGTCCTCCGGCTGCAGGGGAGGGCCCGGAATAGGGTGCCCCCCCCCCCGTTTCAGCAGCCGCCGGCATTTGCCTGCAAAAAAAAAAAAAAAAAAAAAATGACATTTACTCACCTCCGCTCCCGCCGGCTCCCGCCGCCTCTCCTCTTCATGGGGGGGGGCTCCGATCACCCCCCCCGGGTCTTCCGTCTTCTGGAGGAGGGCATAACAGCCCTCCTCCCTTTACCTCCTTCGATGGCGGCCGCCATCTTGGATTCTGGCCCCGCCCCTCCGGGGGCGGGGCCGATGACGTCACCGCCGGGTGTCATCAGGCACCCGGCAGTTCAGCCTTCAGATGCCGGTGACGGCTGGACAGAGGAGGAGGGAGGTAGGCGATCCTCCGATCGCCTGCCTCCCCCCTCCTCTGCCCAGCCGTCACTGACAGCAGATCGCCGCGGGACACAGGAAATGAAGATCGGAGGTGAGTAAAGTAAAAAAAGTTTTTTTTTTTTAATAAAGTCTTTAAAAAAAAAAAGTGTCTTGTCTTTTTTTTTACTTTAACCCTTTGTGAACTGGTAAGGGGTCCATGTGACCCCTTATACCAGTTCACAGGGCTCGGGGGTCTGGCAAGTCACCTGCGCTAGCGGGTGGCTTGCCATTAACCCCTGGCCCCCCAAATTACCTGCCTCCCCAAAGCCCAGGGGGGGGCAGAAGAGCCGTGGCCCTAGGCTATGGCTGCTTGTAGCCGCAGGGCCAGGGGCCACTAAAGCTGGCCCCTGCGCCCTGTTCTACAACCCCCCATAGCTGGTCACAGGCTGGTTACGCTGGGTAGGGGGGACCTCACGCCATTTTTTTTTTGGATTTTTAAGGGTTTTAACCCTTAAAAATCCAAAAAAAAAATGGGGTCCCCCTCCCTTCGAGGGGGGACCCTATGTCATTTTTTTTTTTTAAATTAACCCTTTCTTACCTGTAACCCAGTAGGTATAAAAGGCTTCCAGCAGCAGCAGGAGAGCAGAAGCCTAAGTGATCAGCGTGGGACACAGGGATGGATCGGAGGTAAGTATTAAAAAAAAATATTAAAAAACATTTATTTTTTTTTAATAAAAATATTTTTAAATAAGTGTCTCTGTGTGTTTTTTTTTTACTTTTAACCCTTTGTGAACTGGTAAGGGGTCCATGTGACCCCTTATACCAGTTCACAGGGCTCGGGGGTCTGGCAAGTCACCTGCGCTAGCGGGTGGCTTGCCATTAACCCCTGGCCCCCCAAATTACCTGCCTCCCCAAAGCCCAGGGGGGGGGGCAGAAGAGCCGTGGCCCTAGGCTATGACGGCTTGTAGCCGCAGGGCCAGGGGCCACTAAAGCTGGCCCCTGGCCCTGCGGCTACAAGCCGCCATAGCCTAGGGCCACAGGCTGGTTACGCTGGGTAGGGGGGACCTCACGCCATTTTTTTTTGGGATTTTTAAGGGTTTTAACCCTTAAAAATCCCAAAAAAAAATGGGGTCCCCCTCCCTTCGAGGGGGGACCCTATGTCATTTTTTTTTTTAATTAACCCTTTCTTACCTGTAACCCAGTAGGTATAAAAGGCTTCCAGCAGCAGCAGGAGAGCAGAAGCCTAAGTGATCAGCGTGGGACACATGGATGGATCGGAGGTAAGTATTAAAAAAAAATATTAAAAAACATTTATTTTTTTTTAATAAAAATATTTTTAAATAAGTGTCTCTGTGTGTTTTTTTTACTTTTAACCCTTTGTGAACTGGTAAGGGGTCCATGTGACCCCTTATACCAGTTCACAGGGCTCGGGGGTCTGGCAAGTCACCTGCGCTAGCGGGTGGCTTGCCATTAACCCAGAGACCCCCCATTACCTGCCTCCCAAAAAAACCTTAAAATTCCCCCAAGAAATGGTGGACCCCCCCCCCCCCGTGAAGGGGGACCCCACACCAATTTTTTTTTATTTAACCCTTTATTATGTGGATAGTAGTTGTATTTTATTTGTAAATGTTATAAAGTGCTCTTTTCAGTTTATGGGATCACCTGGACAGGAACGGGGGGCTACCGATGCATATGTGGTATCATTGTAATCGGGAGAAATGGGGCTTTCACATGCAATATGGTTTTCTTTAATAAAATAAATGTTTTTGTTTAAAATAAAGGAGACAATTTAAAAAATATATTTTTTTTTATTTTTTAATTTTTTAATTTTTTTAAAAATATTTAAAAAAGTAGAAAAAATACAAACAAGACATTTCATGTTAAAGCCTAAACTCTGCCACAAAAAGAAAATATGCAATTTTCTTGGAAATTCCTGCAAAAATCACAGTTAAACATCACGCAAAATGGTGAAAAATATCCTGTCAGGAGAGGGTGACAAAATCTCAAGTAGACTGGCAGTCAAAAGGTTACAGGTACCTATGCATGTTGGGTATTGTTCTGCTCGGGGGACCTTGCGCTTTCAGATTTAGCTTGTTTTTTCTTATTTGCATATTGATATTTTAAGAAAAGGTGTTTTTTATTCTGCTTTTTTATACATTTTTTTGTAAAACCCTGTGCAACCTAAGAATTCTTCGAGATATTACTTCCAGAAAGATGAGCCCACTACAACAAGCTGGGTACCCTTAGAAAGCTTAACATGTGTACTTTCAGGGAATATATGGTTTATGGGGGATATTCCAAATGTAAAGGGTTGTTTTGGTAGAAAAAGCACAAGGTGCGCACTTTGTCTGTAGAGCTAAAAATCTGAAGTAAAACTACCGCTATGCGCATGCTTTACTTTGGTGTGTTTGGCAACTCTTTCCTTGACAGAACCTATGCATGTTGGGTATCGTTCTGTTCGGGGGATGTTGCTTTTTCAGATTTTCAGTTTTTTTCTGGTTTGCATATAGGTTTTTTTTAGGAAAATGTGGTTTTGATTCTGCTTTTTTATTCATTTTTAGGGAAACCCTGTGCAACCTAAGAATTCTTCGAGATATTGCTTCCAGAAAGATGAGCCCACTACAACAAGCTGGGTACGCTTAGAAAGCTTAACATGTGTACTTTCAGGGAATATATGGTTTATGGGGGATATTCCAAATGTAAAGGGTTGTTTTGGTAGAAAAAGCACAAGGTGCGCACTTTGTCTGCAGAGCTGAAAATCTGAAGTAAAACTACCGCTATGCGCATGCTTTACTTTGGTGTGTTTGGCAACTCTTTCCTTGACAGAACCTATGCATGTTGGGTATCGTTCTGTTCAGGGGATGTTGCTTTTTCAGATTTTCTGTTTTTTTCTGGTTTGCATATAGGTTTTTTTAGGAAAATGTGGCTTTGATTCTGCTTTTTTATCCTTTTTTTAGGGAAACTCTTTGCAACCAAAGAATCCACTGAGGGATTACTTTCAGAAAACTATGGCCACATCAACAAGCCTGGTACGCCTAGAAAGCCTGAGGTGTGTACTTCCAGAGAATATATAGTTTGTTGGGGGTATTTCAAATGTAAAGGGTTGTTTTTCTTGAAAAACTGCAAGGTGCGCATATTGCATAGCATAGTTGTATTTTATCTGAAAATCCCCTAAAGCGTTGTTTCAATTTGGGGGAGTCTCCTGGGCAGGAAAGGGTGTCTACCTATACATATGTGGTACCGCTGTAACCGGGAGAAATTGGGGTTTCACACGCAATAAGATTTTATTGACAAACTTACATTTTTTTTTACAAAAAAACACTACAAATTGTAAAAAATAGTTTTTTTTTTATTTTTTTGCACAATTTTCACCCAAAAATATTGAGAATACACTTAGAAAATGACAAACAAGACATTTCATGTTAAAGCCCAGGCTCCGCTGAAAAAAACAATATATCACTTTCCTGGGAAATCCCTGGAAATCCCTTCAAAAATCACAGTTGAACATGGGGAGCGCAAAATAGGGCAAAATAATCTGGCAACAAAGGGTGACAAAATCTCAAGGTAGGCTGGCAGTTAAAGGGTTAAATAATCAAGTAAAAAAGAGAAAACAAACAACGAACAGTAAAGCCAATAGGCATACACAGTGAAAACCAAATAAGTTGAGAAACAATATCACCCTTAAACAGGAGACTGCACCGCTGCGCCAGCCAGACCTCTTATCCCCCACGCGTTACGTGGCGAACCACTTTCTCAAGGTGCAATGTGTGGGAAACATATAAGATAGGCTCTTATTCAGTGTGAGGGTCCAGTTTAAGCTCCCAAGGGTGTAAACATTACTTTAAAATAAGTGATTGGTGGCACACTTTCTGAAGATCCAAACTACTAAACATATAATTATTACCTTACAGGGTGCTGCCTGTCAGGATAATTCTTCTTATCCTACAAACAATATAATTGAAAGTATCAGGCGCACACCAATTTTATTTTTCTAAAAAGGATTTTTTACTTTTTGTTCTGCAATTTCAGACCCATATTCAATATATACAGGCAAAAAATAAATAGAACATCATCTTAAACATATATGTAGGGACAATAGCATATCGCTTGCAACTTATTATTTGCATATGTGCAAAAATGGGTTTAAATATCAGACAATCTGATTTAATGTATGAGTACTCTCTGTGATATCAAAAATAACTGTTGTGTGGCTACAAAAATCACCTATAGCGCTATTCCTTGAGAAAGGGGACGTGATCCCCGGAACGTGGGAGGACCGCCCCCACCTTTGCTACACATAAAAAAACTTGGGTAATACCTTATTGCTTACTAGGGCCCTTATTTAAGAAGGGATAGCGTCAGGTAGCGCCTGGTTAATGACAGGTAGCGACAGGTAGCGACTGGTGAACGCCGGACACGGCAGCGATTGCACATTTATCAAGCGGAATCTGTTTAGCGACTGGGATAACGCCATGTAGCGTCTGATTCATCATTTTCACAGCCTCAGCGAACAGTGCCGGCGTTCAGCCTTGCACAGCGCCAGGTATTACCTCTCGCTACCTGTCGCTCTCCCATACATTTCAATGGACGATCCTTTTCATCTCTTTAAACTGTGGCCCTTATTTAACAAGGGATAGCGCCAGGTAGCGAATGGTGAGCGAACGGTGATGACGGTCACCGCCACGAGAACGCCAGCTCCCCTTCGCAATCACACATTTATCAAGCCGATCCTGCTTAGCGACTGAGATAGCGCCAGATAGCGAATCATTCATCATTATTCCAGCCTCACCCCACAGCGCCAGCGAGCGACCTTGAACAGCGACAGGTATGACCTCTCGCTACCTGGCGCTCTCCAATGCATTTCAATGGAACAATCTTTAAATATTCTTAATTAATTGCTATTAATGTTTTTTTTTTTTTTTTTTTTTTTTAAATGTCAAAAATTCTGTGATCACTTCTGCAATGTTAGATATTTTTTTAAGGTAAAAAAAAATAAAAAATAAAAATTTGTGCAGAATTGATATTACAGGTCTGATATTAATGTATTCATATTACAAAATGTTTTGAAAAACTTTTTTTTTTTTCCAAAAATATGGTTGTTTGGGGGGTTAAAAAACTACTTTTAACCCATCGCCGCCAGCGCTCTGGGGTTTAAACAAGCATTTCACAGCGCGAGAATTTTTTGAGCGTGATTTGTTAATGAATATGGTGGGAGCCGGTCGCTATGGCCAGTCGCTATCATGCGCTCCCATACAGTGCGGAACCTGTCAAACAGTGACTCCTAACCCAATATTCAACATTACCGCACACACCGACTGAGTTGCTGTCAACAACCGAACAACGGCCAAGCACAGCGACTACTAGAGGGCGCTGTGAAAATACCGCTACTGCCGCTCATCTGTCGCTACCTGGCGCTATTAATGAATCGGCCTCTGTGGGTTTTTTTTCCAAAAAAATCACAAATAATCCTGTGACCTCTTCTGGCATTGAATAAGCAGTTTTTTCACATTTTTTTTTATTTTTTATATATTTCCTCAGAAATGACATTACAGGTCTGCCATTAAAGTGTTCATGTTACAATGTTGTTACAATGTAATTCCATATGTTTTCGCTTTGTTACTAGTGGATAGATGCTGAAAAACAGACTTTAATCACACCGCCTCCTGCGCTCTGGGCTTCAGAGAAGCATTTTTCAGCGCCAGAGATTCGTGAGGCTGTTTTTTTGCTGAATATGGTGTGAGTCGCTCGCTATGACCAGTCGGTAATATGCGCTCCCATGCAGCGCTGTACTGGTCAAATAGCGACTCCTCACAATGTATTCAACATTACTGAACAGCGACTGAGTCGCTATAAAGTAGTGACCCGCGGCCGAGCACAGCGACTACTAGCGGGCGCTCTGAAAATGCCGCTACAGACGCTCATCTGTCGCTACCTGGCATTAGTGATGAATCAGCCTGTGGCCCTTATTCATCAAGCGATAGCGCCAGGTAGTGTCTGACGAGCGCCAGGTAGCGGCAGCTAACGGCGACTACCGACTCAAGTACGCCCGGCGGCGGTCACAATGACGCATTTATCAAGCAAAATGAGGCTAGCGCCGGCGAGAGCGACGGCTAGCGCGGCATTCATCATGAAGCCGCCTGGACCGAACAGCGCCGCTGCAAATTCCCTCACAGCGCCAGGTATGAGCTGTCGCTCCCTGGCGATGTCCAATGCATTTCAATGGAGCAATCTATAATTAATCATAATTAATTGGTATTTATTTATTTATTTATTTTTTTAATGTCAAAAATTCGGAGACCACTTCTGCAATGTTAGGATTTATTTTTTAGTTAAAAAAAATTTTAAAAAAAATTTGTGCAGAATTGATCTAACAGGTCTGAGATTAATGTATTCATATTACAAAATGATTCTAAAAACATGTATAATGTTACATTCAAAAAATATGGTTGTTTAGGGGTTAAAAACTAGTTAATACACATCGCCGCCAGCGCTCTGGGGCTTAAACAAGGAATGGACAGCGACAGCACATTCGGAGCGTGATTTGTTAATGAATATGAAGCTAGCCGTTCGCTCTGGCCATTCGTTGTCAGGCGCTCACATACAACGCTGGACCTGTGAAACAGCGACCCCCCAGCCCGTATTCAACATTACCGCACATCGACTGAGTCGCTGTCATCAAGCTAATGCCGGCCAAGCACAGCGAATACTGGGTGGCGCTGAAAAAATCACGCTACAGTCGCTCATCTGTCGCTACCTGGCGCTATTGATGAATCGGCCTCCCCATGTATACAGATTTGTAATTTATGCATTATAAGTTATGACTGGTTATGGATTATATTTATAAGGGTTATGTCAAAGCGAAATGATTATACATATACTGCCTTTTGTGAAATATAAATTGTAAAGAATAAGATATAATGCTCATGCAAGTTCATAATAGAACCTTATACCCCAATAAGCAGTATATTGTGAGTCTGTGGATGGATAATATCATTATAAGCTTGACTACGCAGCGCATTATGTCACTGTTTGCTGTTGTATCTGATTGTATCTTCTTTATTGTAAACATCACAGACCATTTGCTTTGTATAATTTTGCTCTCAGAAAGTAAATGAGCCCTCACTGTTGATACAATTGTTTCTGGTGTTACATTTCCGCTGATTTTTGTAGCCACACAACAGTTATTTTTGATATCACAGAGAGTACTCATACATTAAATCAGATTGTCTGATATTTAAACCCATTTTTGCACATATGCAAATAATAAGTTGCAAGCGATATGCTATTGTCCCTACATATATGTTTAAGATGATGTGCTATTTATTTTTTGCCTGTATATATTGAATATGGGTCTGAAATTGCAGAACAAAAAGTAAAAAATCCTTTTTAGAAAAGTAAAATTGGTGTGCGCCTGATACTTTCAATTATATTGTAAACATTACTTTACCATTACCATACCAGGTTTTAGGGCAACCTCAGGTAAGCCTGCTCCCAATTTATCTATTGCATTGTATGTCCCAAATGCGGCTCTCAGAGATTAGAGTTAGGACTGCACCTCACAGAGGCACCTTGGCACTTGGTGGTGCAGCTTCAGCAAACTTCTGCAGATGTGTGTGGACTGAGACCTCTGTTTTTAACCAGATTTAGAGACACATTATAGGTTTGTCTCCAAGCTAACAGGGTTGAGTGCTGTGGCTCCTTTAAGACTTCTGTATCCTAATTGCCCTGCTAATGTGCACCTCCCAGGTTAGTTATAAAATGGTCTGAGCAGCTGCCACCCCATCTTTATTACTTTACCATTACTTAAATGAATGATAACCTTTTCAGAAATAATGCCCCATGAAATATAATTGCTGTAATTGGTGGTTGTACAAAAAATAGCCCCGTCTGCTTATTTCCGACAACAAAAAGGGAAGGACAGTCATGCCCAAGAGACGCCAGCAGATTAGAAATTCTTTGTTTTCTGATAATGAACCAGGAAACTTTAGATGAAACCCCTTCATGATGCAAAAAGGCTCAGTTCCGTAATTACATATAAAAGAGACGCTTAAGGGCTGATTACTTCTTAACATTATTTTAAGGGGGTATTTTAGTATTTCGCTTTCCTTTGTTTCCTATACTAGCATCAGGTAGAAGTCTATTTAACAACCCAGGATTTTGAGTCCTGATTCACAGCTTATCCATGAATGTTTTGTGAATGCTTTTCCAGTATTCGGGAACTGATCGCGGTAAAGGGAAAGGCTCGCATGATTTACAGCCACGTTCCGAGAAACATTTGTTTATGCATAAGTCGCCGTATTTACTTTGCTTACGCATATGGTTTAGCTGAGCATTTACGGAATTAGCAGCTGAAGTAGTCTAGGAAGCCGAGTTTTTACCTGTTTTGGGACGTAACTTGCTGTGGAGCCCATTGTTCTTGGTGTGCCGTGTCCTTGTGTGGCTTTCCGACGCATGCTTTTTTAGTTGTAACCAGCTATTTTAAGGTGCCTTCCGTACCCCCGCCATTATACCCATAGTAGTCTGCATGTCCTTACCTTTCTTTCCCCTGCTGGCATCTACGGAACCCCATGTAGTCTGTATGTCCTTTCACATACCTACCTTTCTTCCCCCTGCTGGCATCTAGGGCATCCCATGTAGTCTGCATGTCCTTTCACATACTTACCTTTCTTCCCCCTGCTGGCATCTAGGGCATCCCATGTAGTCTGCATGTCCTTTCACATACCTACCTTTCTTCCCCCTGCTGGTATCTAGGGCATCCCATGTAGTCTGCATGTCCTTTCACATACCTACCTTTCTTCCCCCTGCTGGCATCTAGGGCATCTCATCTAGTCTGCATGTCCTTTCACATACTTACCTTTCTTCCCCCTGCTGGCATCTAGGGCATCCCATGTAGTCTGCATGTCCTTTCACATACCTACCTTTCTTCCCCCTGCTGGCATCTAGGGCATCTCATCTAGTCTGCATGTCCTTTCACATACTTACCTTTCTTCCCCCTGCTGGCATCTAGGGCATCCTTACCTTTGTAACTTGGTTGCCATGTCATCTGCTTCTACCCACTACTCACCTTCTGTTTTGGTCTTCTGTTTGCTTAGCATCTGCTTTATGTAGTTGCATAGAAAACACTCCACCACTCGGCATATAACATAACTATTGTTGTATTATATATTTTTTGTTTAATAACTTTTCTAATTGTTATTTTTATTAAAAACATATAAAAAATATTTATTTTTGGTAAACTTTTTTCTGGGACCAACATGGCACCTACAAACAGAGAAACTACACATTACCACTTGTTTGTCCACATGTGTGCCTGTACATGCATATTTCTAGGGGGCACCCTCCTCCGTGGTGCCATCTAATGGTCTGTAGAGGGAAAGAACATGAGTTAGTATTTATGGGCATGTGTTGTTTGTGTAATGTTTGGGTATTGTTCTGCTTCACTGGCTTGACACTCACCTGATTCTGGCGCCGCTACTGTATCGGGTGGCCCCATCACTGCGTACTAACCCTTTAATGAATCTGTAGGGACAGAGAAGCAGAACACACCAGTACTTAGCAAACATGTTAATAGAATTTAAATGCAGCACAACCTGTGAGTTTTTTTTGGGTATTGGTCTACTGAAGCATGCAGGAGCTGTGGACGACTCCAAGTCCAACACACCCTCCTCTTCACTGTTCTCCATGACTGGTGTGGGGGTGGTGCTGCTTCAGAGGAGGAAGAGGATGTTGGCAGGTTTTGGGGCCGCCAACTTACACCCACACCCACCATCTTCTTGGCCCCACTGGTCAGATTCCTCGCCTCTGGGTGGGCTTGATGTGTATCCAGAACTCCCCAGCTACAAAGGAAAATATAATTTAATATAACTTGTTATTTATTACCCTATTAGCTCCCCTTCTCTGGTGTACATCCACTTACCGGGGAAGTTCTTGCTGTAGGACCTCAGCATCCAGGGCCATTTTTGTCATTTGAAGTCTGACCAGTGCTGCAATATTTGGGTGAAGGTGTAAGGCGACGTCCTCTCGCCACTCACATGGGCTGCCACTTCCTGTGCCAACATCCGCTTTTCATGTGTGTTGGGTTTGAAGCCGTACCTTTGCTCCATGAAAGTCTGCAAAGAACAAGCACATGGACATTGTCCTCTGTTTGGGTCTCCTTTAGCTCCACATGCACGCCCCTGCCCCTAAATAAATTCCTGGGACAGTGCAAGCACCCAGGCCTCGTGTATTCCAATGCCAACTAATCCATCTCTCCCATCCCACAATAGTAGTGAGTTGCAAGTGCAGACGCACTTAGGCCAAAAGGCGCACCTAACTCTCCACTCCGCTACTACTCTCAGATAGGGCTCGCTGACCATGGCCAGCAACAAGGTGAAGCCAGCCCTCCCATCCCACAGTATCAGCGGATTGCATAGAAATGTCAAACCTAAATCACATAGACACCCTGCATTGCATACAAATATGCCAGAGTGGTCCATGTGATAGTGGCAGCAAAGTACTGTGGGCCTGTAACATTGGAAGGCCAGGCCTCTGCCATTACTGTGGCGCCATGTGCCGTCACTCGTATTTTGCGGCCACTGTCACCTGTTTGCACCTTGCCAGGAGTGTAATGCTGCACACATGTGTAGGCAAACGGCATGAAAGTGTGACTTAGCATCATAATTTCCACCTGATGCTCACGGGGGAACAAGGTGGGTGTCATTTTGAATGTCTTTGGATGTCGTCTGTATGACGCACACCTGGCGAACCCCGGAAGTGTGCTTGCGCCCATACACACATGTAGCCTGTGTACCCCTTTGAGGGGTTGTTAAATAAACCTAATAGTTTCTAATACAATTACCCACTCAACTAGGTATAAAAAACAAAGCTGAGGGTCAGGTAGCTGCTGACTTAGGTGCTCACTATGCCAAACAATAGGCGCCACCACAGCCCCCAGAGCCAGGAACACAGGCATGGCCGAGGAACCGGCAGCACCCAGCCCAGGTACTGCAGCCCCTGCCCCAGGACCCGCTGTTCTCCCCGCAGGCACTTCTCTGCTGATACCCACACTAGCCACTCTGAGCGGGTCACCCGCAGCAGTTTAAGGCATCAACAGCGGGAGTCAGAAAACCAGGGCTCCCAGGCCTCCTGGCAAAGCCTACCACAGACCAGCCAATGGTCAGGACACTGCAGCAATATGCGGGCCCCACTACGGAGTCCACAGCGGAGCCCCATTCTGAGCCAATGGGGGAGCCAAAGGCTGAGCAGCATTGCCACAGCCAAGCCTGCTCTTTCCCTGGCAAGTAGCCTGGAATCCATCTATTCTGGGTGTAGCCACTCACCCTTCAGCCAAGACACCACCACCACAGCATTAGCAACTCTGGGCGCAAACTAAAAAGGGCAAGTTGAGTGGCCAATTTGATGATGTGCAGCTGGAGGTTCTGCTGGATGGTGTCACCAAAAATGATGATCAATTGGCTGGGTCCTGGAGTGTTGTCGGAGCAGTTATGGTTGGAGATTTCCTGCAACATGACGGGAACCCATAGAACCCCGTGATGGTGCCCAGGCCAAAAAAAGTTGATGAGCATTAGACGGACTGAGGGGTAAGTGCTGAACATCCAGAGGGCCGCTTGTACTGGAAACATTGGACAACTCACTAAAGCCACCCTTTCCTTTGTCTGAATATAGCTTGCAAACTGTTGGGGGGCACCCCAAAACTCTACAGTTTACCCATGCTGAGGAGCGGGTGTTGGAGATGCTCCACCGCAACACCTACCAGAGGGTGTCGGGCACCATAGACACCAATAGGCAGCATGTGCCCACCAGTGGTAAGACTTGTTAGTGAATCGTAACATGGCACAGCGGGGAGCAGGCCAATCAAACCCTTACCAAAAATAGTTCCCACATGCACAGCCAAGGCTTGCCTGCACAACATAGGTTCTGCGACTACACACACCAAGGGTATTAGGCAAACTTTATATGTAACCTATAACATGCGTTTTAGCAGACCAATATTTTGGGACATACGGCGATATAGGACCCAGTGTGTATCCTTTGTAGGGATTTTAAAGGGCCCCATATACTGTTGAGTTTTCAGCAACACCCCAGCCAGCAGTATCTGGCCCAGAATACCTGGCACCTGCAGCCACAGTTGGCCCGTCTGGCTACCACCAACACGAAATCAAGGCCGGCCCCAACCACCAGCCAGCCACTAAGGGAGTCCAGTGATGAGGTAAATGAGGGAGCTTTATAGGCAAACCGCAAGGGGCAGGGTGGAGGAGGAGGGTGAACCCGGGTAAAGTTTGGGTCCCTGGATGCTGTGTGGTAACATTGGGAAAAACAAACACAAATATTGACCTTTCTCCACAAAGACGGCGCCTCTCCTGGCTGAAATTAAGGAGCTGGAGGAAGGCCACTCTGAACATCTGGATAAGACCACCAATATTATCTGGACACCAGCTGCTGGCACCACGGGCACTGGCCATCACCACTCTTCCCTGCAGCTTCAGCTTCACTCTACCAGTAGCAGCCCAACAGTTACACAGAATGGCAAGGAGGCAGACAGCCCCAGCTGTCTTTGGTAAGGTGGTGCAAAATCACGGAGACAAACTGGCGGTAGCCAATAGCACCACTTTTTGGCAAAATGACCATAGCTATTTTAAAGTTGTGCGACGGACCGCCAGTTTGCTCCATAAAGACCGGGCTGCAGTGGTTGTGGAACAGCAGAACCACCACCAGCAGATGGAGACACTGGATGGGGCTCTGGTGAAGGTTGCCCTTCAAAGGCTGGAGGCCAACCAGGTTGCCCTTCAAACGCTGGAGGCCAACCAGGTTGCGCATCAAATGCTGGAGGCCAACCAGGCTGGAGAGGCTTGAGGCACAGCAAGCTGCAAATCCCTCTAACATGTCATGCTGGACTTTGGGTTGTGGGGGTCCCAAAGCTTTAGTTACACTGGACAGGCACATTTTTATTGATCCATTTTCTGTTGACCTGCATGCACAGTTGTGCCATAACCCAACAACTTGTGAAATTAATGTAATTGGAGAATAAATACCAAAAACCAGAAGTTTGTTTGGATGTTATTTAATCACACTCAGACAAGGCAAGGGATATAATAAATAAAATATGACATAAGTGGAGAACAAAAATAACATTAAAAAAAAAACACAACACAACATCAAAACAACCTAGACCATATAGGAAGTATTACAAATAAGTAGGGCCAAACAAGAAAAATGTAAGACAGGACTAAGCATTTGTAACTGCAATAGAGAGAAGAGAAGAGACATTCGAAGAGAGGCATGAGCACAGCAAAGTGATGGAGGGCAGGGAGAACAATTGTCAAACACGATAAACTTGGACCAATTAAAAAAGGGGGCACATACCAGAAATGAAATACACATTGCAAATGCAACATAAACAATAAACAGGCAGATTCGCTCCAGCAACAATCAGACTTACCCACAAGCCAATCGGCAGTCAGCTCACCACTCTCAAAACAGGTGTATAAATCGGGAAACCTCAATACAAATGCATTGTGGGACAAGCCAGGGAAGCCAGCCAAAACACTGAAAAAGTGAAGATCCGGCTCCACAATACATTGGACGTTAAAAGAGTGGTCCATCTTGTGGTTGCTAAAAAGATGCCACAAATAAAAAAGGGACTCTAGACTGGTAACAAAAAATGAACAGCAAAAATAAAGTAAAACAAGGGCCAAATGGGACACAGGGAATATGTTTGAGGGGAGGGGAAGCTAGACTAGCCTCAAGAGAGGAGAGTGGGCTACAAGGAGGAGCTATGTGGATCTAAATAGACTGAGACACAGGAAAGCTGTTTGGGGGAGGGGAAGCTAGGCTAGCCTCTGATCGATATCTAGGTGACTGCGGGTATGCCTAAGCTCTGGAAGGTACATAGTTAACAGCCTTCACAGCTGTAGATGCTCTTACTTCACAGAGCTCATCAAGGGGCTCAATCGTAGGTGTGGAGGATATAGGCTGTATTTTCACTAGTAAAAAGAGACTGTTCAAGTATTGCCGCTAGCAAAAAGATGGTGTTTGAAACCTATGGCTTTTATAGGTCCAAAAACCCACAAATCAGGGCTCTGAATCCCATGCAAGCGCATGGAAAAACTGTAAAATTACAGACACATGGACACGTTGAGCCCTATTTATATGGCGAACACTTGGTTTGGTGGATGCATACTGAAAAAATACAACGTGGGCTAAAAAAACAAGACTCTGATCACACGACGTGGAAAATAGATCAAATACGGTCCTTTGACATCATTCCTGCTGGTGGGAATGTGTGCGAGAGAGGCTCTGAATCAGGCTGTTGGTCTAGTGGAATTCACCTGTAATTGGTAAATAGGACAAAATTATCCTGGGTTTTGATCCCTGTTCCCTATTCCTCACTTTGTGAAACCCCCTATATCGCCTGATCTCTGTAGTCCTAGGGCGTCTGCGCATGTGCAGGCTTTGCTTTGCTTTCCTAGGGTGTAGGCGCATGTGCGGGCTCACGTCCTATCAGAGACATTTGGCATGCATATTAATGCCTGACAAACTTCTCTTAGCTCGGCAATCAGGAGAGACCGCATCCCCAGACATGAGCACACTCCTGCCTCTAGCCTATCGGAATGACTATTTACATCCTTGAGGGAGTCAGGAAGAAGGTGAGTTTAGAGTCGACCTGGGGAGTATACACAGAGAGGCATCCTGATTTTGAATCCAGGGTCATCCTTGTTGGGTTTTATTCTGCCTTAAGGTAATCAGTTATTAATTAGGAACAATCTGAAACAATTGACAGTGTTCAATTCTGCAGTCCTTCTGTGATGCTTTTGGGATTTTACTTGCATTTGCTATATCCTCATTTTCATGAAACGATTTACGAATGAGAAATCGCTGACAATCAAATGCAATAACTGTGTCGATAACCGATCCATGGAGCGGCCTGCTGTGGTCAAGCAATCATCAAAAAATAATTTATTGAGGCATGTATAGCCCCCAAATGTTCCATGTCTTAACTCAAGTCATCATGTCTTGACACGAGATGTACTCTCGTTCACTTGCTCAACAAACCATCAGTGTATTTGTTCATGGATATAGGCCTTTACTTGTTGGGTAGCGTTGAGTGGACCCAAAGTTTGGGTCCCTGCAGAACTTTGCGAGTTTGTGTCCCTGAACACGGACTTCAGCATGCAGTTCTACCTGCTATGGAAGATGGGGGGTTTGCCACAGTCTGATATAGAAGATGATGGGGGGATCTGTCACAGTCTGCTATGGAAGGTGATTAGGGTTCTGTCACAATCTGCTATGGAATATGATGAGGGACTCTATCACACTTTGCTATAGAAGATGGGGGGCTTTGTCACAGTCTACTTTGGAAGATAGGGGGCTTTGTCCCAGTCTGCTATGGAATATGGGGTGTTCTCTCATAGCCTGCTATGGTAGATGATGGTCTGCTTTGAAAGAGAGGGGACTTTGACACAATCTGCTATGGAAAATGGTGGGGGCTTTTTTCACAGTCTGCTATGGAAGATGGGGGTCTTTGTCACAGTCTGCTATAGAACATGAGGTTCTTTGTCATATTCTGCTATGGGAGAAGATGTTTTTTTTTCCTGTCACAGTCTGCTATAGAAGATGATGGGGGGCTCTGCCACAGTCTGCTAATCCCTCGGGACAGCTCCTGTAATTATTGAATCCTCAAATATTAGAAATAACGGCTTGTCTATTACTGTACATAACTCCCCTAAAACACGAGGATGTATGTCATCTGGTCCTGGTGGTTTATCAATTTTTATCTGCTTGAAACGGCACTGGACTTCTTCCTTGGTTAGACCAGTGACATGGAGGGTTTGGGTTATTACCCTGTATTTCTCTCGGCATGTCACATTCTTTTGTGCATATAGAAGCAAAGAAGTTGTTTTAGTAAATTTGCTGTTTCCTCATTCCCCATATGGGTGTCCCCTCCTTACTTTTCAGGGGGCCCACACCCTCAGGTTTGTATCTTTTACTGCTCATGTAGCTTAAGAATAATTTGGGCTTAGTTTTACTCTCTTTGTCGATCAGTCTTTCTGTCTCCAGTTTTGCTGCCCTTATCTGTTGTTAACATAGTTTATTTTCTTCTTCATAGTTTTAATGCTTCCACTGTCCTTCCTCCCTGCTTTAAATGATTAAATGCCTTTTTTGTGTTGTTTACTGCTCCCCTAAACTTTTTGTTTAGCCACATCGGTTTACACGTGTTTCTAACAGTTTTATTCCTGTAAGGTATATATCTATTACAATGAAAATTAAGGATTCCTTTGAAAGTATCCCATTTTGTGTCCATGCTTTTGTTTTTAAGGACATTTTTCCAGTCAATGCAGTTTAGGGCCTCTTCAAGCTGGTTAAACCTTGCCTTTTTGAAGTTCCCTGTTGGAAGATGATGGGGGCTCTTTTTGAAGTCTGCTATGGACGATGGGGGGGGGGTCTTTGTCACAGTCTGCCATGGAAGTTGGGGGGCTTTGTAACAGTCTGCTATGGGAAAAGATGGGGGGGGGGCTCTGTCACAGGTGGTTGTTCTGCCACACATTCTGATATAGGGATGATGTTGGTTGTTCTGCCAACACAGTCTGCTAAGGGGATTATGGGGTTGTTCTGCCACACATTCTGCTATGGGGAAGATGGGGGGCTCTGCCACAGTCTGCTATGGAAGAAGATGGGGGCTCTGTCACAGTCTGCTATGGAAGATGATGGGGGCTCTGTCGCAGTCTACTATAGAAGATGATGGGGGCTCTGCCACAGTCTTCTATGGGATGATGGGGGCTCTGTCGCAGTCTGCTATAGAAGATGATGGGGGGCTCTGCCACAGTCTTCTATGGGATGATGGGGGGGGGGGGCTCTGTAACAGTCTGCTATAGAAGATGATGGGGGGCTCTGCCACAGTCTTCTATGGGATGATGGGGGGGGGGGGGGGGCTCTGTAACAGCCTGCTATAGAAAATGATGGGGGATATTCTGCCACACTATTGGAATGATGAGGGATGTTCTTTCACACAGTCTGCCATAGGAATGATGGGGGTTGTTCTGCAACACAGCCTTCTATAGGGAATATGGGTGGGCTCTTTCACAGGGGGATGAAGAGCCAGAGCCTTATTTTTTTTGTCATTTTTGGGCATTTCTTGCTAAATACAATCTTTAGTTAACGAAAAATAGCCTGACTTTCTATTTTTTAATTGTATTTCATTATTTTTCAGTGTTTCACTGAATGTCGCTTTTATCGGCATGCAATTTAACATTAAAACTGCCTGCGGGTATCTAACAATTAAATGTTTGACCTTCCCTTGTTTTAATGAATGGCGCTTAATCGGCATTCATTAAAGCTTTTAAAGTGACAGCAGGGTTTTTTTAATTTATTTTTTCTGTTTCTTACATTAAAAAAAAACGTGGATCCCCTTGTCCTCAAAGGCTACCAGCCCAAGCACCAAGCATGAGGGCTTGTAACCCAGTGCTCAGAGACTGCTATTATCGCCCCTGTCCCTGCAAGTTACAAGCCCTTATGCCATTCGGTATGGGCTCAGGGCTCTTCCATGACATGGTGCCATGCCAGCTTTTGACCCTGGTGAACTGGGATATGGTGTCCCCTGGACCCCTTACCAGTTCACCCCAAGTGAAATAAAAATCAGACACCACACCAAAATATTTTTATTGTTCTTAATTTAACTTGTATTCCCCCATCCCTGTCATCCATCTTCTGTCCCCTGCCGAGTGCCGTCTCTCTCTGGTCCGGGGGGTCTACTTTGTCCCGCGCTGCCACCTCCTCCTTCTTCAGAGTTCTTTGGAGCCCATCCAAATGTGTAGATGTGGCACTGGCTGCCAGAAGCTGATGGCTCTGCTGATATTTGGATGAAGGGGGGACATAGGTTCCCTTTCTCTCATCCTCGCTACCAGCGAGGGACTGACGTGAGGGCCAGGGGAGCCAGCACGTCCCTGATGTAATTTCTGACATCACAGTAGGGTAGGGGGGTTTTCTTGTGCCTCCCTCTAGGCCCTGCCCCTTTTGTGATCTCGTAAGTGATGTCGGGAAGACTTACCTTCTCCCTCAGGGCTCCCGCACAGGCTCCTTGCAATGGCCTTGGCAAAAGGAGGGGAACACAGGGGAACTGCATTCCGGCTTTCTTCAGAGCTCCATATAGTGGGGGAAGCAATTGAAAGCCAGCATATAAGAGCTGTCACTGGAGGATTATCCAACTGACAGCTCTGCCATCTACCCTGGAGCTTTGGAATGCCCATTTGGGGCGAGGGGCGCTCTGATTGCACTGTTTGGCATTGTAACATACACACAGACTTCCAGGATCAGTCTGTTGAGTAAAAACATCTCCTTCCAGTGGTCTAGCAGCCATAGCTGGTTATGTTATTACATGCAAGGAAGACATCCAGGTATGCTTCATAACTAGCTCCTCTGTCATAGAGTTCCATAGTTTCACTGCTCTTACAGAGAAGAATCCCCTCCTATGTTGGTGGAGTAAGTGCATTTCCTTTAAGCTTAGTGGATGCGCTCGGGTTATGGCTACACTCCGGGGTATAAATTAATTGTGGGATAGACCTTTGTATTGACCTTGGATATATTTATACATAGTTAATAAATCACCCCTTAGGCATCTAGTTTTCCAAACTAAAAAAACCTAGCTTTGACAATCTTTCAGGGTAATCTAGTCCCTGCATTCTATTTATTAATTTAGTTGCTCACCAATGAAAGCACTCCAGTTCTGATATGTCCTTCTTATGAACTGGTGCCCATAACTGAACGCAATATTCAATATGGGGTTTGACCAGTGACTTATAGAGGGGTCAAATTATGCTCTGGTTATGGGCACCTATGCTCCTCCTGATGCATTCTATGATCCTAATTGCCTTGGCAGCTGCTGACTGGAAATGGGCACTACAGTTACGTTTATTGTTAACTAAAACCCTTGGGTCATTTTCCATTACAGTTTTACTGAGCATTTTTTTATTTAGTGTGTAATCATAGCACAAATGTGCATTAGCTTACATTTATCCGTATTAAAATTAATTTACCATTGCCTACTGCAGATGTTAAACTTACCGCTCTGTAGTTTCCGGTTTCATCTTTAGACCCTTTTTAAAATATTGGCACCACATTTGCTAAGCCCCAAACCTGTGGAACAACCCACATCATTATTGAATCTACAAATATTAAAAAATAGTGGCTTGTCTATTACTGTATATAACTTCCTTAACACATAGTGATGAATAATATCTGGTCCCAGGGATTTGTCAATTTGTGAATATGGAAGCAAAGAAGATGTTTAGTAATTTCACTTTCTCCTCATTGCTCTCCTTATGTAGCTAAAGAACATTTAGGGGTTAATTTTAATCTTTTTGCATCTTTCCGTCTCTAGCTTTGCTGCCCTTATCTGTTGTTTACGGGGAGGCCGATTCATTAATAGCGCCAGGTAGCGACAGATGAGCGACTGTAGCGTGATTTTTTCTGCGCCAGCCAGTATTCGCTGTGCTTGGCCGGCGTTAGCTTGATGACAGCGACTCAGTCGGTGTGCGGTAATGTTGAATACGGGCTGGGGGGTCGCTGTTTCACAGGTCCAGCGTTGTATGTGAGCGCCTGACAACGAATGGCCAGAGCGAACGGCTAGCTTCATATTCATCAACAAATCACGCTCCGAATGTGCTGTCGCTGTCCATTCCTTGTTTAAACCCCAGAGCGCTGGCGGCGATGTGTATTAACTAGTTTTTAACCCCTAAACAACCATATTTTTTGAATGTAACATTATACATGTTTTTAGAATCATTTTGTAATATGAATACATTAATCTCAGACCTGTTAGATCAATTCTGCACATATTTTTTTTTTTTTTTTTTTTACTTAAAAATAAATCCTAACATTGCAGAAGTGGTCTCCGATTTTTTGACATTAAAAAAATAATAAAAAAAATTAATGCCAATTAATTAGGAATAATTATAGATTGCTCCATTGAAATGCATTGGACATCGCCAGGGAGCGACAGCTCATACCTGGCGCTGTGAGGGAATTTGCAGCGGCGCTGTTCGGTCCAGGCGGCTTCATGATGAATTCCGCGCTAGCCGTCGCTCTCGCCGGCGCTAGCCTCATTTTGCTTGATAAATGCGTCATTGTGACCGCCGCCGGGCGTACTTGAGTCGGTAGTCACCGTTAGCTGCCGCTACCTGGCGCTCGTCAGACACTACCTGGCGCTATCGCTTGATGAATAAGGGCAATAGTTTATTTTCTTCTTCATAGTTTTTCAGTTCAGCCATTTGAATACTGTGGGAGCATTATAGCTATATGTAGCATGAACAGAAACAGTATCTTGGCCTATCTGCATAAAAACCTGTACATAATGTATATTTTGTATATAATGTCTATGTCTGTAGGTTTGGTGAACTAATGTGTCTTATATTCTGTGCACTATACCTTTGGGTTGATTCAAAGAAACATGTAACAGCTTGGATTTGGCTCACGATCATCCTATTTTTCCCGAACGCTCGTGCGTTCGTATGAACTTGCGAGTGATTCAATAAGCAAATACGTTTCTATCCTAAAATATACGTCCGTTCGTATGGCAGTTCGGGAATCAGACCTATGTCAGTTTCCATCCTGAATTTTCCGTTTCATTTCTCAGGTTGCAACATTGGTTTTGCCCTTTTTCCTTTTTTGTCTGGACGTAAATCCTTCTGATCTTGCGGCTCCGCACTACAAACTTACCTCATTAAAGTGCATTCTAAATATTTGGTCTTTTATTTTTCTTTATTTCATTCATTTTGTAGTAACCAACCATTAATGAATGCATTTGCATAAGTAAATCTTACTTTGTTTAATTTTTAGTTAACTTGCATTTTTTACTTGTGGATTTAATTTTAATATTTATGCTTCAAATGGTACAACTTTAAATTTTTAGTGTGGTTACCCACACCCTCTACATACAGATTGCTCACAAATCTTAAAAAACACCCAGCAACTTCTGCATGTTATGAGCCTAGAAACAGCCAAGATGGCGGCTCAGGTATTATCGGGCAGCCTGCAAACAGAAAGGGCCTTGTGAGTGTGTTGCTCTGGATTCTTTGATTTCTGACCTTTCCATGCCCCCAGCTCTGCTGTGTCTGTGCAAAATACAGCAGTAACCCACATCCAGCACTTTATCCCGCTCTCCTCTCCTCAGTAAGTGTGATGCATCTGACCAAAGATGTGCTTAAATAATTAAACAAAGCAAAGGTAAACAACTACACCAATAAATGCAATCTAAAAATATTATTCTAGTACCTCAATTTTAAAATAAATAACAAAGGACATAAGTTTCTTTAATTAACGCAAATATATTGCAAAATAAAGGTTTACATGCAAAGGACTAATTAAGGTCCACATTAAAATGCTTTTATAAGGCATACATGAATCAGGTATGCATTGCCATACAATTTATGGCCTCGGCCATGCTGATACATGCAGTTCATTGGAGCACAAGACGCGCAGACTCCTCCACTTAGCAAAAAAACCTGTTCACGAACAGCAATCCGGCTGCTAAAAGGTGTCGGCTGTGGCTTTCTTTTAAAATGCGTTTAGAGGTTTCTCTGAATCACACCTAAACACATCCAATTAACCTAAGTTTTACGTTTGGATCGTAAGTTTTAGGATTTGATCCTAAGTTTTACGTTTTGATCCTAAAATTTAGGAACGAACTTCCGCTGATCGTAAGAGCATATACGCATTCGTACGTAGGCTCGTGCGAGTCGGAAATGGCCAAAAAAACAGGAAAAAATGACTAACACCCACCCAAACTTACGATTCTCGATACGAAATCAATTAACTTTGGCTCTTTGAATCGAGGGGCTTGTGTAGAAACTCCCATGTCTAGTAGACACATGAACTTTAGTTTGTACTTTAATAAATGAACTCTTTTTGACCATAACTCATAGTGTTAGGTGTGAATTTATAAATTGGTTTTCTTCTTCATAGTTTTGTAATGCTTTCATGGTGCCTTCTTTCTTCAAATGTTTAAATGTTTTTTTGTTGTTTATTGCCTCCTTAACCGTTCTGTTTAGCCACATAGGTTTATTCTTGTTCCTAACCTTTTTATTCCTGTAAGGTATATATCCATCATAAAGAATATTAAGGATTTATTTAAAAGTATCCCATTTAGTGTCCGTGATTTAGCTTTGGAGAACACTTTCCCAGTCAATGAAGCTTAGGGCATCTCTCAGTTGGTCAAGCTTTGCCTTTCTGAAGTTCTGTATTCGTGTGGCTCATTGATAAGGAATCCTAGTGACCGCGGGGAGGCCGATTCATCAATAGCGCCAGGTAGCGACAGATGAGCGACTGAAGTATGGCGCTATGAGCGCCGCTAGCGTCAGCCGCGGGCGTTAGCGATTCGCTATAGCAGGCCTCCTCAGTCGCTACCTGGCGTTGTTGCGAACAACGCCTACATTGCTGAATATGATGTTGGCCCTCAGCTTTGTTGGCGCTGTCAGTCAGTGTGACCACGCTATTCTACACAGCGCCTGTTAGCTTTACTGTGTCCTGGCCATCCAGTACCTTCTGAATAAAACACATTGCCACATTTGTTTTGAAATGTAAAATTTTTTTTATTGTGTGTAAAAGGAAATTAAATTCTACCAGATCTTCGAATATAAATGGAAAATAAAACATAATTAAACACATAGCCACAATTTTTTTTTTTTTTATTTGTTACCTAAAAAGGAAATACAATTAAATCACCAATGAGAAAGAAAAGGAAAATAAAAACAGAACAGAGAAAGAAAAGGAAAATAAAAACAGAACAGAGAAAGAAAAGGAAAATAATAACAGAACAGAGAAAGAAAAGGAAAATAAAAACAGAACAGAGAAAGAAAAGGAAAATGAAAATAGGAATTAGAATGTAAAGGAAACTTACAACCGAATTAAACACATAGCCACATGTATATATCTAATTTTTTTTTAATTTTTTCTCTAAAAAAAAATTAATAATAAAACATAAATGAAATAGAAAAAGAAAAGTCCAGCAGAAATGCAAAAGAAAAGTAAAGTCCAGGAAAGGGTTGTAAGAGGAATGTCGAGATCATGGTGCATCTCTTTGTGCCTGAAAAATTAAGAAAAGTGCAGTTAGTATATATCTTTATAGTTATTTTGTGCTTTCTTTTAAAAAAATGCATAACTTGATAACCAACATTGGCGTCTTACACCCCCCTTAGAGTGGTTTGGGTCATCTTACACCCCCCTTAGAGTGGTTTGGGTCATCTTACACCCCCCCTTAGAGTGGTTTGGGTCATCTTAAACCCCCCTTAGAGTGGTTTGGGTCATATTACACCCCCCTTAGAGTGGTTTGGGTCATCTTACACCCCCCTTAGAGTGGTTTGGGTCATATTACACCCCCCTTAGAGTGGTTTGGGTCATCTTACACCCCCCCTTAGAGTGGTTTGGGTCATCTTACACCCCCCCTTAGAGTGATTTGGGTCATCTTAAACCCCCCTTAGAGTGGTTTGGGTCATCTTACACCCCCCCTTAGAGTGGTTTGGGTCATCTTAAACCCCCCTTAGAGTGGTTTGGGTCATATTACACCCCCCTTAGAGTGGTTTGGGTCATCTTAAACCCCCCCTTAGAGTGGTTTGGGTCATCTTACACCCCCCCTTAGAGTGGTTTGGGTCATCTTAAACCCCCCTTAGAGTGGTTTGGGTCATCTTACACCCCCCCTTAGAGTGGTTTGGGTCATCTTAAACCCCCCTTAGAGTGGTTTGGGTCATCTTACACCCCCCCTTAGAGTGGTTTGGGTCATCTTAAACCCCCCTTAGAGTGGTTTGGGTCATCTTACACCCCCTCTTAGAGTGGTTTGGGTCATCTTAAACCCCCCTTAGAGTGGTTTGGGTCATCTTAAACCCCCCTTAGAGTGGTTTGGGTCATCTTACACCCCCCCTTAGAGTGGTTTGGGTCATCTTAAACCCCCCTTAGAGTGGTTTGGGTCATCTTAAACCCCCCTTAGAGTGGTTTGGGTCATATTACACCCCCCTTAGAGTGGTTTGGGTCATCTTAAACCCCCCTTAGAGTGGTTTGGGTCATATTACACCCCCCTTAGAGTGGTTTGGGTCATATTACACCCCCCTTAGAGTGGTTTGGGTCATCTTAAACCCCCCTTAGAGTGGTTTGGGTCATCTTAAACCCCCCTTAGAGTGGTTTGGGTCATCTTACACCCCCCCTTAGAGTGGTTTGGGTCATCTTAAACCCCCCTTAGAGTGGTTTGGGTCATCTTACACCCCCCCTTAGAGTGGTTTGGGTCATCTTAAACCCCCCTTAGAGTGGTTTGGGTCATCTTAAACCCCCCTTAGAGTGGTTTGGGTCATATTACACCCCCCTTAGAGTGGTTTGGGTCATCTTAAACCCCCCTTAGAGTGGTTTGGGTCATATTACACCCCCCTTAGAGTGGTTTGGGTCATATTACACCCCCCTTAGAGTGGTTTGGGTCATATTACACCCCCCTTAGAGTGGTTTGGGTCATCTTAAACCCCCCTTAGAGTGGTTTGGGTCATCTTAAACCCCCCCTTAGTGCGTTTGGTTGCTCTTTTGGATGGGAGGTCAAAGACATTTAAACAGGAGTGCAGTACTTGCATTAGAGTGAAGGGTAGTTAGCTTACCGCAAAATAAGAAGTGATCAGCCTTTCCCTTAGCTCATCGCCAGTCTGGGTGTCCTCACTTCTATCTGCGGGCAGGTTGGGGATTTCTGGCACCAGTGCTGTCTCCTCGGGGGCTTGGATTCGGTGACATATACAGATATTGTGTAACACACAGCAGGCAAGGATGATTTTGGAAACCTTCTGTGGGCTGTAGAGCATCTCTCCTCCTGGCCGTGCCAAACAGAGAAAGCGTGCTTTCAGCAGGCCGATGGTTCTTTCCACAATGCTTCTGGTCTTGCGATGCGCTGCATTGTAGCGTTCATGGGCAGAGGTCCGTGGGTTCCTGACCGGAGTCATGACCCACGTTCTCTGCCCATATCCCTTGTCCGCTGTAGAAAAAACACAAGGAGAGAGACAGCAATTAGTACTAGTACATGTTTTTGGGTGGTAGTTTGTTTAAAATTGCCTTACTAGGCCACATATTAGCAAAATACATAGACATGGTTAATTTATTACCCAGTAGCCAGCCAGCTGGCATTTCGTTGTTATCAAACTTCCGGCACAGGACTGTCCGCTGCAAGACGTAAGAATCGTGGCATGAGCCGGGGAACCCCGATCTCACCGCCCGCAGCTTCATCTCATGGTCACAGACCACCATGATATTAAATGAATGGAACTGCTTCCTGTTTCTGTAGGACAGCTCCTGTGCACGGGGAGGGCGGAAAGGGATATGTGTACCATCAACGCACCCTAGCACATTCGGGATCCCTCCCATCAGATAGAAAGCATGTTTTATTTTGGCAACCTCTTCCTCCTCCTCAGGAAACTTGATGTAAATTGGGATTAAATCACAAATTGCCAGAACTACCTGGATTAGGATGCGGCTCATAGTAGCCTGGCTTATCCCGCTGAGGAGGGCTGAGGTTGCCTGGAAGGTCCCTCGTGCCAACACATTAAGAGTGGCACACAGGCGTACTATGCCTGGAATGGAGTGAGTGCGTTTGGTGGATGGCTCGATTTTGGTCTTAATCTGATCATATAGGGACTGTAGTGCAGCACGATTCAGACGGAAGCGGCTCCTGATCTGCTCGTCACTTAAGTCCCATACTGAAAGGCGGATTGCAAAGGAGCGGGGTGCCCTAAGCCTCACAACACCCCGCTCCCTTTCCTCCTGCTCTTTCAGCATACACATACATCCATCCACCCAGACACCATACATCACCCTCTTATCCATCACACACACTAAAGATATATACAAAAACAAAAATAAACAAAAATAAACACTAACACACAACACACACACAAACAATCACACTACACACACACCCGCTACAATGCAGCTCACCACAAAACCAGAACTATAGTGGTCCAAACCACCAGCCTGCTGAAAACCAGCTTTCTAAGTTAAGCACAACCAAGAGGGGAGTTGCTGCACAGCCCACAAAAGGCCCCAAAATCAAGCCTCACTTGCTGTATGCTACACAATATTTGCAGATGCCACCCAAACCAAGCTCCTAAAGAAACAGCACTGATGTCAGAAATCACCCAACAAGCCACAGAGAGTGAGGACAGAAACCAGACAGAGGCTCAAATGAGCTAAGGGAAGCGAGCACAGCACCACACCACAGCCTTTGCCACAGTGTAAGAATAGCAGAACCTAGTTCATTCCTTCCTTTTATACTTCATTTTCAAAAGTGACAGGTCCGCTTTGCCGCCTTTTGCGTCGCTCTGCTATTTCCGGGCGCCAATTAGCCGACCCAGGTGTGCGTAAAACAGAGTGCGCACGCGCACGCTAGTAGCGCTACTAGCGTACTTGAGCCGTAACGTGCGTGCATTAACGGACATGGGCCAAAAATCAGGTGGGGACCAATGAAAGTGAAGCTGTTGTTTTTTTAAATAGCCGTTAGGCTAAGCACATGTCACAAGGGTTGCAGATACATCAGTCCATTGTTGGATTTGGGTGTGTGTTGTTTGTTGATTGAGGTCTGTAATGAGTTAATTGGCTAACACACATGCTTCTGTCAGTGCAGTGGAGGTGTGCCTAGAAGGAACTGGGCTGTATGTGTGAATCAATTAAGTGGGCTGCTTTTGGATTGGCTGTTAGAGCACATAAAACCTGCCCAAGCCTAAGAGATTGCGATGCCATTCTGTAGTGTGCATGCGTGCTTGTGGGGTGTTGATTTGTGTGTGTGTGCAGCTACAGGATGGAGCCAAATACAGGACATCTGCCGGCCACAGCAGGCCCGAGTAGGAGTTTGGTGGGTGCTGTGCGCAGACCTCCCTTACGGAAAAGGGCACAGCCTGAAGGTGGGGCAGCACCCCAGGCTAAGCGCCCAGGTGCCAAGAGGGAGCCTGAATTTAATTTGGCTGAGAATAATCATCTTGTGCGCCTGACACTTGCGAAATGGGAGCTGATATTTGGCTCCCAAAGCAAGTCCATAGGCAAACAAGAAAGAAGCAAACTGTGGGATGCCATTGGTGTGGAGCTTAGTAGCACAGCTCAACACCCACGTAGTGGCCCATCCTGCAGGAAACGCTTCTACACTTTGCGAGGGGCCCTTATGAAAAAGATGAATCACGATCTTGATGTGGACAGTGGGTTCATCCAGGCTCCAAAGAGTACCTACAGGCCGTATGAGGAGATGCTGAAGGCCAAAATCCCACTGGCTCGGCTGCAGGGTGTGGATCCTGGGGATGACACCACCGGTTGGGCTGAAGGTACATATTTTATGGCTTTTACTATAACCTAATGTTAATGTATGTGATTAGCATTTTTACATTCTGACCAACTAACTGTAGGACCTGTGAAGTATTACATTATAGCTAAAACATTTGTAACTTTTCTGTCTGTTGCTTTATGCATAGGTGCACATGCTGCTGTCCGGGATGTGGCTCCGGACAACCAAGCTCCTGCCCTTCCAGCAACCTCAAGGCTACCCCAGTCTGCCATTGAAGGTATTTACCCATTATTTGTTTGCTGGTTTTTTGAAAAACAAATGGGTGTGGGAGCAGCTCAAGCAATAAAGGTTTGCCCTGTTGACTATTAATAATATGTGGGTGCGCCCTAATTGCACGCCCACTGTAACACTCACAGTCAGTAACTAACAAGGCCCTAACATGTGTAGATATGTAGGATGCCAGAGATGTGTAGCCATATATCGGCATATCAATGTGTGAGCCACACTTGGCTTGATTAGTCAATATTAGTGAAAGAGCTGCTCACACACCTTAATGCATGTTGTATTTTGGCACGCACATTAGCTATGGCTCAATGTTGGTTTTATTTTGCCCTAGCTCCCATGCCCTTGGCCCCAGCATCTCCTCCGGATCCCACCTACTCTTTGGATGTCGGTAAGTGCATGTGTTCACCTTGCTTGATCCACTTTGACTCAAGTGCATGTGTCTCATTTGTCTTTTTTCTTTGTAGGCCAAGTGACTGGTTCATCTTTGGACCCCACTTCCGATGTTGCCGGTCAACAGGACCCTGTTGGTGTGTAGAGCAATACATAATGTATCCTTTCTGCTGTTTAGGTTACACTGGTTCAATTTGGTTAGTCTACTAAGCTACATGTTTGCTTGGTAAACTTGAAGATGCCTCTTGGGAGTGCTGGTTGCCTCCCCAGGGTCAGTCTATTAGTTATTTTAGTGATAGCAATGTATATTTGCGGACATATTTTTAGGAAAACATTCCCTGTAGTAGTTTGCTGAATCTTTAGACACATTTTTTTTTTTTTTTAGTTGACCCGAATATCGGAAGTGGCTGTCCAGAAAGGGCCCCTCAAGTTCCAGCTGCCAGAGATGAGGGTAAGTGGTTTTGCCTTGCTCTAGTATGTATTTTGGCTCTAATGTTGTGCCACTTGCTTCTGGCAACTTGTGTGTCCACATCTATTTTCAAGGTCCAATCTCGAGTGAGGACCCCACTCCAGACATCTGGGATATTGCGGGTATGTTTAATTTAAGCAATGTTTATGATGAGATTTGCAGAAATTAGTGCGTCTTAGTCCTGTAACATACATGTTAACAATCTGAGTTTAACCAAGACCTTTGGTCTACTGTGTATTTTTTAACTTTTTAGAGGTATGGCCTCGATAGCCTAACCAGGTTACATTAGAGTTTGGCCCACAGACCTACTAACCTGATTTTCCTGTTTAGCATTTGCCAACTTGCCCGACATCTCTGATGTTGATTCGCGACTCTCTGGCAGCGATACCTCGAGCCTACCTGGGCTGGAGGACACGCAGGTAACATGGCTGATGTAGACGACCTCTAAACCCATTGGCATATTCGTGGGTAGTGGAAGAAGCAACATGTAACATTTCATTTCATTGTTGTTTTGGCAGGAGGCGGAACCAGAACCCCAAGCTGGGACCTCTTCCCAAGTCCCATGTGGCCAAGCTTCAGAGGCTCAGACAAGGGTAAGTTGTCTAGTGAGTGTTTATGGTAACTTTTGGGAGGGGCATAACTGCATTTGTTCCGTTTGACTAAAATGTGGTTTACTATTTTTTTAGCCTCCAACCACAGCAAGAGGAGGTGTGGCACCAACCAGTGCCGATTTCTACACACTAGGGGTCCGGATGCTGGAGGACTACAGTCGCCAACAGCCGCGTGATGGAACTAATGAGCGCATTGCGGCGTTGGAAAATCAGGTGCTGATGTGTCAGCAACAAAATGAGGGCCTGCAGCGCCAGGTGGACCAGTTAAGGCAAAACCTACAACAGAACCAGGACCTTGGTCGCCTTGCCAATGTTATCGAGCAATCTGTACAGCGCCAGGAAGAAGCAATACAGCGCCAGGCAGAGGCAATACAGCGGCAGGACCAAACTTTGTTGTTGATACAACAGCTCATACAACAGCAGTCTATATTTTTTACTGCACTGTTGTCCCCCAACACCGCCCCTAGCAATGACTCCCAACCTCCCCGGCCACCCAGCCAAGAATATTAATTTGTATACCTTTTTCTTATGATTTATGTAAATATATTTTGGAAAACCACCTCTAATTTGTGTTTATCCATACATGTGAAAGCTAAATACACAGTCAGGGCTGATTTGCTCAATCATCTCTAATATTATGCCACCATTTATGTGCCACATTAGTTAACATTGCTTACTATGGTGTAAACATGTACTGGCTCAAAATGGCAGCCTAATTTTAGACATAATGGTTTTGGGGAATCGAAACCTATGCTGGTCAAGGAACAACACAGTTCTTGGTAAAGATAAATGTCTTTATAGAAATTGGCCCAACACGGGCAACATAGGCCAACAAAGCCAGGAAAACATGGCCAGGGCAGCCATCCCCCCCACCCTAACGTCTCCGACGCCTCTTCATGGCCAGCAGCATCCCTTTCATCTGTCGGAAGGCCCGCCACAGTCTGCGATGCTGGCGTATACAAGCTGTAGAGATGTGATAAAAAATAATATATTAGAATTTGTTTGGAAACTCAACATACACAGATGTAGCAATGTAATGTCAGTGTTTCTAACTTGCTAACACTCACATTAACATTGGTGAACAATGTGCCCCTAACATTTTAAAATAAAGTTTTAATATTGACTTGAAAACATGTTAGGACCACATACCTTTACTCTTAAAGTGGACCAACACCCACAATATAGTTTATCCTGGGTTTTGGCCCACTTTGTTGTTTCTCACAGATCTGTATTTCCCCTGATGTGTGTATACACACAGTAATCCATAGCCACTCACCTCTCCATGCTCCAACGTGCTTGGCACAAAGAAGGCACGCTAACGTCTATGCAGGGAACAGGAATGTACACTCCTCTTCCACCCCCTCTTCACGCATGTCACTCTCTGGCTGCTCATGGGGACCCGGCGGCCATTCACAGAGGCCCAGGGGGGAAAAATGCACGTCTGGAGTGTTGCGCAGGAGCCAGCGGAAGATAATTTCCCATAATTAGGGGTTTGCTTGGTGGGGTGGACCCGTGGTACCTGCACTTATCGTATATTCTGCGGGGTGTTAGTTGTTAGTTGTTGGCAAATTAAATGTTTAATGCACATTAAACAGCCTTGGTGTTGGGCCAGGTTCACTCTTGCAAAGGTAATAATGTTTATGGGCAAGTAAGGACATTTATGTCTTTAGTCCAAGCCAAACATCAGTGCCTAAGGAAGAGGGAAGTTTGCCCTATAATGTTATTGGTAAACACCTAATCAGCCCCATTTGGTTGTCTATAGGCCACAAATAGTCCGTATGTGTCCGTAACAAGAATGTGAGGCAACTATCAAGGATGGTGACTGGCATGTTGGATTATTGACCAAACACATTTAACCTAGATGTGTGTGATATTCACACATTGGTCAATTTCACATTTCTACAAATGTAACTAGAAGAGAAATGTTTACAAAGTATTTACCCATATTAATTTGGATGTACTCACCATCGCAGCTGTGGCGGTGGCCCATGCTGCTGGCCGTCCCTGGAGCTGGTGTGGGGAGGAGGAATTCTGCCTCCGTCTGCGTAGCAACATCTGTCCATAAAAAAACAAAATACCAAACAACATTTAGTGGAGCTATGACACCCGAAGTTTGGACATCAATCTGGTTATTGAGTCTTAGCTCCAAAAACAAACACTTCTTTACATACATGTTAAACGATATTTGCTAGATTCCTGGCCCATTAGTTAATGTGAAGTGTTTATGGTTGCCACATGTATCCATTTTGCCAATCTGGCACTAACCTTTACATTGCAATGTAAATGACTCATTACCAATTTAATGGATAATGTTACCAGTGTGCAACATGTGTTTGCCCTAACTACTTCACGTAAATTAACTTTTGCTAGCACACATCATGGTGTGGCCAGAAACATAGGGGTGGTTTCCAGTTGGCTAGCACTGTAGTGTGGTTTGTGATGTTAATGTACATTAGCAAACCAGCTTAGACAATGGACCAGGAAACGTGTCTGTTAAAAGTGTACCAAGACACAGGATTGTGATTATTCAGTGTAGTAGTCTACTTTGGCAGAGCAACACAATTTTAGTCCGCCACCGCCCCTGCCTTCCGCACATCACTCCGCCAGTGTGTGCGCACACGCATGCCAGTAGGAAACAGAGCGCAGGCGCACACACATCTCGAGTGCCACACAGGAGGCAGGGACAATGGCTTCTGCCACCCCCAAAGAGGGAAGTAGTTTGTGGTGTTTGGTTGGGGGGGGGCCCTGGGTGAGGGATGTGATTTGGCAGGCAAGGCGCCATAATCCAAACAATATCAGCAAGGTTTGTGGGTCCACTTTAAGGAATGACATAAAGTCCAAAATGAACTAGCTTAAAACATACACTTACCACGACTATGCCCGAGGAGGATTTGACGCCAAAAATCCATGGAGGTGCCGCCTATATGATGCCCTGCAAATTACAGAGGAATTGCAAGGGCTAAGCACAAATGGTCAGATGAAACCTGGCACAGACTAACAATTAAAACATGTAAACTCACCAGGGGATGAAGCGCCACTTGAAGCCCAGGGAGGGCTCTGAGGAGGAGGCGGGGAGCCTCGGCTCCTCACACTCTGCTCAGAAGATCCACCAGGCAAAGGGCCACCCTCCTCCCTCTCACTCCCTGCTTGAGAGTGGCCCCTTGCCTGGTGAGAGTCCTCAGCCTCAGAGTGTGAGGAGCTGAGGCTTGATCCAGCCTGCCCCCCAGCAGCACACTCCTCTGGGGCGTCATCCCCTTCCTCCCCTGGGTCCTCTAAATAGGACCCGCGGGAGGGACCCTCCCCCGATGACTCCCCCGAGTCCGCCTGCCTGGTTCGGGGGAGGAATCCCTTCCCACGTTTCCCCAGGGGAGGACGCTTATCTGTGTGGAGGGGGTGAAAGCAAATAATTAATATAAAGAGCAAAAAAGGACACAGCTTAGCAGATGATTCTGCACAAAGGCCAAAAAGAACATAAGGTTTAACTTACCTGATGCGTAGGCATCATATAGGCGGTACACGCCTTCTGGGTCCCGGCGCTTAAAATCTGACCATTTCTGTTGGATCGCCCGGATGGTCAGGTCGGTCTGGAAGCGCCGGGACACAGTGGCCTTCACTTCCATGGCAAGGCGTTTTTTTGCTCCTCGGGCATAGTCGTATTCGGCCAGGCAGAAGTCCTATGAAAAAAGTAGAAAAAAAAAAAAAACAAAAATCAAAACATGACCTCAGAACAATGTCATAAACAGTTATACAGAGACAAGATCAAAGTGGAACCACACCCAGGATTTACATTAGTCTGGGTTTGTGTGCACTTTTTTGGGCCACAACTATTGTGGGTGGCCCACTGTCTGCAACCCCCTTTGAAGGGCCCAAATACACAGCTGAGGACACTCCCACGTCACTCCGCAAGCCAAACACAGCGGTCCACGCCGGTGTGGTATGCGCAACCAAGGGCCTTGGGAGGTGCATACCAGCTCAGCTGCATCTGCACGGCAAAGTACGCATGTGGCGTTTGACTCTAACAGGGAGTGCGCCTGCACACCAATTGAAAATATGTATGGCGCAGGGGTACACCCTGCTAGAGGTAAGCGCAATAGGCATCCGCAACTCACGCATGCACAGATGGGACGGGCCAGAGATAATTTTTGGGGCCCTCCAGGGGGGGGGGGGGGGGGCATCCAAGCAGGACATCCACAATGGGGATGCCCCATGTGGAGTGTAAAATTTTGGACTAAAAACAATAAAAATGCAGCCCCTATCCACCCTGTGTGTTTATACATTTTTAAACTAAAAATACAAAACTAAAATACTCACTTTAACAACCTGGCCATTGACCCGGCTATCCACCCGGGTGCGCCTTTGTTTTTGGGGCACAGGAGGGGAATGGGTGGGAGGGGTGGTATTTGGGGAAGGTGAGGTAGGTGGGGGATGTGGGGGAGGGGTGGTGGGGCCGGAATCTGAGGAGGAGCTGGGGAGGCGCATTACTCGCCGTTTGGGAGCCATATTGGAAACGCTAAGGAGGAAACAGGAACCGGAAATGACGCTAGCGACATGAGACATAAAAAACAAAACAAAACAAAAATACGCACCGCGCCCCAGCAACAAGCTAATATCAGCTATGTACAAGCTAAGTGGCGGAAAAACATTAAAATGACGCTGAAAAACAAGCTATTGGCATAAGCGCAAGACAGTTTTACCTTAAGGTGGCGTTGAAACGCAAAGGAGGATCCCGGAACCGGATATGACGCAAGCAACTGTGCTTCCAAAATAAAAAAAAAAACATGCGCGCAGCAGGGACAAGCTAATATCAGCTATGTGCAAGCTAAGTGGCGGAAAAACATTAAAATGACGCTGAAAAACAAGCTATTGGCATAAGCGCAAGACAGTTTTACCTTAAGGTGGCGTTGAAACGCAAAGGAGGATCCCGGAACCGGATATGACGCAAGCAACTGTGCTTCCAAAATAAAAAAAAAAACATGCGCGCAGCAGGGACAAGCTAATATCAGCTATGTGCAAGCTAAGTGGCGGAAAAACATTAAAATGACGCTGAAAAACAAGCTAGGGCCCACGGCGCCACAAATTATTAGCTTGATTTAGCAGGGGGTTCTACATACTGTAATGCATAGGTCCTTCTAAAGCATACACCGTTGTGCTTAAATATACAAATCTTATTCCTTCACAAAGTCATCACACAATCAAACTAGACAACTACCTGAAAATGTGGCACACATGAGAATGCATAACGGGTTGTTATGAGCTGGTACGACTGAATGTTAATCCTGCAATATGGGGCCAGGCACGCTCACAACTACAGTGTATTCATTAACAACGACTGGGGTCGCGGGAAGTGAATTCCTTGCAAATGGCAGAAGGGCACATGTATGAACAGCACAGCGCCGCACAACGCAGCGCAGCGAGGCACAGCGACGCTCGCGCCGCCACATAGCGAATTAAAACAGCGACTGCACAAACACTGACCAACACAGATTCATCAAGGACAGGGCTGCCGAATAGCTTGGGCGCTGACAATTTCGAAGAGCGAACGTGACCGCCCAACCTGACAGGCTACAAAATAGCTTTACAAGCCCCGTTTGTGTGGAAAACCAGCGCTTTTGAGGCCAATGAGTTTGGGTGGAGGAGATGCAATTCCCATGTCACTCACAACATTACATTGTGAAAAAAAAAAAAAAAAAAAAAAAAGATAAATAACCAGCTAGATTCATAAAACATATCAATATAAACATGTGTTGAATTTTGTCCAAAAGCAAAAAACCCCAAAACCACTAAGAACAATCATTGCAGCGTCTGCCATTGAAATGTATGGGAGAGCGGCAGGTAGCGCCAGGTAATACGTGTCGCTGTGAAGGAATTTGCAGCGGCGCTGTTCGGTCCAGCCGGCTTCATGATGAATGCAGCGCTAGCCGTCGCTCTCGCCGGCGCTAGCCTCATTTAGCTTGATAAATGCGTCATTGTGACCGCCGCCGGGCGTACTTGAGTCGGTAGGCGCCGTTAGCTGCCGCTACCTGGCGCTCGTCAGACACTACCTGGCGCTATCGCTTGATGAATAAGGGCCTAAGTGGACATTAATAATATTATGATCACTGTTTCCAAGGTGTCCCCTTTGATAATTTGTCTGGTACATTGGGTAGTATTAGATCCAAGATGGCTCTCCCCTTGTTGGAGCTTGCACTTGTTGGTGAAAGGTAGCCTTCTTTTGTATTTCACAAAAATTGACCTGCATTTGCGGTAGGTATACCGTACCTGTGAAATAGATACCATGTTCTATATAGATGAGAGCCTCCATAGACTTAATGTCTGGACATTGATAATTGCTGTAATTTGTGCACAGTTGATTCCTTCTGCTTTATTTCAGACAAAGAAAAGGGAAGGACAGTCTTGCTTAAGACACACCAGCAAATAAAGAATTCTTGTTGTGCTGAAATAAACCAGCAAACCTCAGACTGAAAAACCTATTATTTTCACACAAAAAAAAGATATCTGCAGAGGTTGAGAAATCATGCTAAACCACACGTGGCAACCACAGAATTGTGAGAGCTTTAAATTAAGGCAGATCAAGCCCTTGGTTCAGAAAACTTTCCTTAGAATGCCTCATGAAAATAATGGTAATGTCATGGTTTATTTTAGAATAATGCAGAGGATTAGATAAGGCATGATTCAAAGAGGAAAAAAGTTAAAAAGGAAACATTTGCTGGTAATAGCTAGTCGGAAAACCTCCTTGTTCTCTAAGTTTTCCCTCATGTGCGAGTAACTGTGTATGTATGTCTTTACCTTTACCTTTAAAAGCTCCTGACTAACCCCATGTGCTTGTGCCATCCATTTTAGTCCTGTCTGTGAGCAAGCATGTTGCCTATTCCTAAGGCTCTTGGCTTGGCTGCTTGGGCATATCAGACATGCTGGGATGTTCCCAAACTTGCCAGTAAGCCCACATTAATCATAGTACTATGATTCACTATCACTATGATTGGGGACTGGTGTCCAAAATGTGTTAGTGATTTTATCATTCACCTATAAGTACCAGGACCTTGTCTACCACTGCTTTTAAGGTTGGCATGTTAATACTATGGAGAAGCTTTTAACTGTTGGATTAAAAGTGAAGTTTTATTCAGAGAAGTGCGGACCATCCAATTTGTTCCAGTGGCTGGGGCACATGCCCTGCTAAAGGGATAGTAGGGAGAAGGTAAGTATACTGGGTTTCACACAGCGAGGCATTGGACGAGCCAAGGGGGTGATGGGCATGGGTTTTGGTCCACTTTAAGGTAGGTATCCTAGTGGGTGGGTGCAGTGAGAGGGCAGGTAGGTCAGCTTGTGGGTAGGTAGATTGGTAGATCGGTTAGTGGGCAGGCACGTGGGTCGGAATTAACACTTTCACTTTCAATATTTTTACTTCTTCTCACCTACCTGCCACCCCCACCACCAACACTTTTTCCTCAGCTCTTCCGCCCAGTCCCACGATGTCACTGGCCATAACTGTCTTCTCCGGGCTGCCGACGCCGACACTCCACACAGGTTCTTCCTGCCTCGTCGCCTTCTCCCCTCCCTGTCACATGCTTCCTCCTCTTCACACTGCGCACTCTGAAGAGGAAGCACTAGCTGTGGTTCGGGGGCTGGCTGCTGGGGGGAACAATCAATTATTTTTGTTGTTTGGGTGGTGTTGGCCCTCTCTTACAGGAAAGTTGTGGAGGCCAAGGGGCATGCGCCCCTCGAGCCCCACCCTTCTGAAACCCAATTGAAATGTATGGCAGAGCGCTACTGAGTGAAAGGTACTACATGGCACTGCTTAACCTAGAGCGCCAACGCTATACGCTGAGCCTTCTGTAGTAATACATGTGACTACGTGACGCTGTTAGAGGCGCTCACCAGATTCACTTTCTTAAATGTGGTTTTCACATACAGCGCCCAGCGTTCATGTGCCGCTACATGCTGCTACGTGGCACTATCTGGCACTATCTGGCGCTAGTCTTTCTTGAATAACCCCCATAGTCATTATCATGATGATAATATCATAAGTAAACTTGGGGGGTTTTGACAATGCAGCAACATTTCCCACTGTTCAGTTCCTGGATGGAATTCCTTTTATTATTCTTGTCTTATATCATTTGCAAAGTGTTAGACCAAAACCGAGGATTTTGATTATCCTGGGTTTTGGTCACTGCCCCAATCCGGGTGCCCCGCTGTGTGAAACCCCCCAGGTGGCTCAAACAAACTCACCCCTTTCCAGTCCTACAGCGCATGCGCAGCCGCTCGTCCAATTAGCATGCTCAGATCCACTCCTGTCAGCTCATCTAAGGCAAGTGGATCTATGTGCGCTGGCGACCGAATCCCCCACTACCCTCTGACAGGGAGTGTGCCCCCGCCGGTCATTCACGAATGCCTGGTGCAGTCCCGCGCCTTGCTAGAGGGATAGAGGGGATGTGGCCATGGCTCGCACATATGACGTTGGACCGGAAAAGAAGGTGAGTTTATGGGTGACCTGGGGGGTTTCACACAGTGAGGCACCCCCTATCAGGGTGCACCGGAGGGAGAGAATCAATCGGCCCAGGAATCTTTTAAATTCCGATCTCTATGGGTTTTAGTCCACTTTAAAAAATCAAAAGTGACTTAAAGTGGACCAAAACCTGGGATTTTGACTTTCCCATATTTCTCCTTCCAAAGGTGAGTAAAACTCACCTTTTCTGCGGAACTACAAGAGCAAGGGCTCTCATCCAATCAGCAGGAGACTAAGGGTGAGTCTAGCTGGGAGGAGCCAAGCGCTCTGGCGGCCGCATTCGTGCATGCCCGTGTTGGTCATATATAAGCCTGGTGCAGACGCATGTCCTGCCATAGTATAGCTGACATTGGATGCGCTGTTGGATCCCTGGACCCCATGGCGAACCTGGTCTCACACTGTAGACCAGGTTTTGCCCTTGTTTTTCCCTTTTGGGGCAATTGAACAACATGAGTGACAGTCTTGTGCTGTGTATGGTGTGTGTGGACCCCGCCCACTAAAAACTAATCCGACCTTTCTGTATCCCCTAGTTAGATTAATTATGGAGGTGGGTGGGTAGGCAGGTAGATTGATGGGTAGGTAGGTGAGTGAGCATACAGAAAGATAGGTAAGTGGGTAGGTATGTAAGAGATTGGGCACATAGGTAGGCTTGTGTGGGTAGACATGTAGTTAGGAGGGTAGATAGTTGGGTAGGAAGGAAGTTGGGAGGTAGGTAGGTTAGGTAGGCAAGAAGGTAGGTAGATAGGTAGGTAAGGGAGTATGTAGGTGGCAAGGGTGATAGGTGGGTGGGTAGGTAGAGTGTAGATGAGCGAGTGAGCAGGCAGTTACTTGGGTGCCTCCAGGGTCTAAGAATTCCACCTTAGCTCCAGAGCAGATGCTGTTTCAGGGCTTAGTTAGGTAGGTGAGTGGGCAGATAGGTAGATGGGTAGGTAGTAGTCAGATAGGCAGATAGGTAGGTGGGTGGGAGAGGCAGTAGGTAGGTTGGTGGGTCAGTAGGTAGATAGATGGGTAGGTGGTGAGTGGGCAAGTAGGTAGATGGGTGGGTAGGTAGATAGGTGGGTGAGTGGGCAGATAGGTAGGTGGGTGAGTGGGCAGGTAGGTAGGTGGGAAGGTCAGTAGGCAGGAAGATGGGTAGGTAGGTAGGTAGGTAGGTCATGAGGCAGATAGGTAGGTGGGTAGGTAGTTAGGTGGGTCAGTAGGCAGATAGGTAGGTGGGTAAGCAGCAGGTAGGTAGGTAGGTGGGAGGCTCAGCAGGTAGCTATGAAGATAGGTGGGTGAGTGAGTGGGCAGGTATATACGTTGGAGGGTCAGTAGGTAGGTGTGTAGTTATGTGGATGGGTCAGTAGGCAGATAGGTAGGTGGGTGAGTGGGCAGGCAGGTAGATAGGTAGGTAGGTAGTTAGGTGCGTCAGTAGGCAGATAGGTATATGAGTGAGTGGGAAGGTAGGTAGGTGGGTGTGTCAGTAGGTAGGTAGATGTGTAGGTGGATGAGTGGGCAAGTAGGTAGATGGGTAGGTAGGTAGTTAGGTGGGTGGGTCAGTATGTTAAAGTTAACACTATTTTCAATACAATAAAAAAAATGTTCCTCACACTGCTTGGAGATCTGAGCTGGAGAATCCGCCTGACTCGTATCAAGCCACCAGATTCAGTCCTTGCCGACCCTCCTTCCTCAGAGCTCAGCTGAGTTCACTGATACTGAAAAGCTGACATGCTGGCCGACTCTCCAGTGTACGCTCCAGCTGATTGGCCAGATCCTGCTGCATGCAGGCCAAACAGCCAATCTACCCCGCCCGCACCCATGGCAGGCCCAGGCTCCCTCCCGCATGCCAGCTAGTTGGTGGATCTTGCGGCTGACATTTCCACCTGCTCCACAGCCAGACGATCCTTCCGCCCGCCTGCCTGCTACCCATCCAATCTGCCCACCTGCTTGCTAGCCCAGCAATCCTCCCGGCAGCCGTGATACTTCCGCCGCCACGCTAGCCTTCTGATCCTCCCGCCCACATATCTGCCCCACGGCTGATTCTGCTGCCCCCACGACCCATCTGCCATCTATAAGAAGGTGCCAGAGGAATAAAATGTTTATGATCTCAATTATTAATGAATTATTATTAAATCACTAATATTATTGGTGTATATAGGTAACTTGGATGAATGTGGAATCTGTGGATGTTTACCTGCCGTTTATTATGATTCTGATCCGGGGCTGGCTGATTCAAGAGAAATCATACACATATAAATATAATATAAGGTTTACTTAGGTAAATTGTATCAATATTCATTATAATTATATACAGATGATAATGTTTGGGTTATGTCTGCGTTTTTCTCCCAGGAATGACTTGATATATGGTCTTTCAACTATTTAACTGGAACCATCTGTTGAGGGAGGAGAAATTAAAGTTTCACCAGAGAATAACATTTAAGCAGGGAAGTCAGGAAAAGAGGGTCTCTCTTCTCTCTGCTTCCGTCTCACAGGAGACATGATGAAGGGCTGCCATGCAGGCAGTATGGCCGGGGCTGGGCAGAGGACAAAATTGCCCTGGTTGAATTGAGAGCTTGAGAGAGATTGCTTTTTGTATGGACATTCTGTTTACATTCTAGACATTGCAATTTACATCACATTTACATCGTTCATATTAGTACTTTTTCTGTAATATCACCGGCTTTATTTTAACTAAATCCACTCATCGATTTTTGGTTTCAGCCCAATACTTGTTTCGTGAATCACCATAGCTGAGATTATATTTGTATAGCCCAATAGTCGTTGTAAGGTTAAAAAAAGGAACAAAACTTCTTACACCGTTCGATCCCACTGTACACACAATGCAGCCGATCCTCCTGGCAGCATGACGGCCGATCCACCCGCTGGTCGATACTTAAAGTTGGTGGAGGCCCCGGGGTGCGCACACCTTGCCTATAATCCGGCCCTGTTTGAAATCTATGAAGCAGTGACTCCTGTTAAATGGGGAGGGCTGAGGCGCAGAGGAAATTACGTTAAATCTCTTGATATAGATTCTAATGACTGCATATGAACATCAATAGTCAGTGAAACCACGGGAGGAAGCTGTATCTCCCATATCAGAGTATTCAAAGTATTAAAGAGGTCCAGCACACTCTGGCAGTCAACCGGTAAATCTTAGTTTGTACATTTTAAAGGTAGGTATCCATACCACCTGGATCACTCTAAATTCTGAAGTGTTACCAAAGTAAAAAGTTCCAATGTATTAAGGATGCAATGATAATCCAAAAGGTAGTCCATACATCAATTGGTCCCGGCCAACGTTTCAGGAAATTGGGGTCCCCTTGTAAACAGATTGTCATCATGTGAGGGGTTAAATAGAACTGGGAGAAGGAAGAATCCCGCCTGACATCAGTGATGTCATAGTGATAAATATTAGTAATACAAAATTGTCCCATTGTGTCCATTGCCGTTAAGTCCCTGCTTGCTAGGGAGGATGCCCAGTGGATGGGGCAAAAAGTTTGCCCAGCTACGAGTCACGTCAGTGAGGTCCGTTCTCCGATTGGAGGGCGGGCCTCACAGAGCCACAACACAGTGCAGCCGGCTCTCGCATCTATGGAGAACAGCGAAAGCCAGCGCCCAGAGTCCAGTGGCGACATGGGCACAAAGTGCTCGGGGTTGTACTAAATTAAATGCGGAGCATTACAAAGCAGGACAAAATGGGGAATAAAGGGATGAGAAGGGGGACACTGGAAGAAGAGATAAAAGGGGGAAGAGGGACGAAAAAATAGGAGAGAGGGGGATGATTTTCGGGGAAAGCAAATTCAGGACACAAAGCGATTCTGGTGGTATGGATAACTACCGTAATGTTAAACACTAAGTTTTAACAGCTGACTGCCAGGACATGCTGGACCTCTTTCAAACTTTGCATGATTTAAAGAAGGACAGGAGAACAGAGAAACATAAAAGCGCATCTGTAGACAACAATTACCCCCGGGGGGTTATTCCAGCCGTGCACATGGAGGTCTGGGTCCTGGGGGGCTACATTACTTAAAAAGATCAGGATCTAGGGGGGTCGGAGGGTATTTTCAAACAGCCAGTTCCATTTGAGAGTTATACCTTCCAGTACAGCCTCATTGCTGCCCAGCTAAGAATAGTGAAAAAAAAAAACTTTTATTCTTAGCTGGACTGCCATGAGGCTATACAGGTATGGTATAACTTTGATAGGGGGCTTGTTATGATAAAGTGCGCCAAAACCCGGGATTCGCATTATTGGTCTGTCCCCCTGTGACAACCTGATTTAGGATGCCCCACCGTGTGAACCCCAAGATCGCCCAAACTACATAGATTGCCAATGTTGACTAGGCGAAGGTGCTTCTCTCCTCACACTTATTAATGGTATCCCAGCCGTACTTGCAATCAGCATGAATCCCTTGACCATTTGTGGCCAAGTTATTCAGTTACGGCAGACGCAGCTGCTGCTCAAAGCCCGAGAAAGATGCCACTGACAGTTGTGCATGTGCCATAGGCACATTGGATATGCTGGAAAAGCGGGTCGGCTGGTGGAGATCACATACCAGAGCATTCTAAATTGAGCTGCCTCAGGGGTAGTTGTCCAACTGGACCTAGTGTCTTATAGATGCTAGGTCAGGTTTTGGTCCACTCATGCCCAGAAGTAATTGGTAAGCAAAGTTAAGGTGTTGCTTTATAACCACCAACATGACTTTTGCTGTATGATGAGTAAGCAGATCATATGGGTGAGGGTTCTAGCTTCCCACTCTCGGAACATGATGGCGGGTAAGGGGGGCTTCTCCTCGGGAGGTGGGCACAGCTGGCAGATTGAGAGAAAGGAAAAAAACTCACCTCTGTCCTCGATGCTGATGCTGCTTTTGCAGACTACAGAAGTCAGGTGGTGGACATTCTAGATCTGTATGGGACGCTGCCGTGCAAGCAAAAAGTTAGCCATAGCAGGGCACAAATCTAGGACTAGGAACTACGGCTCCACATACGCTCCTGAAGCAGCATCACAAAGCTGCATGTCACAATCAAAATGCCCTTCTTGAATTTCCAGGTAGCTGATCCTGTTGCTACCCCTATAAAAATGGGATCATTTTTTGAATGCTTGTCAGCTACTGCCAGTGCCAGGCCCATACAAGGCCTACCAACAACCAGAGGTCTCCTGTCCTTTGGCCTAGTCTTTAAAATCTGTGCCTCTGCTAATGCTACCATCACCAGCACCCCTGCTGCTGTCTACTAACACCAGCCCTACACAACCACCACAGGTCTCCTGACCCTCTGCCTAGTCTTTGAAGTGGTCCACTTTAAGTATTGCTAATGCCTCTACTACCACCAACAGCACCTCCGCTGCCACCCACTGCCACTACTAGGCCTACACAACCACAGGTCTACGCCACGATGCACAAAATGGGTACATTTATCAAGGCTTGTAAAAAAAAAATGACATTGCTTCTTCAACTAAATTGTCAAGATGCCAATCCCGCTGCTACTGCCGTAAAAATGTTTTTTTTTTTAGGGCTACTGCTGCGAAGCCTACATAACCGCAGGTCTACCTCCTATGATGCCCAAAATGTGTAAATTTTTCAACACCTGTAATAAAACACAAGGTTTTATACAGCCTTGGGTGAATGCAGAGTGTTATAAAGGATGTTTAGGGCCGGCATCCATTGTTTTCCATGCATTTTAGATGAAAGTTTGTCCCAAAGTATTTCAGAATGCTTTTTCAGAAAAGTTCATTAAACCGCCAAACTGAGCTTTTGAACAGTTTGCTCATCTCTATTGCTGAGCTGATGGAGGATTTTTCATTGTTTTTAAATATTAGCAAATATGTGTTTTTTGGACGCAATTTTCACCTGTTGCTATTGGCAACATACAGCAAGTGCAGACATGGTTTACATTGCCAGTAGTAACAGATTGCAGATAATTGCACAGAATACTGCTGCTGGGCATGTGTAAGGTTAAGGGAGCTCCCTCACCTCAGTAGTGGCCATAGCAGCAGTGTTCTGTGTATACAAGACTCACTTCTGTCTTCTTCTAGCATTCTACACATATTTTATGTTACAGATTTTACGATCTGTTATAGTTAACATGCCCTTTTCTGCCAAAAGGGGAACTCTACTATGATCTTTAAATAAATTACTGGAATTCAAAATAATGCTGGATAAACATCACCCAACCTTAATTTGAACAGCAACACTACGCTGCAGGTTACTTGCATAGCTTGAAAAATATTGTACTGTAGGTTCTTGGCCTCACAACTACATTATACCATTTCCTGGTATGGCCCTATAGCTTGTGTGCAGAAATGACAGCCATACGTACATTTTATTTTATGGCTCTGAGACCTGCAATCAGTCTCTGCCAAGAAATGAAAGGTAAGGAGGAGTGTCGGACAATAGCAGGCAAGGTATCCGTTACGTCGTTACCAGTGTAATCTGTTTTTAAATATTTCCCAACAACTCGAGAAGCTGGTTCTACTGCAGGTCTCATTTTACCTACTTCTGCTTTTGTGTATAACTATAGAAAGTGGGTAACCACACTGTACACAGACAGAAAGGAATACACAGACAGAGAGAAAGACACGCAGAGGGGATGAAGAGAGAACACACTTAGAAGCTGTCCAAGCTTTAGAGAATGATGGAGAAAGACCAACTGGACTTATGGGACATCTTGGTTGGATGACAAGGTTCTGAGCATGGGATACAACATACAACCCACACAGGTAACAGCTATGCTATTAGGAGGGCTATAGCCCCTGCTCATACACCCTGCCCCGCTAAACTCATTCTTGGGCATTTTACATTAAGCAATTTCTGTTGCTCTAATGGTCAAATCGCATTTGCTGTGCCTACAGGTGTACAGTGATTTGCAAGCCCATCTGTACCAGATTTGCTGCCGGCAGTCATTTCTGCTCAGATTCCAAGAAAGCCTGTTAGAACAGATTGTCCAAGCATAGACTTTCTAATGGTGTATGCACATTGGGGATGCCCTCTAAAACTAAAAAAGTAGGTTTGCTGCACACACACCTTACAGGGAATCCTTATTTTGGATGCCCCAGTCTAGCAATAGGGGATTTTTTTAGGGGTATTGGTCATCATTGGATGCTTGTGCACACATAGGAATTGCATTTAACTCATCTGTGAGTGAGTATTAGGGCTGCCCTAATTATGTGGCCGGGGGAGCAGTTGGGGGATTAAGTGCCTTGCTCAAGGGTACTTCAGTCATGTCCCATGGACGGAAATTGAACCTGCCTCCCTCCGGTCATATGTATAGAGCTTCCCTATAGTTGCTACTAAATGCTTCAATTTGTGATTGCAACTTCTATTCCAACATTTTATAGAGACCATGGTTGGACCAAGTGAGTATGGCTAAATTCTGTGCTAAAGGGCAAATTGTGACCACTTGTGTGTAGGTTCACTTAAAGAGCCTCCCTGCCTACATTATTGACTATCATATGGGGATTTCCTAAACTGATGGAAACATCCCTCACTCATTGGAAATCTTTTGCACCTTACTTGGAAAACAATTTAGTTTTAGTGTGGGGAAATTTGATTGGTAGAGGGTCTTTCCAAGGACACAGAGAAACTTTAGTTATAGAGACTCACCCTCACCTCATCCCTCAACCACACAGCTATAATAATATGCTCCAGGCTTTCCTCTGCACCACTTGGTTGTAAACCAGCTCTAGGAGCTTCTCTGACTCATAGGAAGAGCTTACTGCATTTTATAAAAACACCCAATTGAGAGGGGTTGTTATTTATTAACTCTCTTCCATACTGGAAAGACTGTGTATCAATCTCAGAACCCAGTCAGAAAGAGGAGATTTAAAATGCTGGTCAACTGAAGCAGAGGAATACCACAAAAAGTAGAGAGGCTCTACGTTTTACCCCACTTGTATGAAAATGCCACAGTATTTTTTGAACTCCTCAATGATGCTGATTTAAATCTGGGGGGGGGGGGGGGGGGGGGGTTATACTAGAGAAATTGAAAAATAAAATAAAAGGAAGCATCTTATAATGTACATGCATTACCTTAAACTAAAATGTTACTTTAGTGCTACCGCATAAATGATTGCAACATTAAGCTGTAGGTTGCTTTCACAACTATGCATTGTAATAGAACATCAGAAGAATTGGCTAATTTGTATTGCATTCGCATTGTGTTTTGTCAAACTTCGAATAGCATTTTCCTTGTGTTTGTACTTTGCTTTGTTCATTTATCTAGATTTATTGACAAAAAAAATGGGTTCCTTTCTCCCAGGACTTTCAGCCTAGCACTGTAAGCATAGGCCACAATAAGCTGGTACCCTTATAGTTTGGAAGGTGCACGGCTAGAATACCAGCCCCTAAGTCCTTCTGCATTGATGTGGTGCTCTTTCAGAAGCAAAATTGGCACCACACGGAAAAACACAAGGCAGATGCTAGGGGATACTGAGCATGGCCAGAGGCTCAAATTCTGAGCCATGGGGATGCCAGCCACTTGGTTCATCTGGCAGGTTTTCCTGTGTAGGGGGAAAATGCACATGCCGTGCACTGTGTGTTACATATGTTTGTATTGCAGGACTAAACCGGACCTTCAGCAAGATTTATTGAAAATCCCAAACCCTTAAAAAAACTCTTCCCCAGCCTCTAAAATGAATATAGTTTAAGTTTTTAGTCACTTACTTATTATTCTTTCCTCCACTGAGCTGCAACTCTGTTCAGGACTCTAGGATACGGGCGCCGCCATCTTGACTCAGAAGCATCACACTTACTGAGGAGAGGAGAGTGGGATAACGTACAGAAGGGGTAGGTTATAGCTGTGCTTTGCGCAGACAGAGCAGAGCTGGGGTCAGGACAGGAAAAGGTCAGCAATCCCAGAATGCAGAGCAGCACAGTCAGAAGGCACTTCCTGTTTGCAGGCTGCCTGATGTTCCACAAGCCGCCATCTTGGTTGTTTAAAGGCTCATAACATGCAGTAGATGCAGGTAGGGTGATTTTTAAGGTGGGCAATCTGTATGTATAGGGTGTGGGAAACATATAAGATAGGCTCTTATTCAGAGTGAAGGACCACTTTAAGCAATGCAATGTTAAAGCAGCCATTTGCAGCATGCAAATGTGTTGTAATCTAGAAAGGTATTCAAATATATTTTTTTAAAACATTTTGTAAATTTGGTTAAAATCCAGGATGATGCCTTAAATGACAGGAAGCTTCCATGCATTGATGCCTTTTCTCCCTGTTTTCCCCTATTTTTTTCTATCCTCAATGCTTCTGTCTGGGACTGTCCTCACCTTCACCCGCTATCTGTTTATAGCAAGCAGAGTGCATGATGGCCAAGATGTGAATCAGACAGAGATTACATGGAGACTGAAAGCTCTAGCTGAAACCTGTGGAGGAGTCCAGTCAATGTAAGCATGCATGGACCTGGGTGCCCCGCTTCAGTAACAGAGGGAGTCAGGGCTGCATAGTGGATGGAGTGAAGCATATGTGGCCAACAACATGTCTGTCAACAAGACTGCTGCAAGCTAATCTGCTGGCAGTTGGGGAAGTATACTAAGGTTTCTGAGCCATGTAAGGAATGGAAGGTGATTTGGCCAGCAGGAGGCTTACAGTGGTTGTGTGCTTGACAACCCACTGCTAGTCACAGTTAAGTTGAGAAGTGGACTAGAGAGGACTGCCATCAGTGCAGTATAGGCAAAAGACCTGTATGGGGTCCATGGAACAAAGCAGGGTGGTCACCAGCCCAACTGATGGTGACTGCGTTCTACAAACTTAACTCATTAAAGTGCTCCCCTACATATTTGCCACCCTCACTTCTACTACAATGTTTAGCTAAATCACTTAGCACTATCCTCCATCTTCCCTTTTGGACCCTTAAAGCTCACCCAAACCACTTAGCACTATCCTACATCTTCCCTTTTGGACCCTTAAAGCTCACCCAAACCACTTCGCGGCTAGGTTCTTTTTCCATTTTAGCCCCTAAAACTAACCCAAATCACTTCTCGCCCATGCGAATATTTATCTTTAAATATTTCTGGGCCCATTAGTTTTGTGTTAATGTATTTTGTAAATGAAATGACACTAACATTTTTTTTTTTGGATTCCATCATAAAATATAAAATTTTAAAACATTTTGAAAATTTCAAATTTTTACAACTATAAAAAACAAAATACATAGCAATGGCAGGCCACATAACATTATTCTTCATCTGTGGTCCCGAACGGGTTGCGCAGCTCCTGCATCTCGCCCACCAACCCTGACACTCAGTTGTGCCACTCTTGCACGTGTGGTCCCTGTTAAAAAACGTAAATTAAAATATTGGTATAACCTTGTTGGGGGTCATACTGCAGTGCCCTCCCCCCCCCCCCCCCCCCCCCGTATGGTCCAAACACCTAAATCTGGACTTCAAAAGCCAGAGGGCCCTCGCCGCCACGGCCCGGGTTTTGCATAGTGCCCGATTAGAGAACCCCTGGCCCGCATTCTGCAGGCAAAGAAGGGGCATCAGGAGCAAGGGCAGGAGTGGATATCCAGAATCCCCTGAAAGAATATAAAAATACTAACATAAAGTAAACATTCTAAGCTACAATATTGTTTAACATGTCATGAAGGGCTAAAACCAGCCATAGGTTAAGACATGAGTCATCAACTATATTCATTGCCATACAGTGAAAATGGATTGATGAAATGTGAGCAAACTTACCCTGGAGCCATCCACCAGATAATTCTCCTGACTCAAACTGACGAAATAAGCCGGAGCTCCGCAATATATAAGCATCATGGGACGACCCTGGATGCCCTGCAAGAACACTGAGGAATCGGTGCTGGACCAAACACTGCTTGTATGTTGTGTGAGTGGCACATCTTGCGGTTCCTGCAACCAAATATAAAATAATTACACAAAGCAAAGGTAACCGACTAAAACAATAACTCCTACAACAAATGAAGATTCAAGTTCAACAATCCAAATATAATTCCCAAAGGCCATAAGTCTAAAAAAATAAAGCAATTATATGGATGTGTGAGAAAATAAATGTTTACATGCTAAGGACTAAATAAGGTCAGCATTAAAATGCTTCTATAAGGCATACATGAAATGTATTGATTCAGGTATGCATTGCTATACAATTTATGGCCTCGGCCATGCTGATACATGCAATGCCTTGGTGCTAAAGGCGCGCAGACTCCTCCACATAGCCGCAAAACATGTTCAACAATAGCAATCCGAGCCCTCAAAGGTCCCGTAAGTGGATCGGAAATGAAACGGATTTATAGGGTGGTGGTCCGTCGGAAATCAGCTCTCTGAATCAGACAGAAACCATCCCAGCGACGGAAGTTATCTGAACAAACGGAAAATATCAGATTTTGTTTGGAAAATGATCCGAACTAACGGAAATGATCCGATTTGCTTCCGTTCATCAAAAGCTCATATACGCATTTTCCCGAACGTTCGTACGAATGAAAAATGAACGAAAAAAAGCAAAAAAAAGACTAACACCCACCAAAACTTTCACAGACAGCTACGGAAGTCCAGACGAATGTGTCTTTGAATCAAGGCTTTAGTGCTCCTCCCTAATAAACCTCAAGAAGAGTAGAGTAGGCAAAGTAGCCATTTACTCTTTGTCAGCATGTGGCAAGGGGAGCCACACCGGAGGGGAGATGATATGCAATGGGGCGCTGCAATCAGACTGGAAAGAGGACTGTGAGGGGGAGATGTGACAGGCAGCAAGGGCTTGCAGAAGATGAGTTTGGAAATTTAAAGGGTAAGCACACTAGTAAGTGCTAAATGACTGGGGAAAGTTAAGAAATTGCATGTGAGGTTCAAAGAGGGTACAAAGTGGAGAGGTGGAAATAGGGGGTAGAAAGAGGTTTTATGGGGCAAAAGGGGTCACAGTGGTATTGTTTGTAAACGTATTGTGATTGTACTGCAATAATAATTAACATAAACTTGGCTGGGGTATAAAAAGAGCAGGCATGGAGCCACTGTGTGCAGAGTGCAGGAACCACAACAGGGAGATGAAGGGCCCCATGCTGAGCGGAGCAGAGATATTGTGCTGTGCCATCAGCTGACGCCCAGATACCAGATGTTCTAGTGTGCCAGCGACGTTCACTCAGTTTGACAAATTTTTGTCCGTGATCCTAGAGGAATGAAGTTAAAAGTAGGCCAAACTTTGGAGCCCTGCTATGGCTTTTTCCATACACTACAGGCAGTGGTGAACTGGGGCAAAATTCAGCCTTGGATTTTACCAACCCCTGGCCAGCCCGAGACATCCTGGCTGAGGCCCCCCAACCATGATACCAGGGCTATAGCATTAAGGGCTGGGGTTTCCTGGTTTGTGGGTACAGTGGGGCTGGGTACAGGAGGCTTAGAGGGAGACTAAGGGGGCAGGGATTGAATAAGGGTGTTAAAAGCAGCAGCCCAACCGACCCTAAAGCATTGCGGACCAACAGGCATTGTCCCAGGTCTCTCTATGTCTAGTCCGCCCCTGACTGCAGGAAACCCCAAAGATGCACACGAGACAGGCATCAGGCGAGCTGCATTTCATTAGCAGATTGAAACATAGAAGGTCGATGGCAGAAAGAGACCATATGGTTATCTAGTCTGCCCTTATAGACCACTGGGTTCACAGTTCCAAAAAGCTTATTAGTACAGTAGTAGTTGGTGTTCAGGAAGAGAAGGGACATGGAAAGGTAGACTAGAATTAGATGATAGCAGGAAAAGCCATGGGGGAGGGGAACCCTGATGTTAGATCTGTTTGGGACCAAAAATGTCCCAGTCCTGGGGGTTGATGATCCCATAAATACGATTGAGAATGGCATATACTGCAGCTTGGTGTGCAGCAGTGACCTCCCTGACCCCCTTAGATGTAGTGACATTGGTAAGATAGCATAGTAGCCCTGCATCTTGTCCTGAAGAACAAAGGGGGATTTATATTTCCCATCCATATAGAGTACCTTGCTTCTCTCCTCTGGGTGCTCCCTCAGGCTCCCATCTCCCCTCTTCCATATTTCCCTGCTGTCTCCCATCAATGACCCCCTCCTCCTTTCACACTCCATGTAATGGTGTGGTTCTCTCTGCAGACCCCTCTCCTTCTCCATTCTGTTCCCCTTATGTACTGTTTGGGTGGTCACTGCAGCCCCTCCATGTTTCTTGCTGCTCCCCCTTCCAAAGCTCATACCTCCCATCAAATACCCCCTCCATGTTCCTACTTTTTTCTCACTTCTTATCCACATCTTGAACTAGGGCCCTGTCCATGTGGCAACCTGGAATGGAATAACTGCCTGTGTAGGATGCTCCTCTTTCTAGGCGAATCTCTCCTTTCACTTAGCTCATACCAGTGGTTCTGTTCTTTAACTAGTAAGTCCTTCTCTTAACTTCCTGGAATGGGAGCTCCTATGCCCCCTGCCCCTTTAATAACCTTCTTCTGGGATCGAAGCTGTGCATGATTAAGACCCCATGTGATCGTCAGCATCTGTCAAGTGAGGTTCTCCAGGTGAGAGCACACATAGCACTGAGCCCACCTGGTGAACTTCACTGGCTGCAAGCGATCACATGGGACTTCCATAGTTCCATAGGAATGAGGAAGTAGGTGAGACGTGGCCTCGGGGAATGATTTTCTCCAGCCTGTATGCACAGCCATATATAAGGTTTATGCTTCCCTAGGCACTTTTTGGTCATGCGCCCCCTATTATTAAAAAGGACCTTCGGTCAAAACAGATTGGGGATCTGTTCACCTTCTAAGCACAGGGACATCCAGATAAGAGAATGCAAATAAACAAATTGCACAGCAATGAGCTCTTTGCAGCAGGCAGCGTGTAAGCTCCTTATGGCTGTATGTGCTCGTTGACAGCCATTTAAGGTAATGCAGGGAGCAGGCAGTGCAGGGGATGCAGAGGAGGCCCACGCATGCACCATGGGTAACAGATCAGCGGTTCTGACAGGTTTCAAACAAATCCCAAAACAAGAAACCCCTGTGAAATGGACCAAAACCAGGGAGGGGGGAGCCAAGTCCTGGGTTTTGGTCCACTTTAAAGCCCACATTTTTAAACTAAGCAAACCTTAGTAAAAGTCAGCAAAAACTTTACTTGTTATTGTGCCATACACTGGCAGCATAGGGCATCCTAAATAGGGATACCCTGCTGCGCAATGCTGATCCACAAACTTAATGCAGTACCGTAGTCCTCACTGGTGATCTGGCTTTGGTATGTCAAACTGAGGGTAAGCTAACCTCCATTCTGAATCATGGGGTGGGTGTGTCATCACTATCTATTGGCCTGCCTGGTAAATATATGTTTGGTTGGCATTAGTGATATGGTCGCTGGAGCACGGGTGAGAGTTTCGCTATGCTGGGAACGGCAGGATAAAGAGTGGTGGAGGCCCCTGGCCGCAAAATCTGGTGGAGGCCCCAGTTCCCTTTAAAACAACAGTCCAGCCAAGTAACTGATTGATGGTTGTCTGGCACCTACCCACTTACTGGAACGTCAGATGGAGTCCCTTGTGCCCCCCTTGTGCGGGTGCGTGCTGCTTGGGAACTCCTGCTTTGCCATTCTGGGTGGGGGGTAGTGAAGTCACCCGGCTGGTCCAGCAGAAAACAGCTCCCTGCATTGAGCTGCCAGTGGCTGTGCTTGGTGGCTTATGTGCAGTGACAGCTCTGCACCCATCACTGTAGCTTTGCTGGCGGTGGCTTTGCTGCTCTAGACTCTCTGTACTGTCCTTTAATGGGTTTGGCTGCAAGTTCGCAAAAACAAAAAAAGTCTTGACCAGGCGTGGGGACCCCCACTGCCACCGATAGCTTTGTTGCTGGCCCATCAGACCAAGGACTAAAAAAACCCTGGACCAGACCATAACCCAAAGGTTGGTGGAGGCCCCCTTTACTGGGAAAATGGTGGAGGCCCCGGGGCACGTGCCCCTTGTGCCCCCCTCATAATCCGGCCCTGATGCTTGGAGTCATTTTCCACCGTTCAGACACATCACAGGGCACTGTGCAGCAGTACATCCCTTTCAGATGCCCTATGCTGCCAATGTATTACCCTATAAAAAAGTAGTATTTGCTAATGTTACTTCCTTTTTTAAGTACTACTTTCTATTTTCTAACCAATCACAGTTCCCACCTCTGTGTCCATGCTGTCTTTCATACAGTATGAATATAGCAAGGGGATGGGAAAGGGAAGGCTTCGCACAAAGCAGAAGGGGGATGGCCTCTGGCAGGATACTGTTCAACAGAACCCCTAGCCATCAAGTTCCCCAGCACCATCTTCTCTTGATGCCTTTAACCCAAAGCTTTCAGCTAGGGATCCGAGGGTCTGCAAGTGCACCAAGTACATCATGGGAACGAGTCTGCTTTGGTTGTAAAACAACAACTAAAGCGACCCTCTGACAAATGGACATAGATGCCCTTCAAAGTGGACCAAAATCCAACATTGGTGGCCCTAGAATCTTTAAAACTCCAGGGCCACCTGATTCCTTGTCCCCAGACCCCAGGGCACCTTCATTTAAGATGCCCCGCTGTGTTAAAACCACCCAAGTTCATTGTGAAAGCCTACCTTCCTCTCGTTCCAACAGCGTGTGCGCTGGCTGCGACCGCCATAAGCTAAAACTTTATCTGGGGTGTGCCAGCGCGAGCCATTTGTGAATGGTCAGCATATGCACGCACCCTGTCAGAGGCTAGCAGGGATGCAGATGCATTTACAATCGAAAGCCAATTGTTAGCCAAAATTGACATACACAGCCAAGAGCACTGATTGGACGAGAGTATGCCGCTGCCGGAAATGTGAGTTTTACTGGGCAACCTGGGAGATTCCACATAACGGGGCATTTCAAATTGGGGCCCAAACCAGGGGCAAGGACCAAAACCTGGGAAAGTCATAATCCTGGGTTTTGCTCCACTTTAAAATTGGCCTAAAAAAGCTGCACCCACATTCTAGGCACCCTAGATATCCTGATTTGCAGGCACAGGGCACGGGGAGGCCGATTCATTAATAGCGGCAGGTAGCGACAGTTGAGCGACTGTAGCGGCATTTTCAGAGCGCCCGCTAGTAGTCGCTGTGCTTGGCCGTTGTTCTGTAGTTGATAGCGACTCAGTCGTTTTGCCGTAATGTTGAATATTGGGTGAGGAGCCGCTATTTGGTTCCGCGCTGTATGGGAGCGCATGATAGCGACTGGCCTTAGCAACCGGCTCCCACCATATTCATTAAAAAATCACGCTCAAAAAATTCTCGCGCTGTAAAATGCATGTTTAAACCCCAGAGCGCTGGAGGCGATGTGTTAAAAGTAGTTTTTTAACCCCCAAACAACCATATTTTTGGAAACCAAAAAAAAAAACAAGTTTATTAAATAATTTAGTAATATGAATACATTAATATCAGATCTGTAATATCAATTCTATACTATTTTTTTATTTATTTTTTTTACCTTAAAAAAATGATCTAACATGGCAGAAGTGGTCACAGAATTCTTCACATTTAAAAAAAAAAAAAAAAAAACAATTAATAGCAATTAATTATGAATATTTAAAGATTGTTCCATTGAAATGCATTGGAGAGCGCCAGGTAGCGAGAGGTCATACCTGTCGCTGTTCAAGGTCGGACGCTGGCGCTGTGGGCTGAGGCTGGAATAATGATGAATGATTGGCTATATGGCGCTATCTCAGTCGCTAAGGAGGATCGGCTTGATAAATGTGTGATTGTGGTGGGGAGCCGGCGTTCTCGTGGCGGGGCCCGTCATTACCGGTCGCTCACCAGTCGCTACCTGTCGCTATTCCTTCAATAAGGGCCTTAGTGTCACGCAGAAGCTGCAGAGAAGACAGCTTCATTTAGACGCAGCAGCTGTAGCTCTTCCTCTCTGTCCCTGGAGGCTTTGTCTGTGCTGCACTGCCCCTAGTGGCAGACTGTATAAATTCTACCGATCGGCATACAGGCTAATTCTGATGGCTTGCCTCATCACCCTGTCAGGAGATGCATGGACAGGTACTACGGGCCATATTATTTGATGATCTTGAATGACAATGGAATAAGTTGTTCCACATTGTGGCCATGCTCACCCTCCCCTGTGAGGCACTGCTGGTGCCCCTGCTGCGTTGATGACTTGCTCCTCCTTGTGCCACCATTAAGCCCCCAAAGTCAGCTGAGAATTCTGTCTCCACCAACGTGCGTTTGTACTAATTTTTCATTCCCGCTTCAGCTTTGAAAGTAATCAGCACTGGTGACTTTGCGGGCAACGAGTCAAGGAGAAGCTGTCATCAGTGTCAGGTGTCTCCTGCTCCTCCTCCTGGTCCTTCCTCCAGCCACACTCCAGTGAGGCCCGAGAGCTGCGCTGGGTGCCACCCTGCTGTGGGATAAAAGTAGTCCTCCTCCCCCTCTGGTTCCTCCAAAACTGTCCTTTGGCTGGACATTGGTGTACCTGCTCTCTGTCGGCCCAGCAACCCACCCTGCGAGCCATGTGTGTACTGACAGTGGGGAAAATTGGCCTTACTTATCCTCCTCTGCTTCCTCCTTCTCCTCAGTCAAGGCCTGAAGATTTTTTTCCAGCAGGCAGAGGATGGGATGATGGAGTCATCAGCGCTGACCATTGGTACTGGAAGCACTACAGCACAACGTAGATGTAGGGCCCACTCACTGGTGGTGAAGTGCTACTGGTCTGCACTTCTACTCACCTGGGCATTTTGGAGCCTGCTGCTTCTTACACACCCTTTCCAGCATATACAATGTAGAATTCCACCGGGTGGGCAAGTCACATATGAGGAGGTGGGTGGGAAGGTCGAAATTCCTCTGCAATGGAGACAGACAGGCGGGTGGCAGCAGGGTTGAAACGCTAAAAGTACAAGCACCTGCCATTTCCCCATGGCAGTGCACAAATTGCTGGTGCAAGGGCTGCGCTGACTGCCTGAGGAGGAGGGAGAGAGTAGAAGGAGGAGGTTACAGGAGCCACCAACTAATGTCTCGCAATCCTGGGTGGTGGAGGGATCTACGCCACAGTGCTTCCCGTCTCCCGGCCGCCACTACATTGACCCAGTGGACAGTTAGAGAAATGTAATGTACCTGCCCATGCTTCCTTGTCCATGTGCCCATGGTAAGGTGGATGCTGGAACTAATGGCATTGCCCAGTGCACATTTCATTTTTTTCACAAGCTGTCAGTGAAGGCCAGGGATTGCCTGGCAAGAAAAGTAGTGGTGGCTGGGAACAGTAAATTGTGGGACAACCACCACAATGATATCTTTAAAAGTGGTGGTCTCCACCAGATGAATTGGGAGCATTTCAAAGTTCAGCAGCTTTGTAAAGCTCAAATTTAGGGCCAGGGCTCGTGGGTTAGATGGGCCTGACTTCTGCTTTCTCTCCAAAGCTTGCTGAATGGAAAGCTGAACTCTTCCCTGAGGTGATGTGAACCAGCTTGGTGGTGGTGGTGCTGCTGCTGGAGGTGGTGGGGTTCTCACATTCTCCCTTGGGGGGGGGGGGGAGACAGGTGGCCTTGTTGTTGGGGGGTTGGGGCTGGAGGCTGAGACATATGGGAGACTCAGATGTTTGCAGGTTTTTCTGGTAGTGCTGCCACTGCAAATTATGCTTTGCATGTACAAGGTGCAGTTTTCCATTGCTTTAGCGACTGTTGGTACAGCTTGAAAATCGTCCTGTCCACTGTGGACTGTTTGAAAAAGTTCCTTGCTAGTGAGGTCCTTTGAGGCAGCTTTGGTGTGCTCAGTCCCTGGGCATAGTGGCCAGTAGTTGCAATGGACTGACCACTGATATTTTGCACCCTTCTCCTCCTTCTGCTGGCTTCCTGGGGCCGTGTGACCACCACCTCTTCCTCCGTACTCTGATGGCCTTCAGTCCTGATAGGGTATAGGACCTCATCATCCTCACCAGCATTATCCTGCTAGCCTCTCTCTCAGCCTCAAAATTGCAGAAAGCTGCAGTAGTCTGCACTTGGGGCTCATCATCGTCATCCAGGGTGTCCGGTGAAGGTACACTGGCCACGGCCTCATTCTCGCACAGAAACTCTTGGGCATCCTCAACTGGGGCAGGGGCAGGCAGATGGTCCATAAGTACCATATATGGTAAGGTAGTATCACTTCACCAAACACAAGAATACAATAGTGAGAGGAATAAGGCACAAGTGCCACCCCCCTGACCCTGGATGAAAATCCAAATCTCCAGGACACAGGAGGTGGATCCAACCCCCCTCCCTTGTTAGACACCTGCAGTTACAGCGGCCCAAAATGGACAAAAGAAAAAACACCAGAAAATGCACCTAAAATGCCCAGAAAGTTGTCGTATAACAGGGTACACCCAGTGATAAAAGCTAGTTGTGGTATAAGGGTACACTCTCACCCCAGTGCTTAGACCAAGTTGACGTATAAGGGGACTCTCCCACCCCAGTCTCTACAGCTAGGTGTGGTATAAGACAGTGGTCCTCAACCCTGTCCTCCAGACCCAACAACAGCTTATGTTTTGTGGATCTCCACATAGCCAGCTCTATAGCTCTGCTGCTGCACTAATTACTCCACCTGTGTATCAGTGTGAAGATCTGCAAAACCTGGTCTGTTGGTGGCCTTTGATGACAGTGTTGGGGATCCCTGGTATAAAGATACACTATGGTATAAGGGGGCACTCTCACCCCAGTCTTTACAGCTAGTTGTGGTACAAGAGAACAACCTCACCCCAGTCTTTACAGCTAGTTGTGGTATAAGGGGACAACCTCACCCCAGTCTTTGCAGCTAGTTGTGGTATAAGGGGACAACCTCACCCCAGTCTTTACAGCTAATTGTGGTATAAGGGCACAACCTCACCCCAGTCTTTGCAGCTAGTTGTGGTATAAGGGGACACACTGACCCCAGTCTTTGAACCCAGTTGTGGTATAAGGGGACACCCGCCCTACTGCTTAGACCAAGTTATGGTATAAGGGGACACTCTTACTCAGTCTTTACATCTAGTTGGGGTTTAAAGGGACACTCTCACCCCGGTGCCTAAATCAAGCTGTGGTATAAGGGGGTTCTCTCATCCTAGTCTTTACAGCAATTTCTGATATAAGGGGACACTCTCACTGCCGTGCTCAGACCAAGTTGTGGTATAAGGGGGCACTCTTACCCCAGTCTTTATAGTTAGTTGTCGTATAAAGGGACACACTCACCCCAGAGCATAAATTAAGTTGGGGAATAAGGGGAGACACTCACACCAGTCTTTACAGCTAGTTGTGGTATAAGGGGACACTCTCGCCCCAACCTTTGCAGCTAGTTGTGGTATAAGGGAATACTCTCAGCCCAGTCTTTACAGCTAGTTGTGGAGTAAGGAGACACTCTCACCCTAGTCTTTACAGCTAGTTGTCGTATAAGAGGACACTCTTGGCCTAAGCACTGCGGTGAAAATGCCCCATTTTACCACAACTAGCTGGTAGTTGTGGTAAAATGGGGTATTTTCACCCCAGTGCTTAGGCCAAGTTGTGGTAAAAGGCGACACTCTCACCCCAATCTTTGCAGCTAGTTGTGGTATAAGGAATACTCTCACCCCAATCTTTGCAGCTAGTTGTGGAATAAGGAGACACTCTCAGCCCAGTCTTTGCAGCTAGTTGTGGTAAAAGGGGACACTCTCACCCCAGTCTTTACAGCTAGTTGTGGTATAAGTAGGCACTCTCACCCCAGTGCTTAGAGCTAGTTGTGGTATAAAGGGACACCCAGACCCCAGAAGTGACCAGCCAGTGGTATTAGTGCAGCAGTAGTGAGTCCAGTCCTACTCTAGCCCTTACTCCAGCAGCTATCCCTGACTATAGTTTGCCCTAAAAAAGGCAGTTATTTATCCAAATAAAGCCTATCGGTCCCTAAGCCACTGCAGAAAGAACCTCTCCCTACCTAAATCTGCCCTGCTAATGGTGCTAGGAGACACGGAACCCACATTTTACACAGCGGCTAATGTGTCCTGCCCGGCCAATGGAGGGAGGAGAAGGAAGAAGGCAGATTGGCTGCTGTGCTGCTAATCACCCTTCTTCCAGGTCTGGCCCGAACGCCGAACATGCGCATGGATATCTAGTTGAAATTTGTTTGGCTGCGGGTGCATGAACCCGCAAAGTACGGTATGAATCCGAACTTTGTGTGCTGGATACGCTCATCCCTAGATTTCACTAACCCAATCCTCCACAAATCTACTGCTATATTCATCTCTCAGTAGACTTTAACCCAGCTGATCAAGTTAAAATTAAACTACAGGCAAAATATGCTGGCAGCGAGTAGGTGGCTGTACTTTGTGTAATACTGAAACAAGTAATTTAGGCATGAGATAGCACCCATGTACATTCTATTATGTGCGAATTGTAAATCTATGAGTTTTGTACTATAGGTTCTATACTTCACTTTTTCAGTGCATTTTTATCATTCAGTATTTTTGAGCCTTTTTAGTTGTTTTACGCTACAGGCAATTTTTACTTGTATTTCCTCCTTGTGAACAAAGTGGGATTGATCTCTCTGATGTGGGAGGTTGAGTGTGTGGACAGGAATGCATAGAAGAGGAGCAGGTCACATGCAGGCACAAATCTGCATTCAGTAGCAGGAAGGCTCGGAGGATTTTTATAATTCAGAACTACAGATGAGTTGGTAAGCAAATTTGCGCGGTGGGGGGATGCCGAGTTTACTTGTTTAAGAATTACATAAGGTGGATGCTTTAATTTTAGAGGCATTTTAGTAGCAGCCTGCTTTTTACACCAATTACCATAATGTTTTATTGGAGTGAATATTGTAAGCTGATGTTTGCATTTCTATCATTCTTTGTGTTTATGCTATTTATTGCTCATGATCTTACACAGATGTAGCAAATTTTAATTTGAATATTAATGTGCCCCCAAAAAGTCGATCTCCAGTCAAAAAATGAACCGATAAACTTTTGGCCTGCCCGAGGATTTTTCACCCTCTGTTGCCAGGCCATTTTTATACATGATATATTTTTAACTATGATTTTTGTTGTTTTTTTTAAATAAAAATGTAGGTCGCAGCTGACTTTCCAGACCCTCCTGCCCTGTGAACTGGTATAGGGGATTTAATGATGTCTTACCAGTTCACAAAGGGTTGAATGTATAAACAACACACTAGTAAAAACTACTTACCACCTTCCAGTGGCGTAGCGACCCGGGGGCGGGGGGGGCGGACCGCCCCGGGTGACACCAGACCTAGAGGGTGACACCGCACTATAGCATTATGTCACCTCAATTATTGCCAGCCTGTGGCACAGAGCAGTCAGTTGTGGGGATGCTATGCCCTCACGGCGACACCTACGCATCTCTCCCACAGCGCTCGAGCGCCATTTGGCAGGAGGCGGAGCGGCTGCTGGTGCCTGTCCAGAATCTGTGGACCAATGGTGTGCGCGCACAGCAGGTCACGTGGACGAGGTGGGAGCTTTTGTTCGCTGTTGCTGAGAGCGCGCGCGGTATTCGTCGCCAGAAACAGGTGAGGGCGTGTGTGGTGTTGCTGGGGTGAGCGCACGCTGTTCCTGTTTATTCGGGGATTTATAGCTGTAACTGCTCAGTGGCGTGTGTGGTGGTGTTGCATGGTGGGCGCGTTACCTGGCGGGAGATGGGTGTTTTTAATGGACATAAAGGGAGCGTGCAGGCCGATGTATGTGTGCTAGTGAGGTACTGCACAACGCATAAGCGCCTCTGCTATCATACATTGATTATAATAGGCGCGCGCCCCGCTTTTGTTCAGGTGCGATGTCTGGCCCTGCCCCGACTCCTATTGGTTGCTGCCTGTCTGGCCCGCCCCTTTTCTCCTCCAGCTGTCTGTAATCGGTGTGCTCCTTTTCTCTGCCATTGAGTTCTTTCAACATACAAAAATTTTTTTTCTTTGGGGGGGGGGGGGGGGTGACACCATTTCCTACCGCCCCGGGTGACACCAGCCCTAGCAACGCCACTGCCACCTTCTATGGCTGATCCTACATTGGCCAATCACTGCTCTAAAGCCAGTAGCAGGGGGCTGAGAATCGTAGTCCGGATCACTCCGGCTTCTATGCCCATTCCTGCCCCCCCTCAGGCAATTAGCTATTTAACACCTAGCAGATATTTTGGAATAGGATGCAGTTTTTTTGCTCTTGAACTACATGGGAGCTGCCATCTTGATTTAAACCTAAGGTCCCTGCTTCTAAAAAACCCAGTCTAAATCGCCTTAAATCTCTGTGCAATCCTCCCTTATTCCTAGACATTAGTAGAAAGCCATCAGCTGTAATGAATCACTGCTCGACTCACAGCTAAGAGCAACTAGATACACTGCTTCCCCTTCACACAAAATTCCTCCAGGGGCCCACCGGATTTTTGCCTAATAACCCCATGAGCCTGCTTATTTAACAAATTAAATAAACAACGTCACAGAATGGTATCTTAAACCTTCAATACTCACTTGTTTAGAGCGCCAGCTCCTTCCAAAAGACTTGTTTAGCATATGGGCTCACTGAGGTCAGGAACACTTGGCAAGCAACTTTGTATATGAAACAGATATAGCATGCAAGTGGCCCCAACAATACAACTTAGCTTCGAATTAAGCTTGGTAAAACAAATAGGTTCCAGTATCAAAGTATCAATATAAAATACACATGACTTGCAGTATCATGCCAGGTTTTGGGTGTTATCTCTGCTCTATGTTTACAGCTATTAGATACTGTGGATTAGGAGCAGACTGGCCGTAGGAACAACCAGAAGTATTCCCTGTGGGCTGTGTTGCTATAGGGCTGTTTCTAACACTCCCATATAGATCCAGCATCCCTAGTCTCATGACGCCCCGACTCCCCCTGCACTAGACCTCATTATATTCGCTGCAGTGAAGCATAGCCAACACATCCCAGCCCATGTTTCACCCTTATAGCCTCAATATCATGGGTGTGGGTGGGCCATACCTGCTCCTGCTACATTATCTGCCCCAGCAATACCAAAAGCTTCATAACCATTAATTTAAAGCGGCCCTTCACTCTGAATAAGAGCCTATCTTATATGTTTCCCACACCTTGTACATACAGATTGGCCACATTAAAAATCATCCTACCTGCATCTACTGCATGTTATGAGCCTTTAAACATCCAAGATGGCGGCTTATGGGAGCCGCCATCTTATCAGGCAGCCTGCAAACAGGAAGTGCCTCCTGAGTGTGCTGCTCTGCATTCTGGGACTGCTGACCTTTACCTGACCCCAGCTCTGCTCTGTCTGAGCAAAGCACAGCTATAACCCGCCCCCTGTAACTTATCCCACTCTCCTCTCCTCAGTAAGTGTGATGCTTCTGAGTCAAGATGGCGGCGCCCGTGTTCTAAATTCCTTAACAGAGTTGCAGCCCAGTGGGGGAAAGAATAATAAGTTAGTGACTAAAAACGTAAAATATATTCATTTTAGATGCTGGGGAACCATTTTTTAAGAGTTTGGGCTTTTCATTAAATCACGCTGAAGGTCCGGTTTAAGAGTGGCCAAACCCACCCCTGACCATTATCTGTCCTTGTAATGCTATATCGTCAGCCTTGGAATGCACTCTTTAGCCAGCATGGAAACCCACTGGGGGGCATAGTGGCAGGGGCATAATTTGAGGGGGACCGGGGGTGTGACTACATCAGGGCCCAAAGTGGAACCTGTTATTGTTGCTCCTCTACCTTATTTATCATATTTGTGCTCACTTAGCATCATTAAAGGAGCACTATCGTGAAAAATAGACCAATGATAAAAATCCATATAAATATGCTGGATGGCGGAAAGAGAGGTCCCTTATACACCCGGAATCAAGAAATATTCAGCCAGGCCTGTTTCTTTTATTTTAATCGAAGGAAAAGGACATGTGGGGGCAGGTTCTGTCACCCCTGATAGAATAAACCTGTCACCCCTGGATTTTATTCCTACCATGAAAGAATAAATCACAAGCTTGGTGGGAGTTCGGGTGTATAAGTGACCTCTCCCCTCATTAGCCAGCGTGTTTATATGACTTTTTAATATTATTCGCTTTTGTCTAGTGCATCCAATTATGTTAAAATACCGAAAAAAGTTTACTGTATGAGCCGTGAAAGGGCCCCATTTAATGTTCGCACTGGTTCCCTGTTTATTTCTGCCACTGCTCAGTGGAGATGTCACAGGTTGGTCATGAGCTGGCCAGGGGCGGATTTTTGGCCCCAGTCCAACGCTATTCTATTTTTGTTAGTTTAGTTAAGATAGGTAAAATGTTCCTTGCTAGTTTTATACACATTTTGTTCACAGTATATAAAATATTTATTGGGACCATATGCAATGTACGTGCTGTTTTTATAGGTGACCTGCTTAACATGGTTTGAAGCATGTCCTCATAGTGACTGGCTTCTCCCTTTCACTGGCTTTATCTCTCCCGGGATTTGTGCAGCTGGGTGCTCAACCCATGCCTATCCCCTCCCATCCACTGCCTAGTGAGAGGCACATTTTGCTGGGTCTCTCCGATTGACGTCAGGAGCCCATCTCAACCTACCCCGGACCTAGGCAGAGTATTTTGCAGGTGTTCGGAGATGGAGGAGAGATTCACAAGCATTTCGCTTGTCTTAGGGCCTTATTTATCACGGGCTAGCGCCAGGTAGTGTCTGACGAGCGCCAGGTACCGCCAGCTATCGGCGGCTACCGACTCAAGTACGCCCGGCGGCGGTCACAATGACGCATTTATCAAGCTAAATGAGGCTAGCGCCGACGAGAGCGACGGCTAGCGCGGGATTCATCATGAAGCCGCCTGGACCGAACAGCGCCGCTGCAAATTCCTTCACAGAGCCAGGTATGACCTGTCGCTCCCTGGCATTGTCCAATGCATTTCAATGGAGCAATGTTTAATTAATCGGTATTATTTTTTTTTTTTTTTTTTTAATGTCAAAAATTCTGAGACCACTTCTGCAATGTTAGGTTTTTTTTTTAAAGTAAAAAAAAATGAAAAAAAAAATTTGTGCAGAATTGATCTAACAGGTCTGATATTAATATATTCATATTACAAAATGATTCCAAAAACATGTATAACGTTACAATCAAAAAATATGGTTGTTTAGGGGTTAAAAACTAGTTAACACCCATCGCCGCCAGCGCTCTGGGGTTTAAACAAGGAATGGACAGCGCCAGCAAATTCGGAGCGTCATTTTTTAATGAATATGAAGCAAGCCGTTCGCTCTGGCCATTCGTTGTCAGGCGCTCACATACAACGCTGAACCTGTGAAACAGCGACCCCTAAGCCCGTATTCAACATTACCGCACCCCGACTGAGTCGCTGTCATCAAGCAAACGCCGGCCAAGCACAGCGAATACTGGCTGGCGCTGTAAAAATCACGCTACAGTCGCTCATCTGTCGCTACCTGGCGCTATTATTGAATCGGCCTCTTAGTCTTAGCACCCCCTCCACTATTAGATGATGGCAGCAAAAAGATGTGGCTCACATGGCCCAGATTTCTGTTGGTTCTGGCAGCGGCAATAATATGTATATTCTGGCCCAGTAGAATTTCCCTAAAATATCTCATGAACCTGGGAACTATTGTTTCACAACTGGCAAGCTAGTTGAAGGTTTTCTAAGAGATGCTATCCTGGTGTATCCTGGTGAAAATGACCTTATTACTTCATATCAGTATCAGCATATTGTGTTTTATTTCATAATCATAAATGTGATAAAATAAGAAGAGAGTCCAATATAGGAGTTTATATGTAAGGACTGTACCGGACACCTTTCTGTCTGAAGCTGATAATCCCCAATCTCCACCGCCTCTTCTGCCTATAGACAAGTCCCCGCTCGCAGGAGACGCGGATTATGCCTCTCCTGACTCGGTTACCCCCAGGACTTAATGGGCGCAAAGATTACCAGCTTAAGGTGGAGACTGATGAACGGCAGGGAGTCCCAAATGAGGATGCCGGAAGTCCAATAAACTAGCCGAGGTCAAACCGGGAGATCACGAAGCGAGGTATCCAATGGAGGTAGCAAAGAGGAGTCAAACAAGCCGAGGTCAATCCAGTAGGTCACGGGGCGATGTATCAGAGGGGTCAGGCGAAAATCGTGGTCAGGCAGGCAAAAGGTCGGTTCAATCACTAGAGACAAGCTAGACAACGAAGTACTAGGCGCTATAACAGGCAATGACACACTGCAGTGGAAATCCCTTTATAGTGGGAAAACCGGCAGGATTGGACAGGGAGACAGTGGCTGGGATTGGTGTACTTAGGATCTGACGGCAGATTGGAGCACTGGCCCTGTGGTCTGATTGGTGAGCTCTGGGCTGATTGCTCCAGCTGAGCTTCCCAGGCAAACTGCTCAGAGCTGCACCTTCTAGACTTCATTCTTTTATACAGCCTCCGGTGGCCATTCTGAGTATTGCACCCCCGGAGGACATGAGCTGATTGTATAGGCCAGCAAGCACAAGCTGAGTGACAATGGGCAAGGGGGGAGGACTTACTCAGCGACACACGCGCCGCTGGGGATGGCACCGGAGGCAGAGGCGGCTGCTGGGCAGGAGAAACCCTGGCCAGTTGCCTAGGGACACCACGGGCACGGACTGAAGGCAAGTCATTCATGACATTATAAATGGTACATATGCTGGTAATAACACCTAAAACGTTCACCCCATAGAGTTATCCAGCAACAGTAAAATCTAAAATGTACTTAACTACTTAGAAAGTTTTACACATTTCTAAAAAAAACAAAATAGAGATTGACCAGAGGCTGGTGGCAGTAGGTAGAAAGCAGCCGAATACCCTGAAAGTGTTGGAGCAGGTGAACAGATGAGAAGTGTCAATGTTGGCAGCTTGGCCTGCATGAGCAAGTGGCCCTATACAAGAGTCCTAATGGCTCCCCTGTATATACTGTTCCTGCAACAGAATGGAGACTTGCAACTCATCAAAGGATATGTATACCTTCTATTTATACCTTGACCAGCTAATTAAGATTAAGATTATCTAATATAATGGTATATGGTAATATGGTAAGAGCATTGCCATAACCTTAAAGGAAAACTCCCTTCTCAGCATTTTTTGCTGCCTTACTGTTTTCCTCTTCTGGAATGTAAAATTAATCTTTGTGTTATTGTACCGCCATACAGGTGTTTTACTTACCAGCACGCTGTTTCCATGATTCTCATATTCCTGGGGCTCTGTTTTGGGAGAGTTTTCATGGTCTTGAGAAAGAAACATGGAGTACAAGTCTCACAGTTCTTCCAATGTAACAGGTGAACTCTTTTTAGCAGGTATGGCTGGGAGGCTGATTTATTAATAGCGGCAGGTAGCGACAGTTGAACGACGGTATTTTCACAGCGCCCGCTAGTAGTCGCTGTGCTTGCCCGTTGTTCGGTTGTTGACAGCGACTCAGTCGGTGTGCAATAATGTTGAATACAAGGTGAATACAAGGTGAGGAGTCGCTATTTGACAGGTTCCGCGATGTATGGGTGAGCATGATAGCGACTGGTCAAAGTGACCGACTCCCACCATATTCATCAAAAAATCAGGCTCAAAAAATTCTCGCGCTGTGAAATGCATGTTTAAACCCCAGAGCGCTGGAGGCGATGTGTTAAAAGTAGTTTTTTAACCCCCAAACCACCATATTTTTGGAAACCAATAAAAATTTTTTTTTAAGAATTTAGTAATATGAATACAATAATATCAGACCTGTAATATCAATTCTGCACAAATTTGTTTTTTCCCCTTAAAAAAATTATCTAACATGGCAGAAGTGGTCACAGAATTTTTCACATTTGAAAAAAAAAAAAAATAATAACAATTAATTATTAATATTTAAAGATTGTTCCATTGAAATGCATTGGAGAGCGCCAGGTAGCGAGAGGTCATACTGTCGCTGTTCAAGGTTGGACGCTGGCGCTGTGGGCTGAGGCTGGAATAATGATGAATGAGTCGCTATATGGCATTATCTCAGTCACTACCTAGTCGCTGTGCTTGGCCGTTGTTTGGTTGTTGATAGCGACTCAGTCGGTGTGCAATAATGTTGAATACAAGGTGACGAGTCGCTATTTGACAGGTTCCGCGATGTATGGGTGCGCATGATAGCGACTGGTCAGAGCGACCAACTCCCACCTTATTCATCAAAAAATCAGGCTCAAAAAATTCAAGCGCTGTGAAATGCATGTTTAAACCCCAGAGCGCTGGCGGTGATGTGTTAAAAGTAGTTTTTTAACCCCCAAACCACCATATTTTTGGAAACCAAAAATGTATTGTGAAATCATCTTGTTTAGTCACTAATGGTATTCTCATTACATATATATATATTATACGAAGGGAGGTAAGGAAGGATGCATGAAGGGGATCTGGTATTCTTCTGTGGGCCAGGATTCTTTCTGGGGGTAAATAAGCCCTCCCTGCCCCACCCCCCTATCCTTTCCCCCTCCTTTTTTTCTCTTTTCTTTTTCTTTCTTTCTTTTCTCTCTGCCTTTTTTTTGTTTCCCTTATCCCTTACACTCACGTTTGACTTCTTACCTCAGTTTGGGGTTAATTGAGCCATGAAGATAGTAATCATACAAATTCATACGAATTCTAATGACGAATGATTCTGCAGTGATGAAAATGTGTCAAGTATTAATAGTGATTCTGGTTTTCAATAGTGACTATCAACTCATACTTGTGATAACAGTCCCATCTTAATGTAAAGCTTTATGAGATGGTACATTTGTGTATTTATGGGAGTTGGCACTACTATGTGCAGTTATTTCCTCTATGGCTTAAACTGTATTCTGTAATAAAAGTATATTAAAGGAAAAAAAATATATTATTATTGGTAATAATATTAATAATTATCTCAAACTGCAGGTTCTATCAGAGTTCGACCATCAAGATGGGCTTTAGTGACCTGAACTGTTTTCTACTGCCGATCCTCATATTATCTGCCATGCTGGGTGAGTACAAGTAACTCAACTGTATGCCAAATATCCTATCTGACTGGTAACATGTGTATGTATATATATATATATATATATATATATATATATATATATATATATATATTCTCAGTAAGCAAATGCATATAGTACAAATCCAATGTTTAAACCAGCCATAAACACCTAAACTGGACAAAGTTGAAAATGAAAGGTCCCCAAAACTCCATTGCCCCACCTGCATGCATGAATCATTGTCAGCTCTTAAATGCTCCTGCATCCATGCTGCTGCCTGGATTTAACTGACATAACCCACAAAGCACGGCGTCAGGAAGCCCCGCAGCACTTCCTGTTTGCAGGCTAGTTGCATATGATGCCATTTTGGTGGTAACATTTTGGTGGTAAAATTGACCTTGGTTACCTACTAATCCTTCCAACAGTGTAAATGTGGAAATCTTTGTGTCATACTTCAGCAGTAGTAAAGAACGCTCCTATTACTTGAATAGAGGCCTCCGCACACAGGGAACTTCCATGTATACAGGTGTCCATCGAAGGCAATGGGAGTACATGACACTGAGGGAGGGAATGTGATGGTGGTGCATCCAAACTAGGAGGCCGATTCATTAATAGCGGCAGGTAGCGACAGTTGAGCGACTGTAGCGGCATTTTCAGAGCGCCCGCTAGTAGTCGCTGTGCTTGGCCGTTGTTCTGTAGTTGATAGCGACTCAGTCGGTTTGCCGTAATGTTGAATATTGGGTGAGGAGTCGCTATTTGACAGGTTCCGCGCTGTATGGGAGCGCATGACAGCGAATGGCCATAGCGAACGGCTCCCACCATATTCATTAACAAATCATGCTCCAAAAATTCTCGCGCTGTGAAATGCTTGTTTAAACCCCAGAGCGCTAGCGGCGATGGGTTAAAAGTAGTTTTTTAACCCCCAAACAACCAAATTTTTGGAAACACAAAAAAACAAGTTTATAAAAACATTTTGTAATATGAATACATTAATATCAGACCTGTAATATCAATTCTGCACATTTTTTTTTTTTTTTTTACCTTAAAAAAAATATCTAACATTGCAGAAGTGGTAACAGAAATTTTCAAATAAAAAAAAAAAAAAAAAAAAATTATTAACAATTAATTATGAATATTTAAAGATTGTTCCATTGAAATGCATTGGAGAGCGCCAGGTAGCGAGAGGTCATACCTGCCGCTGTTCAAGGTCGCTCGCTGGCGCTGTGGGGTGAGGCTGGAATAATGATGAATGATTCGCTATATGGCGCTATCTCAGGGCCTTATTTATCAAGGGCTAGTGCCAGGTAGTGTCTGACGAGCGCCAGGTACCGCCAGCTAACGGCGGCTACCGACTCAAGTACGCCCGGCGGCGGTCACAATGATGCATTTATCACGCTAAATGAGGCTAGCGCTGGCGAGAGCGTCAGCTAGCGCGGGATTCATCATGTAGCCGACTGCGCCGCTGCTAATCCCATCACAGCGACAGGTATGACCTGTCGCTCCCTGGTGTGGTCCAATGCATTTCAATGGAGCAATCTTTAAATAATCATAATTAATTGCTATTATTGTTTTTTTTTTTTTTTTTTTAATGTCAAAAATTCTGTGACCACTTCTGCAATGTTAGGATTTTTTTTAAAGGTAAAAAAAAAAAAATGAATTTGTGCAGAATTGATATTACAGGTCTGATATTAATGTATTCATATTACTAAATGTTTAGAAAAACTTGTATAATTTTACAATCAAAAAATATGGTTGTTTGGGGGTTAAAAACTATTTTACATCCATCGCCGCCAGCGCTCTGGGGTTTAAACAAGGAATTCACAGCGCGAAAAAATTCGGAGCGTGATTTGTTAATGAATCTGCAGCAAGCCGTTCGCTCTGGCCATTCGCTGTCAGGCGCACCCATACAACGCTGAACCTGTGAAACAGCAACTCCTAAGCCCGTATTCAACATTACCGCACACCGACTGAGTCGCTGTCAACAAGCAAACCCCGGCCAAGCACAGCGAATACTAGCTGGCGCTGTGAAAATCACGCTACTGGCGCTCATCTGTCGCTACCTGGCGCTATTAATGAATCGGCCTCCCTGTCACTAAGCAGGATCGGCTTGATAAATGTGTGATTGTGGTGGGGAGCTGGCGTTCTCGTGGCGGTGACCGTCATTACCGTTAGCTCACCAGTCGCTACCTGGCGCTATCCCTTGTTAAATAAGGGCCTAGGTATACAGCGATACTGGGGGTATCCTAAATCAGAATGGCCAAGCGGGAGGGGGGGGGGGCAAACAGGGCTTGGTAAGCACTAGATAATGATCTTAAAGCGGACCAAAACCCACTGGACTTGGGAAATACATTTGGCCAAAGCCCCTGTCGATACTCTCTTCTTAGGGTGTAGAACTATAGAACTAGAAATGGATATTTCCGCTTTTGGAATCATCCTGGAACGCTTGTTTTGCTATTCCCCTCTGTAACATGACATGAGACCAGTCATTGCATAGGTGTGGCAATTGTTATTACAATATTTTTTTTTTGTGTTTCTCAGTTGTAGTGTTTGACTGCGGTTGAGTGTGTATATATTTATTAATTGGCAATTGCATAATTATAGTTATTCTGATTGCTGGTATGTTTAATTGTTTGCCCCTTTTTATTGGCCTAGATTTATTATTTCCTAGGTTTGTGTACAATAACGGCACACTAATGTAATATTAACGTAAAATAGTTGTCCCTTCTTTTTGTTACACCATGGCCTGTAATTTGGTTTTTGCCCCCCTTCCTATTGGTCTAGCGTGTTCATCCCGCCCACTTGTGACGCTGTGCTGTCTTGGGGCTTTATTCACCAAGCCATAGCGGCAGGTAACGACTGGCAGCGACAGGTAACGTCAGGTAGCGAATGGTGGCGCCAGACTCTGTACGCAATACCACATTTATCAAAGTGAATCTGGTGAGCGACTACAGCGACATGTAGCGACAGATTCATTATCACAGATGGCTTCCAGAGCGCCTGGTATTACCTGTCGCTACCTTTCGCTCTCCCATACATTTTAATGGACGATCCTTTTTATTCACTTTAAGCAGGGTTTTATTTTATTTTTATTTTTTTTAAATATCATTGTGTGACCTCTCCTGGCCTATTTAAATACATTTTTGTAAACTTCTTTGATTTTTTTAAAAAGTTTATGCAGAATTGTCCTTACATGTCTGGCATTAAATTGTTAATGTTACAATTAGAGATGAGCGAACTGGTTCGGATGAACCGGAATTCGCTCCGAATTTCAGGGAAAATTCGATTCGGCACGAACCCGAATTTTTTTTGGTTTGTGCCGATCGAATTTTCCCTGAAATAAAAAAAAAAAAAATGCCGGCATGGTGGGAGCGGGCAGGCCGGCTACGCTGTCAGCGGGCGGCGAAAGCCACTCCCACCATGCCGGCATTTTTTTAAAAAGCAAACTCTTACCTGCATGGTCGGAGCGTGGAGGCCGGCGCCGCTCTCAGGCGCCCTCTGATGACGCGTCCTCTGATGACAGCTGAGAGCGGCGCCGGCCTCCACGCTCCGACCACGCCGACATTTTTTTTTTCAGATGAGCGATTCGTGAAAGTTCGATTCGGGCGAACCCGAATTTCTTGGGGAAATTCGGCGATTCGCCCGAATCGAACTTTCAAGAAGTTCGCTCATCTCTAGTTACAATGTAATAACAATGTAATTCCATATGTTTTTGCCTTGTTACTAGTGGACACATGTTCAAAAACAGACTTTAATCACACAGCCTCTGGCGCTCTGTGCTACAACTACCCGATTTTGAGCGCTGGCGCTGTGTGGGGCTATTTGGATTGATTTTTTAATGGAAACCCTGGCTGGCTATCATTCGGTTGTACGATTACATCATTGCCGCACACAGCAGTGGCAATGAATGGGGGTTTTGGTCCACTTTAACACTAGAGGCCCCTTTATTATTAATCTGTTACTGATAACATCTTTCTCAATTGGAAAAAAAATTAAAAAATAACAAATGGCTCTACTTTCTTCACCCATGTAGCATTGTGGGCATCCCCATTTTGGATGCCCAGCAGCCCTGTACTTAACACCTTCCTGTTGCATCAGAGCAGGCAGTTAGGGGGTTAGTTAAGAAGGGATGGCGGCAGGCAGCGTTTGGTGAACGCCGGGCGCTGTACGCAAAACCACATTTATGAAAGCAAATCTGGATGAGCGACTCTAGCAGCGCCATGTAGCGTCACATGTATTATTACAGGCGGCTCAGTGTATAGCGCCGGTGCTCTAGCTTCCAGAGCTCCAGGTATTACCTTTAGTGCAGTGTCACTCTCCCATACATTTTAATGGCAGTTCATTAGTTGTGTTTAAACAGCGTGTGTTTTTTTTTTTGCTTAAATCATTGTGTGACGTCTCCTGGCTGCAGACAAACACTTTTTTACATTTTTTGGACTTTTTATATTTTTATGCAGAATTGTCATTACAGGTCTGGCACTAAAGTGTTATTGTCACAGTGTTAAAAGAATGTCATTCCATGCGTTTTCGCTTTGTCACTGGTGGATATGTGTTCAAAAACTGTGTGTGTGTAGTTTTTTGTTAAATATGGTGTGGAGTGCCACGTGCCGGACGTACTGAGCCGGCGCTACCTTTCACTGCATCGTTGTTAGAGCATCCAACATACATCACATTCATCAATGCTGGCCAGGTTACTACAGTGACTGAGGCGCTCTGTTACAGCACCCAATACCAGCTTATAGTGCCTACTAGCGGTCGCTCTAAGCGCGGCTATACAGACGCTCATCTGCCGATATCTGGCGTTAGTAATGAATCAGCCTCGGGCAGGCTGATTCATCACTAAGGCCAGGTAGCGCCAGATGAGCGTCTGTAGCAGGCATTTCAGAGCGCCCGCTAGTAGTCGCTGTGTTCGGCCGTGGGTCGATACTTCATAGCGACTTAGGCCCTTATTTAACAAGGGATAGCGCCAGGTAGCGACTAGTGAGCGAACGGTAATGACGGTCACCGCCACGAGAACGCCGGCTCCCCACCACAATCACACATTTATCAAGCCGATCCTGCTTAGCGACTGAGATAGCGCCAGATAGCCACTCATTCATCATTATTCCAGCCTCAGCCCACAGCGCCAGCGTCCGACCTTGAACAGAGACAGGTATGACCTCTCGCTACCTGGCGCTTTCCAATGCATTTCAATGGAACAATCTTTAAATATTCATAATTAATTGTTATTAATTGTTTTTTTTTTTTTTTTTTTTTAATGTCAAAAATTCTGTGACCACTTCTGCAATGTTAGATAATTTTTTAAGGTAAAAAATTTGTGCAGAATTGATATTACAGGTCTGATATTAATGTATTCATATTACAAAATGTTTTTAAAAACTTGTTTTTTTTTGTTTCCAAATATATGGTTGTTTGGGGGTTAAATAACTACTTTTAACCCATCGCCGCCAGCGCTCTGGGGTTTAAAGTGGACCAACACCCAGGATTTTGACTATCCTGGGTCTTGGTCCACTTCGAAGGGGCACCCCCGATCGGCGTGCCCCGCTGTGTGAAACCCCCCCCAACCCCCCGAAAAACTCACCTCTCCGCGCTCCCAGCGCCAACGTACAAGCTCTATTCCAGGACGTCTAAGCGGCTGCCGCCGCCGCCGCCTCCCGCGCGTCCCTTTTGACGCGCGCGCGCCCGTGCCGGCCATTCGCAGACGGCCGGCGCGGGTGCGCGCACGCCTGCAGGGGCGCGAGGGAGGCGGCGGCGGCCGGCCGCCGCCGAAGATCAGGTAGGGTTTTTCGGGGGTTTTGGGGGGGTTACACCCCGCGGGACATCCCGATCTCGGATGTCCCGCGGGGTGGGGGGTGATCGGCCCGGGAATCTTATAGATTCCCGGGCCGATCACCCGTGGGTGTTGGTCCACTTTAAACATGCATTTCACAGCGCGAGAATTTTTGGAGCGTGATTTGTTAATGAATATGCTGGGAGCCGGTCGCTATGACCATTCGCTATCATGCGCTCCCATACAGCGCGGAACCTGTCAAATAGCGACTCCTCACCCAATATTCAACATTACTGCACACCGACTGAGTCGCTGTCAACAACTGAACAAGGCCAAGCACAGCGACTACTAGCGGGCGCTGTGAAAATACTGCTACAGTCGCTCATCTGTCGCTACCTGGTGCTATATATGAATCGGCCTCTTAGTCGCTGTGCAGTAATGATGAGTACATTGTGAGGGGTCGCTATTTGACCAGTACAGCACTGTGTGGGAGCGCATTTTAGCGACTGGTCATAGCGACCGACTCACACCATATTCAGCAAAAAAACAACATCACAAAACTCAGGCGCTGAAAAATGCTTCTCTGAAGCCCAGAGTGCGGGAGGCTGTGTGTTTAAAGTCTGTTTTCAAGCATCTATCCACTAGTAACAAAGCGACAACATATGGAGTTACATTATTACATTGTAACAGACCTGTAATGTCATTTCTGCAGAAATATATAAAACATGAAAAATTTTTGAAAAAATTGCTTTTTCTATGCCAGAAGAGGTAACATCATTATTTGAGATTTAAAAAAAAAACAAAAAAAAAACAAAAACCCTGTTTAAAGAAAAGAAAAGTAACGTCCATTGAAATGTATGAGAGAGCGTCAGGTAGCGAGAGGTCATACCTGGCGCTGTGCAAGGCTGAATGCCGGCGCTGTTCGCTGAGGCTGGGATAATGATGAATCGGACGCTACATGGCGCTATCCCAGTCGCTCAACAGATTCTGCTTGATAAATGTGTAATTGCGTGCCGTGTCCGGCGTTCACCAGTCGCTACCTGCCGCTACCTCACATTAACCAGCCACTACCTGACGCTATCCCTTCATGAATAAGGTCCTAAGTGTTCCAAGTGACCACTCGTTCCTAATCATGCTCACCTAGCAGGCATGTTTCATCCCTCCCACCACACAAATCTGATTGGTCGTGGCTAGGGATGAGCGAATCGATCCGGACGAACCCGGATTCGATCCGAATTTCAGGAAAAATTCGATTCGGATCGAATCCGAATTTCCCCGCGATTCGATCACTCGAAGTTTTCCTTTAACATCCATTCATTTACATTACAGGCATTCTAAGATGGCGGGCGGGACATGTCTGGACATGTATCCCGCGCCAGTGCAAGCTGGGGCAGTCACATGCAGCCTATCAGCAGCCAGCAAGCCCGGTGACGTCACACAGCGGTATTTAACGGCGGCCATCTTGCTTTTCCTCATTTCTCTATTGCATTCGTGACAGACAGACAGAACGCTGTGTAGCTGAGGCAGTTAGACAGGCTGGAGACAGGCTGGAGACAGGGACAGACAGGGACAGGCTGGAGACAGGCAGGAGACAGGCAGGAGACAGACAGGAGACAGACAGAAAGCCAGGGAAAGGTAGGAAAAACGGAGCTGGCTGACAGGGAGATTTTTTTTTTTTCATCCAGCCTTTGTTAGCGTTTTCAGGCTGCTTATAGTAACTAACTGTGCATATATACTGAACTGATCTTAAGTCTGCTGTGAGGCATCCCATTCTGTGACTAAAGCAGCCTCTGTTTAAGACCATATAAGCATTTGCTCTAATCATATTTGAAATTAGGCCTGATAAAGACACTTTTGCTGGCCAAAGCACTACTGTACCCTGGCAGCTCGATTCCTGCCCGGGGCATCCCATTCTGTGACTAAAGCAGCCTCTGTTTAAGACCATATAAGCATTTGCTCTAATCATATTTGAAATTAGGCCTGATAAAGACACTTTTGCTGGCCAAAGCACTACTGTACCCTGGCAGCTCGATTCCTGCCCGGGGCATCCCATTCTGTGACTAAAGCAGCCTCTGTTTAAGACCATATAAGCATTTGCTCTAATCATATTTGAAATTAGGCCTGATAAAGACACTTTTGCTGGCCAAAGCACTACTGTACCCTGGCAGCTCGATTCCTGCCCGGGGCATCCCATTCTGTGACTAAAGCAGCCTCTGTTTAAGACCATATAAGCATTTGCTCTAATCATATTTGAAATTAGGCCTGATAAAGACACTTTTGCTGGCCAAAGCACTACTGTACCCTGGCAGCTCGATTCCTGCCCGGGGCATCCCATTCTGTGACTAAAGCAGCCTCTGTTTAAGACCATATAAGCATTTGCTCTAATCATATTTGAAATTAGGCCTGATAAAGACACTTTTGCTGGCCAAAGCACTACTGTACCCTGGCAGCTCGATTCCTGCCCGGGGCATCCCATTCTGTGACTAAAGCAGCCTCTGTTTAAGACCATATAAGCATTTGCTCTAATCATATTTGAAATTAGGCCTGATAAAGACACTTTTGCTGGCCAAAGCACTACTGTACCCTGGCAGCTCGATTCCTGCCCGGGGCATCCCATTCTGTGACTAAAGCAGCCTCTGTTTAAGACCATATAAGCATTTGCTCTAATCATATTTGAAATTAGGCCTGATAAAGACACTTTTGCTGGCCAAAGCACTACTGTACCCTGGCAGCTCGATTCCTGCCCGGGGCATCCCATTCTGTGACTAAAGCAGCCTCTGTTTAAGACCATATAAGCATTTGCTCTAATCATATTTGAAATTAGGCCTGATAAAGACACTTTTGCTGGCCAAAGCACTACTGTACCCTGGCAGCTCGATTCCTGCCCGGGGCATCCCATTCTGTGACTAAAGCAGCCTCTGTTTAAGACCATATAAGCATTTGCTCTAATCATATTTGAAATTAGGCCTGATAAAGACACTTTTGCTGGCCAAAGCACTACTGTACCCTGGCAGCTCGATTCCTGCCCGGGGCATCCCATTCTGTGACTAAAGCAGCCTCTGTTTAAGACCATATAAGCATTTGCTCTAATCATATTTGAAATTAGGCCTGATAAAGACACTTTTGCTGGCCAAAGCACTACTGTACCCTGGCAGCTCGATTCCTGCCCGGGGCATCCCATTCTGTGACTAAAGCAGCCTCTGTTTAAGACCATATAAGCATTTGCTCTAATCATATTTGAAATTAGGCCTGATAAAGACACTTTTGCTGGCCAAAGCACTACTGTACCCTGGCAGCTCGATTCCTGCCCGGGGCATCCCATTCTGTGACTAAAGCAGCCTCTGTTTAAGACCATATAAGCATTTGCTCTAATCATATTTGAAATTAGGCCTGATAAAGACACTTTTGCTGGCCAAAGCACTACTGTACCCTGGCAGCTCGATTCCTGCCCGGGGCATCCCATTCTGTGACTAAAGCAGCCTCTGTTTAAGACCATATAAGCATTTGCTCTAATCATATTTGAAATTAGGCCTGATAAAGACACTTTTGCTGGCCAAAGCACTACTGTACCCTGGCAGCTCGATTCCTGCCCGGGGCATCCCATTCTGTGACTAAAGCAGCCTCTGTTTAAGACCATATAAGCATTTGCTCTAATCATATTTGAAATTAGGCCTGATAAAGACACTTTTGCTGGCCAAAGCACTACTGTACCCTGGCAGCTCGATTCCTGCCCGGGGCATCCCATTCTGTGACTAAAGCAGCCTCTGTTTAAGACCATATAAGCATTTGCTCTAATCATATTTGAAATTAGGCCTGATAAAGACACTTTTGCTGGCCAAAGCACTACTGTACCCTGGCAGCTCGATTCCTGCCCGGGGCATCCCATTCTGTGACTAAAGCAGCCTCTGTTTAAGACCATATAAGCATTTGCTCTTATTATATTTATATTATAAGACACTTTTGCTGGGCATAGGCTTACTGCTGCCTGCCAGGTGCACTTCTGTTGAGGCATCCCATTCTGTAACATAGCATACCCCTCTTTATTTACACTAAGCAGCTCTCTTATTTACACTAAGCAGGCCTGTTGGAGGCTGAGTGTTACTGCTCACTTTTGGTGTGCATTATATTCTGTTTCATATAGACCCACCGCTGCCCGGGGTTTTTTTAAATATCACCTACTACCACGCCAGTTAGACTATGTCGGGCAGACAAGTGCCTGGAAGTGAAAAGAGGAGTGGCAGAGGCCAAGATTCCGCAGGAAGAGCTCGCATCAGACTGGGGGCCAGTAGCAGCAGGAGTCACGCTGAGAGACCTAATCTGCCAGTATCTGCTAGCGGTCGGGTCTCCACCAGTAACGCATCTGCCGTGGTAGATTGGTTGACGCGCTCATCAACAACATCATCACAACTTACGTCTGAGACCCCCAGTCTAGGGTCGGTAGGTTCCTCTGACACAACCCTGAGTTGGCATGCCCCGAGAGCAGTCCCTGTCCTCCCATTGCCTCTGGCCTACGCCGTTCCCTCCCCCAGCGACGTATCCTATGCTTTGGGTTCAGCTCCACTCTTTAGTGAGGAGGACCATCAGATAGAGGACAGTCAGCAGCTACTGCCCAGCCAAGAAATGGAGGTGGCTTCTTTAGCTAGGCAGACAAATAGTGATGTGGACAGTGTCGTGGGTGCTGCGAGCGTTCCAGCTCCTGCGCCAGACACTGTTGACGAATCCACGAACATCAGTGACGTACAGCCACAACCCGGTGATGATGATGATGATGACGATGAAGCCGATCGCACTTGGGAGCCGGGTGATGAAGGGGCTTCATCGTCATCATCAGGAGAAGAGGGGTGCAGGTTGCCCCGGAGTCAGCAGCTGAGGCAGCAAAGTGGTAGCAGTCAGCATGGGGGCACAATTCCAAAGGCTGGAGCCGGCCGGGGCCGGGGCCGGGGTAGAGCACCTGCTGTGCGGCAGTCTACCTTATCGGGAGGTAGTGGAGCAGGGGTTCCTGGAGTTGGCAACAGCAGCAGTGAATCAGTGAGGCCAGGGGGTGGGAAAAGTAGCTACTCGGCAGTGTGGCAGTTTTTCCTGAGGCATCCGCAGGAGGGTAACATGGCCACATGCAAGATATGTAGGCAAAAGGTGAAGCGTGGCCAGGGTCCAAATGTTGGCACCACGGCCCTGCGTCAACATATGATGCGTCACCATAAAACGACCTGGGAGAACCGAGGCTCCCAAGGGGTGGTCCAGTCTGCTTCCTCACCAAGTGAGCTCCCAATTTCTGCCAGCCAAGGCTCCAGCACCTCAGCCGAAGGCAGCTGTGCGTCATACCCATCCTCTGTCGCTCCTGCTCCTCCTCCTCCTCCTCCAAGTCATGCATCCCGCCAGCAATCCATCAGCGAAGCCATGTCCAAGAGACAGCAGTATGCGCCCACTCATCCTACGGCGCAGAAGCTGAATGTGCTCCTGTCCAAGTTGCTGGTGCTGCAGTCGCTCCCTTTTCAGGTGGTGGAATCTGCACCTTTCAGAGAACTGATGGCTTGTGCCGAGCCGAGGTGGAGAGTCCCAAGCCGTCATTTCTTTGCCAAGAAGGCAGTACCAGCGCTGCACACTTTTGTTGAACAGAAGGTGGGCCAGTCCTTGAGCCTGTCGGTGTGTAGCAAAATACATGGCAGCGCCGACATCTGGAGCTGTAACTACGGTCAGGGGCAGTACATGTCGTTTACGGCCCACTGGGTGAATGTGGTCCCTTTGCAGCAGCAACTTGGACAGGTCACGCCGCTTCGGCCTCCGCGCTCTCTGCCCATTGGGCCTGTGACACCGTGCGACTCGGCCTCCTCATCCTCCGCCATCTCCTCACCCTCCACTGTAGGCTCAAGTCTCAGTGCCCCTCCAGTCTACCATGTGTGCAGGGCACGGAGGTGTCACGCAGTGCTTCACATGGTTTGTCTTGGCGAACGGAGTCACACAGGGGAGGAACTGCTTAAATGTATTCATCAGGAAATCCAAACATGGCTTACTCCGAGAAAACTTAAAATGGGAATCATGGTTACCGACAATGGGAAGAACATTTTGTCTGCGCTGCGCCAAGGAAGCCTGACCCATGCCCCCTGCATGGCTCACGTCTTCAATCTGGTTGTCAAGCGGTTTCTGAAGTGTTCCCCCCATCTGCAGGACATCCTAACAACTTCACGGAAACTTTGCATGCACTTCAGCCACTCCTACACTGCCAAACACACCCTTCTTGAGCTACAGCGTCAGAATGGTATCCCCCAACATAGTCTGATTTGCGATGTTTCCACCCGTTGGAATTCCACCCTTCACATGTTGGACCGATTATATGAACAGAGAAAAGCCATCACGGATTTCCTGATGATCCAAGCAGATAGGGGGACTCCCCTGTGTAACTTCAATGTCAACCAGTGGCAGCTCATACGTGACACCTGCCGTTTGCTCAGGCCCTTTGAGGAAGCCACTTTATTTGTCAGTCGGCAGGATTACGGGATGAACGACGTGATTCCACTGCTTCATGTACTGCAGCACATGTTGGAAACCATGGCTGGTCAGGGCACTGGAGACATGGCGTTTACATCTTACGGCCACATGAACCCCCTTGGAGCTGAACTGGAGGAGGAGGAGGAGGAAGAGGAGGAGGAGGAGTTGCCCAGCGAAACACAGTTTAGGCTTGGCGAAATGGCTGGTTTATCTAGTCAGCGGACAGGAGAGGAGGAGCAGGAGCAGCCAGAGGAGCTAGAGGTTTTTGAGGAAGGAGAGACAGAGGACCCGGGCACACCGTGGCAGTATGCAGTGGAGATGGAGACAGGTAGTCCATCCGAGTCACTTGCGCAAATGGCACGAAGCATGCTCACGTGCTTGCGTAGTGACCCCAGAATTGTTTCCATCTGTCGGCGGGATGACTTCTGGCTGTCCACCTTATTGGACCCTCGCTTCCGGCACAAAATGGGGGCATTTTTTAAACCCACCGAGAGGGAGGACAAACTCAACTACTACAAAGACATTCTACGTAGGCAGTTGGCCGATGCCTATCTGCGCCATGGTCCATACTCTCGCAGGTCTGACTCGAGGGGACCTCTGCGCTCACCTTCCACTGCCATGGCCGCTGGGGGGGTTGGCAGCAGCAGCAGCAGAAGCTCCATCAGCAGCAGCAGCCTCAGTCTTCAGTCGCTAATGAGTAGCTTTCTACACCCGCATAGTGAGGCTACTCATGAGCAGCAGGAAGACCTGGAGCAGGACCTGAACCAGCAGGTCATGTCATACTTTGACATGACCATGCCAACACACCTTGAGGATCCGCTGGACTTCTGGGCAGCCAAACTTGATTTGTGGCCGCAACTAGCAGAGTTTGCCCTGGAAAAGCTGTCCTGCCCGGCAAGTAGCGTGCCATCTGAGCGGGTGTTTAGTGCGGCGGGGGCCATAGTTACAGCGAGGAGAACTCGTCTGTCAACTAAAAATGTGGAGAGACTCACCTTTGTCAAAATGAATCAGGGATGGATCAGCCAGGATTTCTACCCACCAATGCCTGATGCATGCGACTAGATTCAGCATGGTGCCACGTTTTACACTTTCCAAATGGTGCAAAACATATTTATGTCTTTAGGCCATTTTTTGGGCTCCTGCTGCTGCTACTGTCAACTCCTGCCAACTCCAGGGTGTGATTCATCCAATTTTTGGGCTCCTGAAGCCAACTCCAGTGTATATTTGGGCTCCTGCTGCTGCTGCTGCCAACTTCTGCCAACTCCAGGGTGTGATTCATCCAATTTTTGGGCTCCTGAAGCCAACTCCAGTGTATATTTGGGCTCCTGCTGCTGCTACTGTCAACTCCTGCCAACTCCAGGGTGTGATTCATCCAATTTTTGGGCTCCTGAAGCCAACTCCAGTGTATATTTGGGCTCCTGCTGCTGCTGCTGCCAACTTCTGCCAACTCCAGGGTGTGATTCATCCAATTTTTGGGCTCCTGAAGCCAACTCCAGTGTATATTTGGGCTCCTGCTGCTGCTGCTGTCAACTCCTGCCAACTCCAGGGTGTGATTCATCCAATTTTTGGGCTCCTGAAGCCAACTCCAGTGTATATTTGGGCTCCTGCTGCTGCTGCTGTCAACTCCTGCCAACTCCAGGGTGTGATTCATCCAATTTTTGGGCTCCTGAAGCCAACTCCAGTGTATATTTGGGCTCCTGCTGCTGCTGCTGCCAACTTCTGCCAACTCCAGGGTGTGATTCATCCAATTTTTGGGCTCCTGAAGCCAACTCCAGTGTATATTTGGGCTCCTGCTGCTGCTGCTGTCAACTCCTGCCAACTCCAGGGTGTGATTCATCCAATTTTTGGGCTCCTGAAGCCAACTCCAGTGTATATTTGGGCTCCTGCTGCTGCTGCTGCCAACTTCTGCCAACTCCAGGGTGTGATTCATCCAATTTTTGGGCTCCTGAAGCCAACTCCAGTGTATATTTGGGCTCCTGCTGCTGCTGCTGTCAACTCCTGCCAACTCCAGGGTGTGATTCATCCAATTTTTGGGCTCCTGAAGCCAACTCCAGTGTATATTTGGGCTCCTGCTGCTGCTGCTGCCAACTTCTGCCAACTCCAGGGTGTGATTCATCCAATTTTTGGGCTCCTGAAGCCAACTCCAGTGTATATTTGGGCTCCTGCTGCTGCTGCTGTCAACTCCTGCCAACTCCAGGGTGTGATTCATCCAATTTTTGGGCTCCTGAAGCCAACTCCAGTGTATATTTGGGCTCCTGCTGCTGCTGCTGTCAACTCCTGCCAACTCCAGGGTGTGATTCATCCAATTTTTGGGCTCCTGAAGCCAACTCCAGTGTATATTTGGGCTCCTGCTGCTGCTGCTGTCAACTCCTGCCAACTCCAGGGTGTGATTCATCCAATTTTTGGGCTCCTGAAGCCAACTCCAGTGTATATTTGGGCTCCTGCTGCTGCTGCTGCCAACTTCTGCCAACTCCAGGGTGTGATTCATCCAATTTTTGGGCTCCTGAAGCCAACTCCAGTGTATATTTGGGCTCCTGCTGCTGCTGCTGTCAACTCCTGCCAACTCCAGGGTGTGATTCATCCAATTTTTGGGCTCCTGAAGCCAACTCCAGTGTATATTTGGGCTCCTGCTGCTGCTGCTGCCAACTTCTGCCAACTCCAGGGTGTGATTCATCCAATTTTTGGGCTCCTGAAGCCAACTCCAGTGTATATTTGGGCTCCTGCTGCTGCTGCTGTCAACTCCTGCCAACTCCAGGGTGTGATTCATCCAATTTTTGGGCTCCTGAAGCCAACTCCAGTGTATATTTGGGCTCCTGCTGCTGCTGCTGCCAACTTCTGCCAACTCCAGGGTGTGATTCATCCAATTTTTGGGCTCCTGAAGCCAACTCCAGTGTATATTTGGGCTCCTGCTGCTGCTGCTGCCAACTCCTGCCAACTCCAGGGTGTGATTCATCCAATTTTTGGGCTCCTGAAGCCAACTCCAGTGTATATTTGGGCTCCTGCTGCTGCTGCTGCCAACTTCTGCCAACTCCAGGGTGTGATTCATCCAATTTTTGGGCTCCTGAAGCCAACTCCAGTGTATATTTGGGCTCCTGCTGCTGCTGCTGTCAACTCCTGCCAACTCCAGGGTGTGATTCATCCAATTTTTGGGCTCCTGAAGCCAACTCCAGTGTATATTTGGGCTCCTGCTGCTGCTGCTGTCAACTCCTGCCAACTCCAGGGTGTGATTCATCCAATTTTTGGGCTCCTGAAGCCAACTCCAGTGTATATTTGGGCTCCTGCTGCTGCTGCTGTCAACTCCTGCCAACTCCAGGGTGTGATTCATCCAATTTTTGGGCTCCTGAAGCCAACTCCAGTGTATATTTGGGCTCCTGCTGCTGCTGCTGCCAACTTCTGCCAACTCCAGGGTGTGATTCATCCAATTTTTGGGCTCCTGAAGCCAACTCCAGTGTATATTTGGGCTCCTTCTGCCCCTCATAGTGATGCCACTTCAACTCTCTGCAATTGTGCCGCTCTGCGATTCTATTAGCGATGCCTCTGATCTGCATGTGATATTTCTTAAAAGTATTATTTAACTAACCCAGCACGCATCCTGTGCGTGTTACAGCAAGGCTGAATGGTTTACAACCCTATTGAGGCTGTAGGAGGCTCAGAAATAGCCGTTTTTAATAGCGATTCGTCGCGAATTTATTCGGGTCGAAACGATTTTTGTCGGAAAATTCGGCGAATCAGTCGAATCGAATTTTTCAAAAGTTCGCTCATCTCTAGTCGTGGCACTCGCATAATGGCGCACAATATTATACTAAATGGTAAATATAGGACTGCTTTTTTCTGCGGCAATGGGAGACACAGCAGGTTTGGAAGGCCGACATGTTGGGGGGGGGGGGTGAAGAAGTCTTTTTTTTTCCTTTTTGAAGTGATATCAGCTTCCACAGCATCCAATCATTGCGATGATAACATAAACAGGGTAATTGGAATAGCTATTATTGCTCATAAAATAAATCCTGGGGAATAATAAGCATTTTCTAGTAACACACGTGCACATCCCTCCACACTGATGCACAGGTGTAATTACTTCTTATTATATAGCTCTGTCTGAGCTCTAACACCTGGGCATCAGCGTAGAGATCTGCAAACCATGGCCTGTTGGTGGTGTTTAAACTGGACCTTAACCCCGAATAATATATGTTTCCCCCACCCTGTACATACAGATTGCCCACATTAAAAATCACCCTACCTGCATCTTCTCCATTTTCTGAGCCTTTAAACATCCAAGATTGCGGCACACGGAGTCTCAGGCTGCCTGCAAACAGAAAGTGTTTGCTGTCAATTTCCTGACCCCAGCGCTGTCTGAGCAAAGCACAGCTATAACCCCGCCCCCCCTCACTTTTTACCCATCTCCTTTCCTCAGTATGTGATGCTTCTGAGGCACCTAAAGTGCTGAACAGATTTACAGCCCATTGGGGGGAAAGAATAATACGTAGGTGACTAAAAATGTAAAATATATTAGTTTTAGATGCTGGGGAATAGTTTTTAAGGGTTTAAAAGAAAATCATCCTCTGCGGATTTTTTCTCACACTCCAGAGCTGGGAAGTTCCGAAAGTAACTAGAAGATCTGCCTACATTACTGCCTTACTGTGTTTGTGAAGCCAGGAGTTATGCTTCTGGGGACTGGCTGGCAGGTGGACATGGTCCCGATACAGAACCAAAGGAACTGGAGTATTGAGGCACCCCTTGTTTTTAATGAGAGGTGGCTGTGCCCAGACCACACACACCTGCCAGCCAGAACCCAGACCAGCATCTCATATCTCATCTCATATTTATTACATTTTTTCTGATCATGACCCTGGTCATAAATAATGGCTGGGCTTTTTAGTAATCTTAGACAGGGATCATCAGGAACTTCTAGTTTGAGGCTGATTTATTAATAGCGACATGTAGCGACAGTTGAGCGACTGTAGCGGTATTTTCACAGCGCCCGCTAGTAGTCGCTGTGCTTGGCCGTTGTTCGGTTGTTGACAGTGACTCAGTCGGTGTGCAGTAATGTTGAATACAAGGTGACGAGTCGCTATTTGACAGGTTCCACGATTTATGGGTGCGCATGATAGCGACTGGTCAGAGCGACCGGCTCCCACCATATTCATCAAAAAATCAGGGTCAAAAAATTCAAGCGCTGTGAAATGCATGTTTAAACCCCAGAGCGCTGGCGGCGATGTGTTAAAAGTCGTTTTTTAACCCCCAAACAACCATATTTTTGGAAACCAAAAAAAAAAAAAATTTTAAAGAATTTAGTAATATGAATACAATAATATCAGACCTGTAATATCAATTCTGCACAATTTTTTTTTCCCTTAAAAAATTATCTAACATGGCAGAAGTGGTCACAGAATTTTTCACATTTAAAAAAAAAAGAAAAAAAAAACATTAATAACAATAAATTATTAATATTTAAAGATTGTTCCATTGAAATGCATTGGAGAGCGCCAGGTAGCGAGAGGTCATACCTGTCGCTGTTCAAGGTCAGACGCTGGCGCTGTGGGCTGAGGCTGGAATAATGATGAATGAGTCGCTATATGGCGCTATCTCAGTCGCTAAGCAGGATTGGCTTGATAAATGTGTGATTGTGGTGGGGAGCCGGCGTTCTTGTGGCGGGGCCCGTTATTACCGGCTGCTCACCAGTCGCTACCTGACGCTATTCCTTCATAAATAAGGGCCTTTGCCTACAGACTTTTGACCAGACCAGGTTTATGGCTCCCCTAAAAAAGTCTTAAAGCGGACCAAAACCCCCATTTTTGAAGTACGAATAGTAACTTTTGCCTATTTCTACTTCTCCTGCTTTACTCTAATCCCAGATAACGGCGCCTGTTTTAGCTGTAAAGCTCCGCCTCCTCTTTTCATTGACATTGCTGAGCGTGGCAATGATGTCATTACCGAACCTATGCAATGACTAATTACCTGCAATCCTACAGAGAGTGAGAGCAAAAATATCTATCTGTTCTAGGACGATTTGTGAAAATATCCATTTCTAGTTCTACACCCTAAGAAGGGAGTATTGGCAAGGGCTTTGGGCAAATTTATTTCACAAGTTCAGAGGGTTTTGGTCCGCTTTAAAGCTGTAAGTGTCTTAAAATCGCTCCAGGTGACGGGTCCCATCACACAGGGCGAATCCACTTCCTGAGTGGTGAAGAATCCCCCGCTACTTCAGTGCAATGAGCGGCAACTTGGAGGCACGCTGACAGTGTGAGCGCTTGTGTGATTGGCTGTTATGCAGCTGAAGTGGCTGCGCTGTGGACGCGTGTTGGGGGGGAATCGTTTTGGTGTGTTGTGGATGGGTGTTGTATGAGTAGCGATACCGGTTGCCTCTGGCATTGGTTTGTGTGTATGTTTGACAGTAGTGGCAGTAGGGGAGGAGCTGTGGAGAAAAAGTAGAGGAGGAGCTGTGAAGAGAAAGTAGAGGAGGAGCTGTGAAGAGAAAGTAGGGGAGGAGCTGTGGAGAGAAAGTAGGGGAGGAGCTGTGGAGAGAAAGTAGAGGAGGAGCTGTGGAGAGAAAGTAGAGGAGGAGCTGTGGAGAGAAAGTAGGGGAGGAGCTGTGGAGAGAAAGTAGAGGAGGAGCTGTGGAGAGAAAGTAGAGGAGGAGCTGTTGAGAGAAAGTAGAGGAGGAGCTGTGGAGAGAAAGTAGAGGAGGAGCTGTGGAGAGAAAGTAGAGGAGGAGCTGTGGAGAGAAAGTAGAGGAGGAGCTGTTGAGAGAAAGTAGAGGAGGAGCTGTGGAGAGAAAGAAGAGGAGGAGCTGTTGAGAGAAAGTAGAGGAGGAGCTGTGGGGGGAAAGTAGAGGAGGAGCTGTGGAGAGAAAGTAGAGGAGGAGCTGTTGAGAGAAAGTAGAGTAGGAGCTGTGGAGAGAAAGTAGAGGAGGAGCTGTTGAGAGAAAGTAGAGGAGGAGCTGTTGAGAGAAAGTAGAGGAGGAGCTGTTGAGAGAAAGTAGAGGAGGAGCTGTGGAGAGAAAGTAGAGGAGGAGCTGTTGAGAGAAAGTAGAGGAGAAGCTGTGGAGGGAAAGTAGAGGAGAAGCTGTGGGGGAAAAGTAGGGGAGGAGCTGTGGAGAGAAAGTAGAGGAGAAGCTGTGGGGGAAAAGTAGGGGAGGAACTGTGGAGGGAAAGTAGAGGAGAAGCTGTGGGGGAAAAGTAGGGGAGGAACTGTGGAGGGAAAGTAGAGGAGAAGCTGTGGGGGGAAAGTAGGGGAGGATCTGTGAAGAGAAAGTAGAGGAGGAGCTGTGGAGAGAAAGTAGAGGAGGAGCTGTGGAGAGAAAGTAGAGGAGGAGCTGTTGAGAGAAAGTAGAGGAGGAGCTGTGGAGAGAAAGTAGAGGAGGAGCTGTTGAGAGAAAGTAGAGGAGGAGCTGTGGAGAGAAAGTAGAGGAGGAGCTGTTGAGAGAAAGTAGGGGAGGAGCTGTGGGGGGAAAGTAGAGGAGGAGCTGTGGAGAGAAAGTAGAGGAGGAGCTGTTGAGAGAAAGTAGAGGAGAAGCTGTGGAGAGAAAGTAGAGGAGAAGCTGTGGGGGAAAAGTAGGGGAGGAGCTGTGGAGAGAAAGTAGAGGAGGAGCTTTGGGGGGGAAGTAGAGGAGGAGCTGTGGAGAGAAAGTAGAGGAGGAGCTGTTGAGAGAAAGTAGAGGAGGAGCTGTGGAGAGAAAGTAGAGGAGGAGCTGTGGAGAGAAAGTAGAGGAGGAGCTGTTGAGAGAAAGTAGAGGAGGAGCTGTGGAGGGAAAGTAGAGGAGAAGCTGTGGGGGAAAAGTAGGGGAGGAGCTGTGGAGAGAAAGTAGAGGAGGAGCTTTGGGGGGGAAGTAGAGGAGGAGCTGTGGAGAGAAAGTAGAGGAGGAGCTGTTGAGAGAAAGTAGAGGAGGAGCTGTGGAGAGAAAGTAGAGGAGGAGCTGTGGGGGGAAAGTAGGGGAGGAACTGTGGAGAGAAAGTAGAGGAGGAGATGTAGAGAGAAAGTAGAGGAGGAGCTGTGGAGAGAAAGTAGAGGAGGAGCTGTGGGGGGAAAGTAGGGGAGGAACTGTGGAGGGAAAGTAGAGGAGAAGCTGTGGGGGAAAAGTAGGGGAGGATCTGTGGAGAGAAAGTAGAGGAGGAGCTGTGGAGAGAAAGTAGAGGAGGAGCTGTGGAGAGAAAGTAGAGGAGGATCTGTGGAGAGAAACTAGAGGAGGAGCTGTGGAGAGAAAGTAGAGGAGGAGCTGTTGAGAGAAAGTAGAGGAGGAGCTGTGGGGGGAAGTAGAGGAGGAACTGTGGAGGGAAAGTAGAGGAGAAGCTGTGGGGGAAAAGTAGGGGAGGATCTGTGAAGAGAAAGTAGAGGAGGAGCTGTGGAGAGAAAGTAGAGGAGGAGCTGTGGGGGGAAAGTAGAGAAGAAGCTGTGGAGAGAAAGTAGGGGAGGATCTGTGGAGAGATAGTAGAGGAGGAGCTGTGGAGAGAAAGTAGAGGAGAAGCTGTGGAGAGAAAGTAGGGGAGGATCTGTGGAGAGAAAGTAGAGGAGGAGATGTAGAGAGAAAGTAGAGGAGGAGGTGTGGAGAGAAAGTAGAGGAGGAGCTGTGGAGAGAAAGTAGAGGAGGAGCTGTGGAGAGAAAGTAGAGGAGGAGCTGTGGAGAGAAAATAGGAGAGGAGTTGTGGAGAGAAAGTAGAGGAGGAGATGTGGAGAGAAAGTAGAGGAGGAGCTGTGAAGAGAAAGCAGGGGAGGAGCTGTGGAGAGAAAGTAGGGGGAAGAGCTGTGGAGAGAAAGTAGAGGAGGAGCTGTGGAGAGAAAGTAAAGGAGGAGCTGTGGAGAGAAAGTAGGGGAGGAGCTGTGGGGGGGGGGAAGTAGGGGAGGAGCTGGGGGGAAGTAGAGGAGAAGCTATGGGGGGAAAGGAAGGGAGGAGCTGTGGAGGGAAAGTAGAGGAGGAGCTGTGGAGAGAAAGTAGAGGAGGAGCTGTGGAGAGAAAGTAGAGGAGGAGCTGTGGAGAGAAAGTAGAGGAGGAGCTGTTGAGAGAAAGTAGAGGAGGAGCTGTGGAGAGAAAGTAGAGGAGGAGCTGTGGGGGGAAAGTAGGGGAGGATCTGTGGAGAGAAAGTAGAGGAGGAGCTGTGGAGAGAAAGTAGAGTAGGAGCTTTGGAGAGAAAGTAGAGGAGGAGCTGTGGAGAGAAAGTAGAGGAGGAGCTGTGGGGGGAAAGTAGGGGAGGAGCTGTGGAGAGAAAGTAGAGGAGGAGCTGTGGAGAGAAAGTAGGGGAGGATCTGTGGAGAGAAAGTAGAGGAGGAGCTGTGGAGAGAAAGTAGAGGAGAAGCTGTGGAGAGAAAGTAGGGGAGGATCTGTGGAGAGAAAGTAGAGGAGGAGCTGTGGAGAGAAAGTAGGGGAGGATCTGTGGAGAGAAAGTAGAGGAGGAGCTGTGGAGAGAAAGTAGAGGAGAAGCTGTGGAGAAAAAGTAGGGGAGGAGCTGTGGAGAGAAAGTAGGGGAGGAGCTGTGGAGACAAAGTAGTGGCTGAGCTGAGGAGAGAAAGTAGGGAAGAAGCTGTGGAAAGAAAGTTGGAGATGCGATGTGGGGAGAAAGTAGGGGAGGAGCTGTGGGGAGAAAGTAGTGGTGGAGCTGTGGAGACAAAGTAGTGGCGGAGCTGTGTAGAGAAAGTAGAGAAGAAGCTGTGGAGAGAAATTAGGAGAGGAGATGTGGAGAGAAAGTAGGGGAGGAGATGTGGAGTGAAAATAGGGAAGAAGCTGTGTAGAGAAAGGAGGAGAGGAGCTGTGCAGAGAAAGTTGGGAAGAAGCTGTGGAGAGAAAGTAGGAGAGGAGATGTGGAGAGAAAGTAGGGAAGAAGCTGTGTAGAGAAAGGAGGAGAGGAGCTGTGCAGAGAAAGTTGGGAAGAAGCTGTGGAGAGAAAGTAGGAGAGGAGATGTGGAGAGAAAGTAGGGAAGAAGCTGTGTAGAGAAAGGAGAGGAGCTGTGTAGAGAAAGTAGGGAAGAAGCTGTGGAGAGAAAGTTGGAGAGGAGATGAGGAGAGAAAGTAGGGGAGGAGATGTGGAGAGAAAGTAGGAGAGGAGATGTGGAGAGAAAGTAGGAGAGGAGATGTGGAGAGAAAGTAATGTGAAAGCTGTGGAGACAAAGTAGTGGCAGAGCTGTGGAGAGAAAGTAGGGGAGGAGATGTGGAGAGAAAGTAGGAGAGGAGATGTGGAGAGAAAGTAATGTAGGAGCTGTGGAGGGCATGTAGAAAGTAGTGGCAGAGAGAGAAAGATTGATTTTTAGCTAATATGTAAGCATGACTTGGGTAAAGTCATGGATTGTGAAACAGAGCGTTCAATAATAGTTCATAGTTCATAGTGTTTATATCCAACTTACTACTATTTAATTTTTTATTTTTTTTCACAATTTTATTTTTCTGTTTTCATCCTGTTTTTGTTGCTCTCCACTCTTATTATTTTGATGTTCCTCTTTTGTTTTGCTATTTTTTCTTCATTATTCTTACGCATTTTCTTTTCAGCTTTGTGTGTTTTAAGCAGAACAAACCACAGGACTTTCACTATTCTGAGTTTTTTCTTGCCCCAGGGGCATCCCGACTCGGGGTGTCCCGCTATGTGAAACCCCTAGTTTGCCTGTAAAAACGTACCTCTCCCTATCCCATGCTGCATGCTTGGGCTCTCGTCCAATCAGTGCCATTTGCTTGGCAAGCGGCTCTGTTTGCACGCAGAGCTTGGCAAAGAAAAGCATCCCTGGGTGCTATGGCATGGGAGCGCGCCTCAGCCTGGAGATGCTGAGGATGCAACTGCAGCGGTTTACATTGCCATGGGAGGTAGGTGGGTTTTGTGTCAACCCCGGTAGCAATTCACATGGTGGGGCATCACAATTTGGGAAGGCCAGTGCCCATGCTTGCACCATAGGACGGGGAAAGGCACCTTTTTACAGACCACTTTTAGACTCCAGGGTCGGCCATTCAGGGTTTTGTTCCACAGTCATTCAAAGTAGCATTTTTTGCAGTCGGTTTAGTTTATTATGTACAGATTTGATATTTTTATTGAGTCACCTGGTGATCTCATCACAGAAGCAGCACCTCACGCACACACAGATGTTACCGCTGTGTACAGCGCCTGCCTGTGAAAAAAACAAGTTCACTGCAGCTGTTGCTAGGAGACCAGTGGGCTAAATGCTGCGGCTGTCTGCTATCACCTCACTGAATAAACCCCAGCCGATCCCCTCATTCAGTAATTTCATTTTACAATTTTTACACATATTAGAAGCTTTTGTGTGGCTATTTAATTATTTATCTTTTTTAATGCAAAGTTTCACAATAGTGCCCCTTTAAACCGGACCAACACCCATTTTTTCTTCAACGGGAGTTGATTCCACAGGCAGCGAATAAGAACAACCCTGGGGGGGTATCCAGAATGCTGGAGACCCCCGCCAGAATGCCCAAACTCTTTACCTTCAACTTCGGGAAAGGATTCCTGCAATTGGCCAATGGATGGTCACGTGGGCCATGGTCACACCCTCGGTGACGGCCACCGAAGCGCCCAGCCCACGTGACCGCCCAGCAGCCAATCGCGGGGCTCCTTTCCCAAAGTTGAAGGTAAGGAGATCAGGCGTTCTAGGGGGTTATGTTCAAGGGGCTCCAGCATTCTGAATGTCCCCCGAGCTTGTTTTTATTCGCTATCTGCAGAACCAACACCTGTTAAAGAAAAAATGAAACAAAGGAGGGGTGGCAGCCGCTCAGACCATTTTATAACTAACCTGGGAGGTGCATGTTAGCAGGGCAGTTAGGATACAAAAGTCTTAAAGGAGCCAACCAGTTAGAGTTGAGTGCTGTGGCTCCTTTTAGACTTTTGTATCCAAATTTGTACCCCTCCTTTATTTCTTTTGAATTTGTGCAAGCACATGGGGTGTGGGGTCTAGGCTGTATTGCAAGGTCTTTGACCCTTCCACCCCATGGCTTGCACTTGAGGTTTAGGGCAACCTCAGGTAAGCCTGCTCCCAATTTATCTATTGCATTGTATGTCCCAAATGGGGCTCTCAGAGATTAGAGTTAGGACTGCACCCCACAGGGGCACCTTGGCGCTGGTGGTGCAGCTTAAGCATACTTCTGCAGATGTGTGTGACCGAGCCCTCTGTTTTTAACAAAGTTTAGAGACAGATTGTAGGTTGGTCAGCAAGCTAACTGGTTTGAGTGCTGTGGCTCCTTTAAGACTTTTAAAGAGAAAAAGGGGCGTTGGTCCTCCTTAAAACAAACATACAGTGTATCTGGGCCCATGGCATTTTTTTTTACCTTTGTTTCACTAGTCTGTAACGCCTCTGTCCTTTTCTTTATCTCCATAGACAGAGGCAGACTGGGGCCAACAACCAGCCTATGATTTTACTGCCCTGACCAGTACACAAGCTGCTTAGCCCCACCCCAATGTGCTTCCCAGCAGGTCAATGACTGATTTTGTCAACTGTAGCATTTAAGGTTGTAACCTTACTGTTTTCGAAATTTTCGGTAACCTGTAATTGCCTGTATTTTGTATTTTTGTTACTATTAAGCAACAGGGCCAGGGGTCAAATCCCAGCCGGTCTGTTACTTTAGAGTGCTCTGGAGAAGTGCGTTGTGTGTGTTGTGTTGGCTGCTGAACTTTGGAACATGAAAAATAAGGTATTTTAAGTGAACATTGGTTAAATTGAAACACCACGTCCCACAAAACCACCACAAAACCAATTAATACCTACAAGACCACACCCATGTACATGTGAAAAGGCTCGTGTTTTTCTGTTGGAAAAGGTGGCATTGCAGGAAAAAATCATAGGTATAGATATTAGCCTAACTAAATGGAAGTGTACTGAAGCTTCAGCATTGTAAGGGTAGATAATGTGGCAGAGGTGGGTATGCCCACTGCTGAGGCTATAGCATTGCAGCAGAGAAACATGGCCTGGGCCATCCTGGCAATTTGTATAGTGGAGTTGGGGTCATGGGGAGGGTTAGAGAGAAAATTAGGGAGGGAGGCATGAAACCTTACCAACCTCCTTACAGGAAACAGTGCTTATTTCCATCCCTCCCCAAGGCAATAGTAAATACATAAAAATGTATTTACCTTTTCGTAACTCAGTTGCTTTTATCTTCTCAATGATGTTCCTTAGATCTGCCACTGGCCTGCAAACAGGAAGTGCTGCTGGGTTTCCTGTTCCTTTGCATTGAGGTTATGCTAAATCGAAACAGCAGCACCCATTGAATGTTAGAGTTGTTTGCCAAATGATATATGTATGGCAAACAGCTCTGATTGGCTAAGAGTCAGCGCATGCATCGTATAGGTAAGATTTACCGGACTTTCACAGAGTGAGGCATCCCTATTCAGGATTCTCCTGGGACACAGAACAAAACCTAGGATATTCTAAATCCTGGGTTTTGTTCTGCTTTAAAATACTATAATGACACAAATGCAGGTTCACTTTAAGCCCTATTCTTCAGACAGCTGTATGCTTTGTTGTCGGGGTGTGGAATCATAGTGCCTCTCTATTATATAGTATAAGTAGTACCTTTCCTTTTTTTTTCTGCAGATATTAGTTATGGAGAAGATCTATCGAGTTACTACAATTTAAGTGCACCATTGGCAGTCAGCGTGCAGCAAGGACAGTGCGTGTACATCTCGTGCACATTTAAAGTGCATCCGGTTAATGCTCCTTCAGCGAGTGCTTTGGGAACCTGGTATAAGGACAGTTCCAATGGACCTATTTTTACTTCTCAGAACAAATCTCTCATTCCTGAAAATAATAAAGAGTGGATATTGTTTACCGGAGATGCAACAAAATATGATTGCTCCATGGCTATTAAAGAAGCGCAGCGCAGCGATGCTGGTCAGTATTTATTCAGACTTGTAGATGGGCCTCGTAGCTGGAACTACGAGAAATACAAGATGACAATAACAGTAAATGGTGAGTTTTTGATATTAAACAAATAGATGATAATATTGTGTATGTTTTTATCTCTTAGGAAGAGTCATCATCAGGGGTAGACAGCCGAGACTTTTGTGGACCGGTCTCAAAGGGGGGGGGGGCAGGCGGCTGACAGCCTCATAGCATACACATACCTCCTATCTGTCCCGCATTTGGAAAGATTGTCCCTCCCTTGTCCCTCTTCTGCATCAATGAATGACTTATTCATTTTTTTTGTATATAATGTTAAGGTGTCACAACCATCCTTGTGGAGTGGGGAAGCTCCTCCCATCCATCCACCCCCCCCCCCTCCTCCCAGCTTATCCCATCAACCCCTCCTATCCATCCGATCTTTCCCAACCAGTTCTGCCTAGCCATCCACTTCTAGGAGCACTAGCCATACATCTATCCCTCCCATGTCCCCCTCAGCTCACCCCCTCCATTCCTCCTATCCATCCCTTTCTCCCTCCCACTGCTCCCTTCTGATCCCATTGCCCTCTTTTCCATGCTGTTTACACTCATCCCCAACCTGCCCATCCCATTTATCGATTGGCACTAATATTCAACCAGCCCATCCTATCCTTTCACCCATCCACACTCATCCATCCACCCAACCAGTCCATCCCAGCCATCCATTTAGCCATCCACACTTATCCCCCAACTATCCCATCCATCCACCCATCCACACTCATCGCTAACCAGCCCATCACTTCCATCCATCTGCTCTTCTGCTGCTTGCCCCCAGTTGTTCCTTATTTTGAACCCCAGGAAGAGCACCGGACTGAAGGGCATAGGGGATGTTAGACTGCCAGAGGCTGGCCCCTATGTCTGGTGTGCTTGGTGGCTTGGGGGGTATAGGTTACTGCAGTTTAAGTCTAACTTCAGTATATACCCCTAGACAGACGAGCAAGAAAGACGGAAGGAGGGCCCGGGGAGGCCCGCAAAGAAAGCGAGGGCAACACAAGGCAGAACGCCACAACTGCGGTGTAGCACGAGTTCGCGCACTTAAAGAGCGGCCTGTGATTGAACAAACTGAATACCAGGAGCTAACGTTACCCTGGGTGAAACACTGGTGGTGCAAACCGGACATAACAAGGTCACTTTGGACTGGATCCCTAGGGGAAATTGTTACAACAAATGTATGATACAAGTTATATTTGAAATTAAATTGATGAAGTTCCCTTTTAAGGGGCACTGAAGAAGCCAGATGCAATAGGCGAAACATGTCTGCCCAGGGGAGGGAATTCTAAAAAACCTGGTCAAAGCCAGAGAATAAAGAAACATAAACTACCTAATATCTGCAACAACAAATTAAAAGACATGAATGTTGGAGGTACAATCACAAAGAACTAAGATGAATTCAATATGATTGCATGTGTATGTAAGCAATCATGAACATGTTTTTAAATGTATGTGATATATCAATTGTAAATGGAGCACAATAATAAAATGTATTTGAATTACAAATAGTGAGGTCTTGGTCACAGGCTTTTAGAAATATACGGGGGGAGGCCTAAACCCCAGAACCAGCAAAATAACTTCAGTATAACTGACCTACTAGACCAATTTAGCACAAATACTAGTACATTTCAGCAAGTAGGCTAAATAATGACCAGGAGGACTTTTAAAGCAAAATATAGAGCACAGGAAACTGAATGAAAGATGGTTTCACTAACTATTTTCCTATTTGTAGAACTGACAGAGAGGCCTGCGATCAATTCGAACACGACCTTGGTGGCAGGGGAGCAGGTGACCTTGACCTGTGAAAGTCCTTGGAGATGTTCTGGTCCTGCTCCTCTGATAACCTGGAGTGGAAGGATAGAGGGGAGGAATGTCTCTTATATCACAAGCTATCCAGATGGGAACAAAACCTTTTCCTCCAATGTTACCTTCACTCCATCCAAGCAGGACCACCAGTCATCTCTAACATGCACTGTGACCTTCCGAAGGAGTTCAGCCACAACCTCTAGGCAGCTTGTGTTAAATGTTGAATGTAAGTATAATATTCATTTGTTCTGGGATTATTCAGTAGCTGAACAACTTAATCTGGAAGAGAGTCTGAAAGTTAGTGGCAAACATTGAAACAGCAACAACTGGATCTTTATTTGGTCTTATCTATGATTTCTATTCAAATTCTATTGTATGTTTCTCAGATTCACTTCAGACCCATGGAGTGACCAGTATTTCAGGGATGAAGTGGGTGGCTACGCTGTGGCAGCTGGCATGTTTAGAACAGAAAGGCAGACTGTCCTATAATGCAACGCTTGGTGCTGTCAGAAGGAAAATTTTTCAAAATGCTGTGAGCTGCTTAAAGTGGACCAAAACCCAGGATTTTTACTATCCTGGGTTTTGGTCCCTGCCGCTGGGGCACCCCCATAGGGGATGCCTCACTGTGTGAAACCCCCAAAATCACCCAAACAAACTGACCTCTTCCCAGTGCTACGACGCATACACGCACGCTCGTCCAATCAGATTCGCTCGAGCCCCTTCATCCAGGAGCTCATCTCTAACAGGGAGTGTGCACACTCCGGCCATTCACAAATGCCTGGCATGGTAAAGCGCCCTGCTAAAGGCATGCGCCGTTGGACTGGGAACGAAGGTGAGTTCTCGGGCAACCTTTGGGTTTCACACAGCGGGGAGCATGCACTGCCACATCCTCCGTATCATGCGCACAGTCCCGCACCAGCCATTTAGATAGGCGGGGGGCGGAAGCGCACATGCCAAAGGGGATACGGGTGAACTCTGAGGGGCAGCTCAAAATATTAAGAAGATTTAAGTAAACTATTTCAGATCCCTCCCATTGTGCTGTTATCCTATTGCAGGGGTACTCAACCACTTCTTGTAAAGGTCCATTTAAACGCATCCGGTGAGAGGCGAAGGTCCGGCGGTGGGGGGGGGGGGGGGTGAGGGGGCGAATCGTTAGAAATCAGCACACTGGGGGAGGTGCTATAGATTCCCCAGGCAAAACTAAAAATGGCTGCTTGCGCCCCCACTCTACCCAAAACATATTATTGGGCACTGGGAAAAAACAGGAGCTTTTTTTAGGGGCCCTACAGAACCTACAGCTCTGGCCTGCAGAACACTGCTTTAAACACCCCTTGCATTCTGTGCAGGGGTGGACTAGGGCCTGAAATGTGACTGGCAATAAGGTCTGGTAACAAGGATGGATAGATTGGGCTTGGAGGAGAGGGGTGAATGGGAGAGAAGCTGTAAGGAAGAGGGATGGATAGACAGAACAGGAAGGGCAGGGAGGGATGAAGAGAGAGCTGGGAGAAGGGATGGATGGGCAGAGGGGAGGTAGATGACCAGAGCTGGAAGATGGGGATGGGGGAGTGAATGGAGCAAAGCTGGGGGACAAGAATGGATGGGTCTGAGCTGAGGGGATGAGATGGCGGGACAGAGATAGATGGGGCTAAGCTGGGACGGGGGGAAAGGATTGGATGGGACAATAGACAGAGAAACAAAGAGGCCGATTCATTAATAGCGCCAGGTAGCGACAGATGAGCGACTGTAGCGTGATTTTTTCAGCGCCAGCCAGTATTCGCTGTGCTTGGCCGGCATTAGCTTGATGACAGCGACTCAGTCGGTGTGCGGTAATGTTGAATACGGGCTGGGGGGTCGCTGTTTCACAGGTTCAGCGTTGTATGTGAGCGCCTGACAACGAATGGCCAGAGCGAACGGCTAGCTTCATATTCATCAACAAATCACGCTCCGAATGTGCTGTCGCTGTCCATTCCTTGTTTAAACCCCAGAGCGCTGGCGGCGATGTGTATTAACTAGTTTTTAACCCCTAAACAACCATATTTTTGGAATGTAACATTATACATGTTTTTAGAATCATTTTGTAATATGAATACATTAATCTCAGACCTGTTAGATCAATTCTGCACATATTTTTTTTATTTTTTTTTTTTTACTTAAAAATAAATCCTAACATTGCAGAAGTGTTCTCCGATTTTTTGACATTAAAAAAATAAAAAAAAATAAAATTACCAATTAATTATGAATAATTAAAGATTGCTCCATTGAAATGCATTGGACATCGCCAGGGAGCGACAGCTCATACCTGGCGCTGTGAGGGAATTTGCAGCGGCGCTGTTTGGTCCAGGCAGCTTCATGATGAATGCCGCGCTAGCCGTCGCTCTCGCCGGCGCTAGCCTCATTTTGCTTGATAAATGCGTCATTGTGACCGCCGCCGGGCGTACTTCAGTCGGTAGTCGCCGTTAGCTGCCGCTACCTGGCGCTCGTCAGACACTACCTGGCGCTATCGCTTGATGAATAAGGGCAAAAGTTTGTGTGCACCTTGCAATGCCACTTCCCGCCCGTGCAGTTCTTCATATTGCAATGCTAGGTGCCAGGAAGCCATGACACTGGCAGGGAGACTAAGCACTTCATCACCAATCAAGGGGGCAGCTCTGAGCACAGCAACACAGAAGCAACTGAGTGCAGGGCTGTCTGGGCAGGGGGTCCGGAAATCTGTTGCCGAGGTCCGCATTCGGACCCGGGTCCGCCAGTTGAGTATGGCTATCCTATTGCATTGATTGAGAAGCTACTTATGCACACAACAACCCCCGCCAAGCTTGTGGATTTCTTCCTCTGGGAGAAATAAAATCCTGGGGTGACAGAGTTTTGAAAGTACCATTTCACTTTTATAGGAGTGATTGGTTCCAGGCTGATTCATTACTAACGCCAGGTAGCGACAGATGAGCTTCTGTAGAGCGGATTTCAGAGCGCCCGCTAGTAGTCGCTGTGCTCGGCCATGGATCATTGTTTCAGAGCGCCTCAGTCGCTGTTCGCCATTGATGAATATGATGTGTGAGTCGCAGTACTACGCTGTATGGGACCGCATGGTAGCGCCAGCTCAGTGCGACTGTCTCACACCACATTCATCAAAAAAACAGCCTCAAACATCGCCGGTGCTCAAAATCGTGTAGTTGTAGCCCATATTGGCAGAGGCTGTGTGTTTAAAGTCTGTTTTTGAACATGTATCCACTAGTAACAAAGCGAAAACATATGAAATTACATTGTTATTACATTGTAACATTAACACTTTAATACCAGACCTGTAAGGACAATTCTGCATAAAAATATTATTAATCCAAAAAGTTTTCAAAAAAACTTGTCAGAAGTGTTTTTTTTAGAAGATTTTTTTAAGGAAAAAAAAAAAATTTAGATCAGGAAAGGGATTTAAGGATCGTCCATAGAAATGTATGGGAGAGCGCCAGGTAGCGAGAGGTAAGACATGGCGCTCTGCAAGGCTGAACGCCGGCACTGTACGCTGAGCCTGGGATAATGATGAATCGTTCGCTACATGGCGTTGTTCCAGTCCCTCACCAGATTCTGCTTCATAAATGTGTAATTGCGTGCCGTCTCCGGCATTCACCTGGCGCTACCTGGCGCTACCTGGCACTGTACAGGCACTACCTGGCGCTATCCCGTCATGAATAAGGCCCTTAGTCTTTGAAGAATATTCACAGTAACCACTCTAAATATCTGCCCAAAGCATTGCATGATGGGTAAAAAAGCATGTACACAGATCAGAAAAATTGCAGTAGCAATAAGCTGGTATTCCATGGGATAGATGGGCCATTATAGTTAAAGCGGACCTTCACTGTGAATAAGAGTCTATCTTATATGTTTCCCACACCCTGTACATACAGATTGCTCACATTAATCCGGACCTTCACTCTGAATAAGAGCCTATCTTATATGTTTCCCACACCCTGTACATACAGATTGTCCACATTAAAAATCATCCTACCTGTATCTACTGCATGTTATGAGCCTTTAAACCATCCAAGATGGCGGCTTATGGAAGCCGCCATCTAATCAGGCAGCCTGCAAACAGGAAGTGCCTCCTGACTGTGCTGCTCTGCATTCTGGGACTGCTGACCTTTACCTGACCCCAGCTCTGCTCTGTCTGAGCAAAGCACAGCTATAACCCGCCCCCCTGTACCTTATCCCACTCTCCTCTCCTCAGTAAGTGTGATGCTTCTGAGTCAAGATGGCGGCGCCCGTATCCTAAATTCCTGAACAGAGTTGCAGCCCAGTGGGGGAAAGAATAATAAGTTAGTGACTAAAAACGTAAAATATATTAATTTTAGATGCTGGGGAACCGTTTTTTAAGAGTTTGGGCTTTTCATTAAATCACGCTGAAGGTCCGGTTTAAGCAAATCTCCCCTGTAAAAGTAAAATTGTTTGTTAAAAGCCTGTCACCCTGGATTCTTCTTACTTCCATTAAATGAAAAAAACAGACTTGTCTGGAATAGTTTCGATGTAGGGTATAAAAGTGACTCCCTCTTTATTATCTAGTATATTTATTTTGATTTTTAATATTGCTCCAATTATTTTGTGATTGTGCTCTTTTTAATGCCCCTGCTACTTACTGCCACTTAAAGCGAGTTTTAAATAATAAGCAAGGTTTTCCCACCTGCCAAGCAGCTGATTTATCCTGGTTTGTTGCTGAAGCCAAGATTTTACCCCTGCAGTGTAGCCAAGCCCCCTGACTTTTTATATACATGACCACCTTTTCTTTAGCACTAAGAGGTGGACCTGTCTCCAGCCCTCTTGCATAAGACTGCATGGGACATACTGTAGCCTGTGTCTGCGGGGGCAGAGCTAACCTCTTATACTGCTTTTATGTTTTTAGTTTATTGTAATTGTAACGTAACTGGCAGATGAATAACCTTCACTTGATGCTTGTATGCTAAGCAGAAACCAAAATAAAAGTAGACAGCAATCGAAACAGGAACTCCCCTTGCTTCAGAAACTAAAATGTAACATTCTGGCTGACTTATACATTCTAAGATTTGCTTTCATTTTACACCTAGCCTTGACAGGTGCTTTAAATTTAAAAAAAAGGGGTGTCACTGAGACAGCAGTGGAAACCTGGAGAAACACCCCATGTAGTCCATATAAGTCCCATTTCTTGGCATGGCATCCTTAGACCCTCACAGTAAGCAATGGCGGACTGGAGCCAATAAATCTGCCCTGGATTTTACCTACCCCTGGCCGGCCCAAGACATCCCTGCTGAGGCCCCCCAACCATGATGATGGGGCTATAGCTTTGGGGGCTGGGGTTCCTTGGCTTGTGGGCACAGTGGAGCTTGGTACAGGGGGCTGAGAGGGAGACTACCGGGGCTAAGATTGAATGTGGGTGTTAAAAGCAGAAGCTCAACTGGCCCCAAAGCAGAGCGTCCCATTGGGCATTGTCCCAGGTATCCCTTTGGCCAGCCGCCCCTGGCTTCTTCCCAGTTCATTAAACACTGGAGGGCAGCATTTTATCAGTTAAAGCGGTGAATGAGGAGGCCTAGTCTTTCTTTTTTAACCTTGGCCCTTGTGAACAGCAATAGGGTCTCAATAAACCCTTTGCTAGTTCAGGAGGCAGGATGTCACAACCTACCTGCCCACCCTGAAGGGCCAGTGTGTTGCAAATACCCCACCCTGGTTACCAACATGACTTCTGATCTAGATGTTTGGTGCACTAGGCTTTCAACACAGTCTTTAAAAAAAAACAGTACTTCTAATGCTATGCATTGCTCCTGTTTAGAGGAGCAAGGGAGGGTTTCTTCCTTTAAATGGGACCTTCACTCTGAATAAGAGCCTGTCTAGTATGTTTCCCCCACCCTGTAAATACAGATTGCCTACATTAAAAAAACATCCTACCTGCACCTAGTGCATTTTCTGAGCTATTAAACATCCAAGATGGCGGCCCATGGAGTCTCAGGCTGCCTTTAAACAGGAGTGACTTTTAACTATGCTGCTCTGCATTCTGGGATTGCTGTCCTTTTCCTGACACCAGCACTGTTCTGTCTGTGCAAAGCACAGCTGTATTTTCACCCCTATCCTCTCCTCAATATGTGATGCTTCTGAGGCAAAATGGCGGCACCCATATCTTAGAGTACTAAACAGAGTTTAACCACAGCAGAGGAAAGAATAATAAGTAGGCAACTAAAAATGTTAAATATATTATTCTTATTTTTATTATTCTTTAGTTAAAAGAGAACTTCCATAAGGTTTGTCTAATCAGCACACTTCCCTGTACTGTCTGAGATCAATCGTTTTCTGGCTTTAAAATGAAACACCTTTTTTGTGAGGTTTTTGGTGTTTTGCTTTATTGTTTTCCTATTTTGGAATGTAAAATAAACACTTGTGTTAGGATTGTACCCCAGACCTGTGATTTACTTGTCAGCATGCTGCTTCCATTTTTCTTATATTCCTCTGAAGCAGCAGCAATCATCTCTGCAGCTGAGTATACTGCCAATAACCCTTTAGCTTTTGAAACACAAGATTGTTGTCACGCTTTAACTGTGGGACCGATGATGGGGACCGTGTCAGGGGAGCGGAGTCTAAGGGGCCACCGGTATTCACCAGAGCCCACCGCAAGGCAGCTTGGTCTTGTGCGGCGAGTGACCCCCCCCAGGTCACTACCCCCCAACAGCGGCCCAGTCCCACAGTCAGCCGAGGTTCAGCGAGGTACACAAGTGGCAGGCAAAAGGCGTAGTAAGTACAGGCAGAGATCGGGGCTGGCAGCACAGGTTCGCGGTAAAGGTGAGTAGCCGAGGTTGGGGCAGGCAGCAAAGGTTCAGAGTCAGGGACAGGCAGAGGTCGGTACACGGGTGAGCAATCCAAGAATGTCAACAAGCATGGAGAGACCAAGATCCGGCACTGAAGGAAGGAAGTGCCTCTTTAAATAGGAGAAATGGATGCAGGATTGGATGACCAGGCACCAATCAGTGTTGTACAGGCCCTTTAAATCTCAGGAATCTAGTGCGCTCGCCCTCTAGTGGACGGAGACGTGCGTGCACCTGAGCATGCGAGAAGGAATCATGGGGGGAAGGGCGGCAGCTGGGAACAGCCATGAGGGATATGCTGCAAAATGGATGACGGCTGGATGCAGCCATGGAGGTAAGTGAAGTGCTGCTAGATGGGCGTGCAGCGCTCGCCCTAACAATTGTGATATATTGAGAATACACTGAAACACAAGATTGTTTTTCTCCTATCTGAAGATGTTGTATTAGAGCATAAGGGGTTAATATTCTTGCCTCTGCCTCAGTTAATAAGATTATTAGCAAGCTAGAGTAAGGAAGTGTTTGATCTATACGTTTAACACACCTCTTTGATGTACATTGCTATGGTAAGCACATTATTGCTAGGGAAAGTGTTTTTTTATGACACAGTTGCAAACACATAGAAAACAAAGAAATTAACAGATAAGCTCAGCGCATTAATTACATAATATTGGTACATAATAATCAAAACTTAAAAATGCCATTGAAAGTGGAACTACCTTTTAACTCTGGTAGTCTCTCCCTGATGAAGGGGCTATGATACCCCGAAACGTTGGGGACGGCATAACATCAGCTGTATTTTACTGTATGACTTTTTAATACAGTGTTTTGCTGCATAACTCATATGTTGTGCCGATCTGATTGACTTCTGCATATACCCTTTAACTTAAGAAAATCCTTTCATTTTCATTTTTTATTATTTATTAATACAGGTTATCATTCACAATCAAATACAATTTTTAGGCCAGTTGCTTTCTAATATCTGATATTTTTTGATATTTCAGATCCTCCTGTTGTGACAGTGACATCCCAGGGTGAGATAATTATTAATTGAAAATATTGGCTGTAACTGGCTTCCAGCTTAATACTTCTCCCCACTTCCCTATGTCTGCCAGCTATCTCTCACTTATATCTTACTTTCCAAATCTCCTTCTCTCTTTTTTACTATCTTTTCTTAGTTACACTTCCTGGCTTCTGGTCATCCATTTATCTCTATATTTTTAGCCTTTTTATAACCCACTTCCAAGTGATTTTATTTATCTCCTTCCTTTCTTTGGTGCTTAAAGTGGACCAAAACCCACAGCGATCGATAGATTCCTGGGCCGATCGATTCCCTCCCTTTGGGGCATCCAAAATCAAGATGGCCCGCTGTGTTAAACCCCCCAGGTCGCCCTTCTTTCCCGGGCCAACTGTGCATGTGAGAGCCGTGGCCGCATCCCCGCTAGCAGCCTAGCAGGGCGCGTGCCCGCGCCATACATTTGTGAATGGCCGGCTCAGGCACGCTCCCTGTTAGATGGTAGTGGGGGATGTGGCCGCTCAGAGCCGCTCACCTTAGACGAAGGCTAAGGGGCTGATTCATTAATAGAGACAGATAGCGACTGCTGAGCGACTGTAGCGGTATTTTGTCAGCGACCGCTAGTAGTCGCTGTGCTTGCCCATTGTTCGGTGGATGATAGCGACTCAGTCGGTGTGCCGTAATGTTGAATACAAGATGCTGAGTCGCTATTTGACAGGTTCGCTGTTGTATGGGAGCGCATGATAGCGACTGGACATAGCGACCGGCACCCACCATATTCATTAAAAAATCAGCCTTAAAAATTCCTAGCGCTGTGAAATGCTTGTTTAAATCCCAGAGCGCAGTAGGCGATGTGTTAAACGTAGTTTGTTAACCCCCAAACCACCCAAAAAAAAAATGGAATGATTTTGAAATAATATTCAAACCTGAATAGTTTAAATCAGACCTGTAATATCAATTCTGCAAAAAAAAAAAAAAATGTTTTTTAAAAATCCCCAAAAAATACATTTTCAAAGGAAGAAGTGTTCACAGATTTTTTTTTTTAAATTTGAAAAAAAAAAAAAATATTAAAAAATAATTATTAATTAAAATACATTCTGCCATTGAAATGCATTGGAGAGCGCCAGGTAGCGAGAGGTCATACCTGTCGCAGTTCAAGGATGTTCGCTGGCGCTGTGGGCTGAGGCTGGGATAATGATGAATGAGTTGCTAGGTGGCGCTATCTCAGTCGCTAAGCAGTATCGGCTTGATAAATGTGTGATTGTGGAGGGGAGCCGGCGTTCTAGTTGCGGTACCTGGCTTTACTGGCCGGCTCCCCAGTCGCTATCTGTCGCTATCTGTCGCTATTCCTTGATAAATAAGGCCCTTAGATGACATGACGTCGACGGATCTAAGTGCGCTGATTTTTTTTATCATAATGAATAACATTTACATTTTATTTTGACAGATGTTGTGCAAAATGGGAATGCAGTTGTTACTGTAATAGAAGGAGACACCAACCTTTTAAATTGTACCGTGGATAGTAACCCCCAGGCAGACATCACCTGGTATAAGGGGGATATTTCACTAAGTGGAAGCTTAGAGGGTCAGTCATTAACCTATGAGCTGAAAAATGTCCGCCCAAATGATGCCGGAATATATCGATGTTCAGCGAATAACAGACGGGGGACCAATGAAAAAACCATCAGCATCAATGTAGAGTGTAAGTGTATCAAAAAGTCTATTCAAAGTTTGCATTCAAACTTGGTATAACCACTAGAACGGAGGGTGGGGTGGTAAATAATTCACTTTAGAGGAGGCCCCCTGAAATGTAATAAACACCTAGTGATTAAATTGCGAGAGCAAAAACTATTTCCGACAAGTGATTCAGTGTTGTAATGATCAATTTCACATTTAAAGAGGAACATTACAGGTCTTGGGGAGTTAAACTCACCAAACCTGGCTTTCCTGCCCCTGCCCTTAGCACTTAACAATTAAAAACTTACCTCTCCAGTCACATTGTGCATGGCAACCCTCTGCTCCCTTGATATCCTCAGTAGGGCAGCGCCATCTTGGAAGCCGAAACTTCCTGACAGATCTCGCACATGCTCTGTGTCATTGCATAGGCTGCAAGGGCAATATGCACAGAGGAACATGAAGTTTGAGGAGCAGCATGCAGGATTTAAACAGCAGCTGGCGAAAGGGTGAGTATCCTGCCATCATTCAATGATGGCTAAGGGACAGCTAAGAGTGGGGAGGGGGTGGAATTCAGCAGGATGTCAGCGTTTCAGATAACGCTGGTATCCAAAAATGAGGGATTATCTGAGAGAAATATCAGAAAAGGTTTTGATGTTTTACTTTAAGGGGAAAATTTAGGGAATACCTCTGGTATAGTCCTTAAACCCGACCTTCACCGTGTATAAGAGCCTATCTTGTATGTATCCCCTAACCCATAAATACAAATTGCCTACATTAAAATACATCCTACCTGCATCTACTGCATTTCCTGAGCCTTTAAACATCCAAAATGGCAGCCCGTGAAGTCTCTTCTGGTATAGTCATTAAACCGGACCTTCACCCTGTCTTGTATGTATCTTGTATGTATCCCCTAACCCAAACATACAGATTGCCCACATTACAAATCACCCTACCTGCATCTACTGCGTGTTCCTTTAAACAGGAAGCGTCTTCTGACCGCTCTGCATTCTGGGATTGCTGTCCTTTTGATGACCCCAGCACTGCTCTGTCTGTGCAAAACACAGCTATAACCATCCCCGTACTATTCTAAGTATGTCACACACCCCGCTTCAAGAAATTCATAACGTGTGGGTAATACTGGCCTGTAGAGGGCGATATGCAGAGATGCCAGGAAAAAAGAAAGCCCCTTCCGGTCCATAAATACCTGGGACCTCCCACTCATTACCCAGTCTTCATCTCTGCAGTCGGCGAGCAAGTCAGAAGATGATGTCTCCTCCTTGCACAGGGGGATTTCAGGTAGCCGGGATGACTCCTGGCCCTTTAGTTATCTATTTCCACCCGGATCCTTTTTTTTCTGTTACCTCATGCCTCCCAGCCTAGGCTGACGGTCCGGGTGAGGGTAGAAAAGCACCCTTGGTGCTTAAGAGCAAATGCTCTCCCGTGAGACCCTATATAAGAGGGTAGGCGGTCATCCGGGACGGTGACCCCGGTGTGGGATGCCCCGTCCCTTGGCCTTACACTTTGGGTGCCCCCACCCCCTTTGGGTAATGCCCCTCTCTCTAGCGGGATAGCGGAGGGTAGGAGCAGGGCCCCTTATTCGGTGTTAGGTCCAAATTTTGTAATCATTAATTCTTAATAATGTTTTAATGTATTAATTTATTAAATTATCCTCCCAATAGTTATTAACTTATTTATTACTTCATAACAGTGTGTATTTCTCTGTCAAAACGGCGCTGTGGCCGCCATTTTTATGCGGGCTTTCTCCCTGAGGTAAAAGGGGCGGGGCCGGGCGTCAGGGTCAAAGCCACGGCCCGCTCCCCTCCTTCTGTCTCTTCTGAGACTGGTGCCGCGGCCGCACATGGCTGCGGTGCCGGCCTTTTTGCATTATCATGGCGGAGGGGAGCTTCTCCCCTCACGCTTTCACTCTTGGGGGCGGGGCCGGGCTTTCCAGCGCTGCGGCCCGCCCCTGTGTCACAGGCACCGCTGAGGTGCCTTTCTCTGTGCCTGTTTCCTCAGAAGGAGCTGGCCACGCCCCCCTTCTCTCCTCAGAGCTGCTCTTTACCTCACGGAGAGAGGAAGCTGTCTTCAGGACCACAGTGAGTGGCCCGGTGGGCCCCCCTTCTGTCCCATCACCTATAATTATATATTTTTATGTCATATATATATATATATATATATATATATATATTTTATACTCCACTTTTCTTATTAGCCTTTTTTAATATGTCTTTCAGATATAACCTACAGTGGTGTTAGGGGGTTTCTCCCGGTCCTAGGGTCCCTGGGTTCTTAATTGGCTTATTGCAAATCCTCCCACTTGGGACATTAAAGAGGCATCCCGGGTTGCTTATATGCGTAATTCCCTCGGTCATTGCGACCAACTATAAGTTCACCTAATGGAGGCATCCCCGGATACTGGGCTCGGGCTCCCCTCGGGGCAATCCCGGAAGTGTATGGGGTGTGGGGCATCCCTTACTGGCGATGATGTATTTCTGTGTATACCATGCGCACAGCAGACTACTACGTGGCAGTCCGGACCCCAGGCGTCTGGTTCAGCGCCGCCGGTCTCTCCTCCCCCCCCTCCCAGTTTGATCCGTGCCCAGTCTGACGTTGTCATGGGCGGGCAGTTGCAATCGGAGATGTGTGCCCGATTGGCCAATCTTGAAAAATTATTCTCCGGTCACCAGAAAGGCTCCGGCTAAGAGAAAGCACTTGTCGCCGTCTTCACGGGCGGCCGACTTGGATGATCTTGATAATCTGGACTGGTCTGATTTCTCCCAACTTGAGGAAGGGGAGGTATATGAAGAATCAGATAATTCAGACGATCAGCAGTTTGTGGGTGGTGATACCGAGCGGGGCTTGGGGAGGTCTTCGGATACTCCTAATGTTCTGGCTCAGATGTTTGAGGTTTTGGCTATTTCTCCTCCTGAGGCGGTTCCACAGCAAAAGGGGGAATTTTTCGAAGAATCCAGGTCGCGCTTGGAATTTCCTAACCAAAAGCATTTTGATGGGATTATTGCTAAGGAATGGGAGAGGCCTGCCCAGCTCCCAGGTGTCCCTCAGGGTTGGGACAAAAAAAAAAAAAATATCCCTTTCCCTTGGATACGGTTAAGCGTTGGGCATCCCCTCCCGAGGTGGATGCACAGATTCTGGGTTTATCCAACACTACTGTTTTAAATTTTCCTGATTGCTCCACGCTTAAAGATGGTGAGGATAAACGCATTGACCAAATGGCTTGTCATGGTTTTGCCAGTGTTGGGTCAGCCATGAGGCCTGTTTGTGCTTCAGCGCTGCTGGTGGTGGCTACCAGGTCGGTGGTCAGGGACCTGTTGACTTCTTCCGGGTTAGATCCGGATAGTGACGAGTTCCTTGGCCTTAAAAGGTGTGAATTGTTTTTGTAATTTGTACTAGCCGCCTTGGATGACACACTGATGATGTGTGGCAGAACGTCGGCTCTATTGGTGACTATTCGGCGTTCGGTTTGGTTGCACCAGTGGGCGGCTGATTTTGTGTCTAAAAAGTCGCTGACCGCTCTTCCCTTTGTGGGATTACGGCTCTTTGGTGAGAAGTTGGATTCAGTTGCCAAGGGTGGTAAGTTACCTCAACGCAAAAAACAGCGTCGTCCCTTTCGGGGGGTGGGTTCCTTTGCTACTTCCTTTCGTGGGGCTAGAGCTGGCAGAGGAATTGTTTTCCCCGCAGCCAGAGGAGATTCCTGGAACAGGGGCAGAGGATGTGCCCGCCCAGGATACAGCTGGGGCTCTAAGCCCAAACCCGCTGCCAAGCCAGCTCAGCAATGAGGGGGCGCCTTCAGCCATGTGGGTGGGGGGATGGCTGCAACACTTTTCCCAGGTCTGGGACCGGGAGGTCTCGGACAGATGGATCCGGGAAGTGGTGACTTCCGGCTACAAGCTGGAGTTCGGGCTCTGGCCCCCTCCCAGATTCCTCAGGTCTCGGGTGCCTTTGGACCTTCTGGCCGCGCAGGAGCTCCGGGCGGCAGTAAAGAGTCTGTTGGATATGTCAGTTATTTGCCCAGTGCCCCCCTCAGACAGGGGTTGGGGCTTTTATTCCAATCTGTTCACGGTGCCCAAGAAGGACGGCTCGGTTCGACCCATTCTGGATCTAAAGATCCTCAACAGGTTCGTCCGTCCGCGGAAATTTCGCATGGAAACTCTGCGTTCAGCTATCCATTCTCTTCGGCAGGGGGACTTTCTGACGTCCGTAGGCATCAAGGACGCCTATCTGCATGTGCCGATTTTTCCAGCGCACCAGAGATTTCTCAGGTTTGTGGTGGAGGATCGGCATTTTCAGTTTGTGGCACTTGCTTTCGGTCTTACCTCGGCTCCAAGGGTTTTCACCAATGTGCTGGCCGGGGTGATGGCTCTCCTCAGAGCCCAGGGTATTCGCATTGTCCCTTATCTGGACGACCTTCTCATTATGGCATCTTCCTTCAGCCAAGCGGTATTGGACACCAGAACTGTGGTGTCCACTCTGGAGAGATTCAGGTGGGTGATCAACTACCCCAAGTCTTCCCTTTCTCCGTCCAGGTTAGTGTCTTTTCTGGGAATGTCCCTGGATACTTCCCAGGCCAGGGTGTTTCTTCCTTAGTCCAAGGTTCTCTTGATTCAGGAGTTGGTTCGACTCCTCCTGTCTATCCCTCGTCCGGCCATCAGACTGGGGATGAGGCTGATGGGATTGATGGTAGCCTCCTTCGAAGCGGTTCCCTTTGCTCAGTTCCACACAAGGACACTCCAGCTCCATCTGTTGGCGGCCTGGGACGGGTCGCCACTGTCGTTGGATCAGTCCTTCCTGATGACCCCCAGAGTTAGGTGCTCCCTTCAGTGGTGGCTGCATCCAATCAATCTGTCGAGGGGCAGATCCTTTCTGGCCCCTTGTTGGGAGACGGTCACCACGGATGCCAGTCTATCAGGATGGGGGGGGTTCTGGAAGGATCGTCAGTTTCAGGGACTGTGGGGGCCTCAGGAGGCTCACGAGTCCATCAATGTTCTGGAATTGAGGGCCATTAGGATGGTTCTGTTTCGCTTGAAAGTTGCAAGAATTGCCAGTTCAAGTGCGGTCGGACAATCGGACGGCGGTCGCCTACATCAATCACCAGGGAGGGACTCGCAGCAAGAGTGCCCTCAAGGAAGTGTCTTTGATTCTGGCCTGGGCGGAGACCCACGTCCCACGCATTTCAGCAGTTTACATTCCGGGAGCGGAGAACACGGAGGCGGACTCTCTGAGCAGGTTCTCAGCTCGCCGGGGGGAATGGTCTCTCAGCCCCAAAGTGTTTCGCTTGATTTGTCTCAGGTGGGGGTCCCCGGTGGTGGACCTCTTTGCCTCTCGTCACAATCACAAACTTCCGACATTTGTGTCTCTCTCACGGGGTCCACTGGCTCTGGCAGTGGATGCCATGTCTCTGAACTGGAGGGATCTGGGGTTTCTGTATCTGTTCCCTCCGTTTCCCTTGGTGGCCAGAGTGGTGCGCAAGCTACCCCTGGAGGGTGCGTCAGCAATTCTGGTGGCTCCAAGGTGGCCAAGACAGGTTTGGTTCGCAGATGTGGTAAGGTTAGCAGAGGATCAGTTCGTTCTGCCCCTGCTGCCGGATCTGCTCACCCAGGGTCAACTACGTTATCCCAATTTACCAACGCTGGCTTTGACGGCGTGGCTGCTGAAACCTCCATCTTGAAGGAGGAAGGTCTTTCCGATGCTGTGATTCGAACTCTCATTAGTGCTAGGAAGCGGTCTTCCTCTAATATCTACTATAGGACTTGGAGGTCTTATATTGATTGGTGTGAGATCAGGGCCTTGCCTTGTAGGGAATTTTCCATCTCCAGAATCCTGGAGTTTCTTCAACATGGTCTGGACCTGGGGCTCCAGCTTAGTACTCTGAAGGGGGTTTCTGCCCTGGCGGTGTTCTTTCAAAGGTCATTTGCCCTACATCCTTTGGTTAAGACTTTTTCCAGGGAGTCACGCATGTGCGGCCTCCTAGAAAACCTTTGCTCCCTGTTTGGGATTTGAATTTGGTTCTTTCTGGTCTTCAGGATTCTCCTTTTGAGCCCTTGAATGATATTGCCTTGTCTTCACTTACGCAGAAGGTGGCCTTTTTGGTAGCCATCACTTCGGTTAGGCGTGTCTCTGAGTTGGCGGCTTTGTCCATTCAAGCCCCGTACTTGAGGGGCATCAGGACAAGGTGGTTTTTCGTTTCAAGTCCGATTTCCTTCCTAAGGTTGTTTCTGCCTTTCACCTAAACCAAGACATTGTTCTGCCCTCTCTGTGTCCTAATCCCAGCAATGACAAGGAGAGGGCCCTGAATTCTTTGGATGTGGTTCGTGTTGTGAAGTATTATTTGGAGGTAACGTCTTCCTTTCGTAAGACGGATGCCTTTTTTGTGGTGCCCTCCGGGCCCCGAAAAGGCTTGGCGCCTGCCAAGTCTTCCATTAGTAAATGGATCCGTCAGACCATAGTTGGGGCCTATTCTGCCAAAGGGAAGGTACCCCCTTTTCGTGTCACTGCTCATTCTACTCGTGCGGTTGGGGCGTCCTGGGCTTTTCAGCACCAGGCCTCTGTTGAGCAAGTTTGTAAGGCCGCTACTTGGTCCTCTATTCACACTTTTTCCAAGTTTTACAAGGTTGATGTTCGGGCCTCAGCGGATACTGTGTTTGGCCGCAAAGTTCTGCAAGCTGCAGTGGTTTAAGTTGTGAGTTATGCCTTGTTTTGGATCCCCGCCCTTTATGGACACTGCTGTTGGATGTCCCACACGTTATGAATTTCTTGAAGCGGGGTGTGTGACATACTCAAAGAATAATAGAATAGAATAATACCATTTTGTGAATACTCACCTGTAAAATGGGTATTATAAGTATGTCACACACCCAGCTTCACCCGCCCTTTTGTATTCTGGATCGTTTATATGGTGAACTTTGCGTTGTTATGCTTTGTGTTGGGCTCTTCCTGGTCCCTTACCTTACTGCTGTTCTTATACTGGGTAATGAGTGGGAGGTCCCAGGTATTTATGGACCGGGAGGGGCTTTCTTTTTTCCTGGCATCTCTGCATATCGCCCTCTACAGGTCAGTATTACCCACACGTTATGAATTTCTTGAAGCGGGGTGTGTGACTTATAATACCCATTTTACAGGTGAGTATTCACAAAATGGTATTTTTCACCCCTTTCCTCTCCTCACTATACGATGCTTCTGAGGCAAGATGGCGGCGCCCATATCCTAAAGTCCTGAGCAGATTTGAAGCCCAGCAGGGGAAAGAATAATTAGTAAGCGAGTAAAAACGTAAAAATATGTTAATTTTAGATGCTGGGGAAGAGTTTTTTTAAGGGTTTGGGCTTTTCATTAAATGATGCTGAAGGTTTGGTTTAAAATGCGCAGAAACTCGTAATATCAGGATTGACAAAAGTTAACTTATTCAGCTTTTCCCCCTAATTTTTTCTTATTGAAGAACCTTTCTACTGCTTGTGTAGAGTATTCATGCTTTACTAAATCTCCTATCCTGGGGTTATTTATCAATTTCAAGTAGAAAATGTGTGTAACAAGTCATTGGTTAGAGGAAGGGTTTCCTGCTTTCTTACTCAGTTTTCTGGGACATGTACGTTAATGCTGTTATTATATATCAATATAATGCTGATCAGGTTTTTACATTGTGATCAATTTATCATTACAGATGCTCCTCATACTCTGAGTATCAGTTGCTCCATGAATGCAGGTATAGACTGTTCTACTCTTGATTTTCCTAATTTTTTACACTATAAGAGGAGACAAATAAGAAAAAAAATGTGCTGAACAAAATGGGGGCTAAACCCACCTCCCAAAAACAACAGGCAGTGTGCAGAATCTTTCCCCCAAATAACAGCATAACTGGCAGTGTGCAGAATCCCCCCAATCACCTCATAACAAGTAGTGTGCAGAATCCCCACAACTTACCCATAACAGGCAATGTGTATTATCCTCCCAACTGCCCCATGACAGGCAGTGTTCAGAGTCCCCCCCCCCCAATTACCCCATAAACAGTAGTGTCCCCACAATTTCCCCATAACAGGCAGTGTGTATTATCCTCCCAACTGCCCCATGACAGGCAGTGTTCAGAGTCCCCCCCCCAATTACCCCATAAACAGTAGTGTCCCCACAATTTCCCCATAACAGGCAGTGTGTATTATCCTCCCAACTGCCCCATGACAGGCAGTGTTCAGAGCCCCCCCCCAATTACCCCATAAACAGTAGTGTCCCCACAATTTCCCCATAACAGGCAGTGTATAGAATCCCCCCAACTGCCCCATGACAGGCAGTGTTCAGAGCCCCCCCCCCCAATTACCCCATAAACAGTAGTGTCCCCACAATTTCCCCATAACAGGCAGTGTGTATTATCCTCCCAACTGCCCCATGACAGGCAGTGTTCAGAGCCCCCCCCCCCCCCCCCAATTACCCCATAAACAGTAGTGTCCCCACAATTTCCCCGTGACAGGCAGTGTATAGAATCCCCCCAACTGCCCCATGACAGGCAGTGTTCAGAGTCCCCCCCCCCCAATTACCCCATAAACAGTAGTGTCCCCACAATTTCCCCGTGACAGGCAGTGTGTAGAATCCCCCCAACTGCCCCATGACAGGCAGTGTTCAGAGTCCCTCCCCCCAATTACCCCATAAACAGTAGTGTCCCCACAATTTCCCCATAACAGGCAGCGTGTAGAATCCCCCCAACTGCCCCATGACAGGCAGTGTTCAGAGTCCCCCCAATCACCCCATAAACAGTAGTGTGCAATCTCCCCATCCCGCTATAACAAGTAATAAACAGGATCCCCCGACCCCCCCTTAAAAGGCAGTGTGCAGAATCCACCACAATCACCCCATAACAGATGTGTGCATTTTGAGCATTGCTGAGCTGGGAAGTACATGTCATGATGCAGCTTTATGAGTCATGCACACTCTCTGCTGTGGTCAGAGCCTATTGCAGGACCACTATGGCTTGCCATGCTTACTTGGCCTGAGAGCTCAGATACACAGGAATGTGGTCATGGAGGAATACATGTACCACATAAAGAGCTCATAGATAAGTCAATGAAGTTAGGACTCTATCCCCAGATAGTTCAGTGGATTTCCAGCTGGCTGCAGGATAGATAGAGTATTATAGTGTTAATGGTGGTGTTAACTGTGTTAATGGTTCTTTTTAATATGTATATTATGTATTATGTAATAATTTACTTACTGTAAGAGAGGGTTTGGTGGGAAAAGTTTGCCTATAATACAAATGTTAGTAATAGGGTGGATACTCCTGGAGGTGTCTGCAACATGGAAAATGATTTAGCTTTATTGGATACATTGTCAAAACTGTGAAAACTGGAGTTTAATGACTGTAAATGTAAAACCCTGCACTTGGGTAGAAGGAATCCTGCACTGAGCACCGTATGGGCAGGACCTCGGAGGAGAGAGATTTAGGGGTACTGATTACTGATAGCTGCAAGATGAGTGGACAGTGTAGCCAGGCAGTGGGAAAAGCAAGCAGGATGCTGGGCCGCATAGCTCGAGGCATCACCAGTAGGAAGATGGAGGTTGTGATGCCGCTGTATAGAGCCCTGGTGAGGCCACAGCTAGAATACTGTGTGCAGTTCTGGAGACCTTACCTGCAAAAAGACATCATTCAAATTGAATGGGTCCAAAGGTGGGTAACAAAAATGGTGGAAGGACTTAAACTTATCAGTAGAGTTTTAAAGAACTTAATTTGTACAGTCTGGAGAAAACAAGGGAGAGAGGAGCCATGATGGAGACCTTTAAATGTGTGAAAGGAATGAATTAGGTCCAGAAGGCAGTGCTTTTTAAGAAAAAACTTAATGATAGGACAACCTGAACCCAGTCGGAGGGAAGATCAGAGGCAATGTTAGAAATATTATATTATGGAAAGAGTAGTAGATGCTTGGAACAAACTTCCAGCAGAGGTAGTTGAAAAATCAGCAGTAAGTGAATTTAAACATGCCTGGGATAAGCACACATCTATCCTAAGATAAAGAGAACATACAGTATACACATAAGATAAAGAGTACATACAGTATACACATAAGATACAGAGAACATACAGTATACACATAAGATACAGAGAACATACAGTATACACATAAGATACAGAGAACATACAGTATACACATAAGATACAGAGAACATACAGTATACACATAAGATACAGAGAACATACAGTATACACATAAGATAAAAAGAACATACAGTATACACATAAGATACAGAGAACATACAGTATACACATAAGATAAAGAGAACATACAGTATACACATAAGATACAGAGAACATACAGTATACACATAAGATAAAGAGAACATACAGTATACACATAAGATACAGAGAACATACAGTATACACATAAGATAAAGAGAACATACAGTATACACATAAGATACAGAGAACATACAGTATATACATAAGATACAGAGAACATACAGTATACACATAAGATAAAGAGAACATACAGTATACACATAAGATAAAGAGAACATACAGTATACACATAAGATACAGAGAACATACAGTATATACATAAGATACAGAGAACATACAGTATACACATAAGATAAAGAGAACATAGAGTATACACATAAGATACAGAGAACATACAGTATATACATAAGATACAGAGAACATACAGTATATACATAAGATACAGAGAACATACAGTATACACATAAGATACAGAGAACATACAGTATATACATAAGATACAGAGAACATACAGTATACACATAAGATACAGAGAACATACAGTATACACATAAGATAAAGAGAACATACAGTATATACATAAGATACAGAGAACATACAGTATACACATAAGATAAAGAGAACATAGAGTATACACATAAGATACAGAGAACATACAGTATATACATAAGATACAGAGAACATACAGTATATACATAAGATACAGAGAACATACAGTATACACATAAGATACAGAGAACATACAGTATATACATAAGATACAGAGAACATACAGTATACACATAAGATACAGAGAACATACAGTATACACATAAGATAAAGAGAACATACAGTATACACATAAGATACAGAGAACATACAGTATACACATAAGATACAGAGAACATACAGTATACACATAAGATACAGAGAACATACAGTATACACATAAGATAAAGAGAACATACAGTATACACATAAGATACAGAGAACATACAGTATATACATAAGATACAGAGAACATACAGTATACACATAAGATACAGAGAACATACAGTATACACATAAGATACAGAGAACATACAGTATACACATAAGATACAGAGAACATACAGTATACACATAAGATACAGAGAACATACAGTATACACATAAGATAAAGAGAACATACAGTATATGCATAAGATACAGAGAACATACAGTATACACATAAGATACAGAGAACATACAGTATACACATAAGATACAGAGAACATACAGTATACACATAAGATACAGAGAACATACAGTATACACATAAGATACAGAGAACATACAGTATACACATAAGATACAGAGAACATACAGTATACACATAAGATACAGAGAACATACAGTATACACATAAGATACAGAGAACATACAGTATACACATAAGATAAAGAGAACATACAGTATACACATAAGATACAGAGAACATACAGTATATACATAAGATACAGAGAACATACAGTATACACATAAGATACAGAGAACATACAGTATACACATAAGATACAGAGAACATACAGTATACACATAAGATAAAGAGAACATACAGTATACACATAAGATACAGAGAACATACAGTATATACATAAGATACAGAGAACATACAGTATACACATAAGATACAGAGAACATACAGTATACACATAAGATACAGAGAACATACAGTATATACATAAGATACAGAGAACATACAGTATACACATAAGATAAAGAGAACATACAGTATATACATAAGATACAGAGAACATACAGTATACACATAAGGGCAGACTAGATGGACCGTATGGTCTCCTTCTACCGTCAAACTTTGAAGCCCTGATTTGGCTTCAATCCAGTGCTGCAGGAAATGGAGGAGATGCATTGAAAGAGCTATTTGCTGCCTTACTATTACCATTGCCTGGACTGTCCCTTTAACTTACCTAAAACTATAAAAACCTCATAAGATATTCATTGTCCAAGTTGGATATTTTTTATTTGTTGTGTTTTAAAAACCACGTGATATGAATTAGAAATAACTTTGGGGCAGCTGTGCAGTAAGGCACAGGAGAGAGCCAATGTAACCCCCCCCCCCCCCCCCCCCAATATCTGGAAATATATAAGTTCTGAATACACTATGAGGCCGATTCAGTAATAGCGCCAGGTAGCGACAGATGAGCGGCAGTAGCGTGATTTTCACAGCGCACGCTAGTAGTCGCTGTGCTTGGCCGTTGTTCGCTTGTTGACAGCGACTCAGTCGGTGTGCGGTAATGTTGAATACGGGGTTAGGAGTCGCTGTTTCACAGGTTCCGCGCTGTATGGGTGCGCCTGACAGCGAATGGCCAGAGCGAACGGCTCCCAGCATATTCATTAACAAATCACGCTCAAAAAATTCTCGCGCTGTGAAATGCTTGTTTAGACCCCAGAGCGCTGGCGGCGATGGCTTAAAAGTAGTTTTTAACCCCCAAACATCCATATTTTTTGATTAAAAAATTAAACAAGTTTTTCTAAACATTTTGTAATATGAATACATTAATATCAGACCTGTAATATCAATTCTGCACAAATGTTTTTTTTTTTTTTTTTTACCTTAAAAAAAATATCTAACATTGCAGAAGTGGTCACAGAATTTTTTGACATTTAAAAAAAAAAAAAAAAAAAAAACATTAATATCAATTAATTATGAATATTTAAAGATTGCTCCATTGAAATGCATTGGAGAGCGCCAGGTAGCGAGAGGTCATACCTGGCGCTGTGATGGGATTAGCAGCGGCGCTGTTCGTTGCAGTCCGCTACATGATGAATCCCGCGCTAGCTGACGCTCTCGCCGGCGCTAGCCTCATTAAGCGTGATAAATGTGTGATTGTGTCCGCCACCTGGCGTTCTGGAGTCGGTAGCCGCCGATAGCTGGCGCTACCTGGCGCTAGTGAGACACTACCTGGCGCTATCCCTTGATAAATAAGGCCGTATGTAAAGTGACTGATGAGTGGCCTTAGAGAAGACGCTCACTGTTAATGTTGCTGTTCATATTCTGGTTAAATTTAAATCCAACCTGAATGTTGCATGATTGGTTAAGTTCACTTGAATGTTCTCCCCATAGCCCTGTAGTTCAGACAAGAAATTCCCTGAATCCCATTTTTTTGAGAATTCCACACCTAAACCAAATGTAGCACTATTCCAGCAACACTACTAACTGCTATTTAAAGTTCTAAAGCTAAAATAAATGCAGTGCATGCTGGGACTGGCGAACAGGTTGAGTCGAAAAAAAAGGAGGCCTCCTGGAGGTACCTTGCGCAGAACCAGATAAGCAGGTAGAAGAAGACCATAGCTAGCATGATAATGGGTTGAGTCACACTTTTAAGCACAAGAAGTGTCATATTAGTTAAGCCACTTACCATCAGATGTCAGCATGTGGCTACATTTGTACAGTTACTATAAAAGTTTTAATGTGCCACTTTAGTCAAGTCAGCCAACTTCATTCATTGCTTGGCCTCCGGTCACTTGACTTCTGGTGATCAATTGTGTTGCTGAGTGGGCCTTCACATCAAACCTGAATGGTTGCCAGTGGTGGAAGTGACTGACTATAGTGTCCCTTTAAGAGTAGAGGAGTTTGTGATTGGGCTCCATTGTCATGTGAGAGATCATCATCTACACATCAACATGAACCAGAAAAAAAGAAAGAAGAAGAACTATTAGATATGCCACTTGCCATCAGATGTCAGCACATGGCTACGTTTGTACAGTTACTTACTATAAAGGTTTGCATTTTTAGTCAGCTCAGCCAACTTCCTTATTAATTGTATGTCCTCCAGTCACTTGACTGCCAGGGATCAATTGGGCTGCTGACTGGACTTACACATCAAACCTGAATGGTTGCCAGTGGTGGAAGTGATTGACTATAGTGTCCCTTTAAAAGTAGAGGAGTTTGTGATTGGGCTCCATTGTCATGTGAGAGCTCATCATCTACACATCAACAGGAACCAGAGAAAAAGGAAGAAGAAGAACTCAGCTGGCATGATAGAGGGTTTAGTCCCATTTTTTAATACAAGAAGTGTCATATTAGATAAGCCACTTACCACCAGATGTCAGCACATGGCTACGTTTGTACAGTTACTATAAAGGTTTGCCACTTTAGTCAACTCAGCCAACTTCTTAATTAATTGTATGTCCTCCAGTCACTTGACTGCCAGGGATCAACTGGGTTGCTGAGTGGGCTTGCACATCAAACCTGAATGGTTGCTGGTGGTGGAAGTGATGGCTTGACTATAGGGTCCCTTTAAGAGTTAAGGAGTTTGTTATTGGGCTCCATTATGAGAGCTCATCATCTATACATCAACAGGAACCAGAGAAACAGCATGATAATGTGTTTAGTCCCAATTTTGTAGCACAAGGAGTGTCATATTAGGTAGGTGGCTAGGTTTGTACAGTTACTATAAAAGTATTAAAGTGCCACTTTAATCAAGTCAGCCAACGTACTCATTCATTGTATGGCCTCCAGTCATTTGACTGCCATTGACCAGTTGGGTTTGCTGAGTGGGCTTGCATATGAATGATTGCTGGTGGTGGAGTGATGGCTTGACTATAGTGTCCATTTAAGAGTAGAGGAGTTTGTGATTGGGCTCCATCATCATCTGAGAGCTCCTCATCTACTCATCAACATAAACCCAAATAAAATTTCTTGTTTCATTCAGGCTGCACCATAGATGCTAACCACACAGCGTATTTCAAAGAAGGATCGAGTGTTTCTTTAGAGTGTTCTGCAGCAAGTAATCCATTAGCGACTGTGACGTGGACAAATCCTAGAAATCAGAGTCTCAGGCCTCCAAATAACCAGATCAGCTTTTCCAATATTGTGATTGACGATGAAGGATTGTATACCTGCCTGGCTACAAACAAGCATGGAAATTCAAGTGCTTCAGTTACAATAAGGGTGACCTGTACGTAACAAATTACTACTGCGTCCTAAATAGTGATGTGTGGAATCTGCTTCTATTCTGTTCTGGAGCATTTATGTTGAATGGTTTGCAATATTCTGGTTCTGCATCACCCAAATTCTATTAAAGTATATGGTGGGGGGGAGGGTAGGATGTGCTTTTGGGGGCTCTGGAAAGCAATTAAAGCAGCCAAATGCCCCAAATTTCATGATGGGAAGACCACACAATATGGGGCACATTGTTGATTGAAAAAAAGGTCCCCTTAATTTAATAATAATTTATCGAAATATGAAAAATAATCTCCATTTAACTCCTTGTAAAGCTATATATATAGATATTTACTTTAAACCGGACCTTCACCCTGAATAAGAGCCTATCTTATATATTTCCCCCACCCTGTACATACAGATTGCCCACATTAATCCAGACCTTCACCCTGAATAAGAGGCTATCTTATATATTTCCCCCACCCTGTACATACAGATTACCCACATTAATCCAGACCTTCACCCTGAATAAGAGGCTATCTTATATATTTCCCCCACCCTGTACATACAGATTGCCCACATTAATCCAGACCTTCACCCTGAATAAGAGGCTATCTTATATATTTCCCCCACCCTGTACATACAGATTACCCACATTAATCCAGACCTTCACCCTGAATAAGAGGCTATCTTATATATTTCCCCCACCCTGTACATACAGATTACCCACATTAATCCAGACCTTCACCCTGAATAAGAGGCTATCTTATATATTTCCCCCACCCTGTACATACAGATTACTCACATTAATCCGGACCTTCACCCTGAATAAGAGCCTATCTTATATATTTCCCCCACCCTGTACATACAGATTACCCACATTAATCCGGACCTTCACCCTGAATAAGAGTCTATCTTATATATTTTCCCACCCTGTACATACAGATTGCCCACATTAAAAATCATCCTACCTGCATCTGTTGCATTTCCTGAGTCTTTAAACATCCAAGATGGCGGCCCATGGAGTCTCAGGAAGTGTCTTCTGCTGCTCTGCATTGTGGGATTGCTGTCCTTTTCCTGAACCCAGCTCTGCTCCGTCTATACCCCCGCCCCCTGCACTCCTCCCTCTCCTTTCTTCAGTATGTGATGCTTCTGAGGCAAGATGGCGGCTCCCATATCCTAGACTCCTGAACAGAGTTGCAGCCCAGCAAGGGAAAGAATAAGTGACTAAAAACGTATAACTTATTATTAATACCATATATTAAATTTAGATGTTGAGGAATCATTTTTTAAGAGGCTGGGCTTTTTATAAAATGATGCTGAAGGTCCGGTTTAAGAATGGAAGAATGTCCCTTTATTTTAGCACAACATATTTCTAAATGAAGCTAGAGTAATCTGACCATATTTTTCAGAGGGACAAATTTGACTGCTTATAAAAAATGGATAGGTTAATTGTTTTATAGTGGCAATATTGTATGTTGTGTTATCAATGTTGTCAATATTGAAAATTACTGTATTTTTCACCCTATACCTAGGATTTGAAGGAGGAAAATAAGAAAATAGCATTCTAAACCAACTGCTGTGCTAAAACACCCCATTACAAGCATTGTGGCATTCCCCCCATCCCATAGGCAGTGTGGCAATCCCCCCTCCTATTCCCCATTAAGGCAGTGTGGAACCCCCCCCACTCCTATTCCCCATAGGCAGTCTGGCATTTCCCCCTCCCATTCCCCATAGGCAGTATGGAATTTCCCCCATCCCATTCCCCATAGGCAGTATGGCATTTCCCCCATCCCATTCCCCATAGGCAGTATGGCATTTCCCCCATCCCATTCCCCATAGGCAGTATGGAATTTCCTCCATCCCATTCCCCATAGGCAGTATGGCATTTCCCCCATCCCATTCCCCATAGGCAGTATGGAATTTCCTCCATCCCATTCCCCATAGGCAGTATGGCATTCCCCTATCCCATTCCCCATAGGCAGTATGGCATTTCCCCCATCCCATTCCCCATAGGCAGTATGGCATTTCCCCCATCCCATTCCCCATAGGCAGTATGGCATCCCCCTCATCACATCCCCACAGGTAGTGTAGCAATCACCCTCCCTTTGGCGGTGTGGCACCCCCCATCTCATTGCCCATATACACTGTGACTGACTACCCCCTCCCCTACACCGCATGCTGGGGATAAGAAAAATAAAAAGATATATTTACATCAGGCCCGCGCTGCGGCCACCAGCCAATGAAGGAGCGGTGGGCAGGGTAACTAAACCCAGTGCACTGTCCCCACTCCGGCTGCTGCTAGCACCGCCGGTATTTCACGGGCCGGTGTGCGCACAACCGTTTCATGCAGCCAGTGGGGCGGCCCATGACAGCGTCCTGGCGGCATGGACCCGGTGTGTGCACACACCCCATGAAAAAAACCAGTGAGAAACCTCTCTCTGCCCACAGCTCCTTCATCGGTTTGTGGCCACAGCGTGAGAATGATGAAGGAACAGTGGGCAGGGAGAGGGCAGGGTAACTAAACCCCCCCCACTGTCCCCGCTCCGGCCGCTGCTAGCACCGCCGACATTTCACAGGCCAGCGTGCGCACACACCCGGTCCATGCAGCCGGGTTTCAGGCGCAGGCCAAGCCCACCGGCTGCATGGATCGGTTGTGCGCACGCCGACCAGCGAAATACCGGCAATGCTAGCAGCGGCCGGAGCAGGGACAGTGTAAATTTTCTTTACATTCAACCAATAAGATGCACTGACATTCCCCCCCACACACACACTTTTGGAAAAGATTGGTGCGTCTTATATGGCGAAAAATATGGTAACCTGTCGCTATGTAAAGCTATTAGAATTTGAAGCAGAAAATAACGTTTAGTAGTTTGCTTCCCTTAAGTCCACCTTGACAATAAGTGGTCTATGCTGTTTGAGAGGGCTTAAACCTAAGCATATGTTGTGGAATGGTTGAGCATGCATGAGAATTACATGGGGGCGGCCATCTTGGACCTGACAGCCCTGCTTGCACATAAGCATAAAAGGGAGATTGGGGAGAACCTTTGCTAGTACACAGACACACTGCAGATGAGCTGAGAGCTTCCTTATAATCAGCCCAACCAGCCACGGAGAGCTTTTATCTGTTTCCACACAGAACTTTTCTCGATGGCTACAATGGGTGTGCATACAGCTGTTTCCTGTCCCCTGTAAGATCAAGCTCCGATAGAAAAGGGTGAGAATGCAAGAATTGCTGATGGTGTGTGTGTGGGGGGGGTAGTTTTGTGCCACCCCTTGCATACTGTGTCATGAATACATCAATTTTTCTAACAAATAATTTGAAACTGAGAAAGTTTACAGATATGTTGCCAATGGGATGGGATCCGGCATGCTAATTGTTTAGTGAAGCAGGTTTAAAGTGGACCAAAATCCACCCTGCAGTCTATCCGTTTAGCAGGGTGTGTGCCCGCACCAGGCATTAGTGAATGGCCATTGTGGGCACGCTTCCTGTTTCTGTTGGGGGGAGGGGGGTGTGGCCACCAGGGCACTCGGATCTGCTCGCATTAGACGAGCGCCGATTGGAAAAGCAGCTGCGCATGCGTCATAGGACCAGGAAGAGGTAAGTTTGTTTCATACAGCGGAGAATCCCTGATCGGGTGATCCTAGGGCAGAGGACCAAAACCCCGGATAGTCAAAATCCTGGGTTTTGGTCCACTTTACATTTGGGTGTGATTTTGGGTGGGAACTCAAACTTACATCTGATTGAGCTTTTTTACTTTAACACACATAAAAAGTAAAATAAACAATTTTTTTATCATTTTTCTACCCACAAAATCACCTTCACGTGCTAGAGAAAGAAGTAATACACTTTCAATAACCCTAAATGCTCTGCATAGCTGATAAGGTGCTGTTGTTTCCAGACTTTCTAAAATATATATTTAAGGCATAAGGATGATAATGTACCTCACCTATAATAATGGCCACTGGTACAGGTCATTTTTTAGGGAAAAAAAAAACATTTATTTGTACCTTTTTGTGTTTTAAAGTAAAAAAAGCTCATTCAGTTTCAATGCACGCCTTCACCAAATTATAAGCTTTTTTTTTTATTAACAGTAGTGATTACATTGATAACTTTTTTATTGAATCAGAGGGAAAGGGGGTGTTGAGGCAATTCATCCTGACAGCAAACAAAAAGTTAGGTAATAATCTAAAAACTGATTTAGTTGTGTCTGTTTAGCCAGTAACATATTGTTTCTGTTTAGACTTTTCCAATGCCCAGTATCCAATCCTGGGCTTTTATTTAAAGAGGAGCAACACACCAGATGTTTACTTTTCGGGGTGTTGTTCCTCTCAGTGGGGTTATCCCGAATCCGCTGTGCGTATTTCCCTAGGTCAATCACCTTCTTGTTGATCCCATAAGGCAGACTCTGCGAGAACGAGCACACTGATTGGCTGAGCAGCCCACTCAACCAATCAGCGCGCTTGCTTTCACTTAGCTCCCTTTGGCTCCGCTGATGGCTAAGCCAAGTGTTGCCGGAGGGAGCCAAGTGCACCGCCAGCTGCATCCCCCTCTCATCTCCTAGCTATCGCATAACAGCACCGCCCATTCAGAAAGGCCGGGGACGAGTACCCGCATTGGCTAGAGGTGAGCCGGGATGCAGCATGGGCTCCGAGACAAGGTGAATGGAACGGGGCTTCTGGAGGGTTTTACACAGCTGGTCGTCCCAATTCAGGATGCCCAATAAGTAAAATTTAGATCTGAAAGATTCCAGGGCCAATGTTCCTATTTATATACTGACAGTACTTGACGTAACCTCGTGATGCCAATGTACAGTTCAAAAAGAAAAACAAACAAAACTAAAAATAAAATTGAAAACGCCCTGCTTACTTTTATTCCATAGGGTGATTTCTTATCTTACAGAGGAGACAATCTTCACAGTGTTCTCTCCATCACAGCAGTGCAATGCACACATCACAGAAAGCTGTAAGCTATCTGCGAGTTATCTACATATCAACAGCAGGCTCATGACATGTTTTACGATGTATCATAGCTAACTACAATAGAAACAATAACAATACATCAGCTGCAGCCTAGCTATGCCAATGTAACACAATATAACTGTCACCAGGGAGCTCTCAGGTTTTTCAGAATTACTCATTTTGTTAGTTATATATAGCACTGTGAGCTCTGTCGCCTCTGCTTGATTGCTCAGATCACTATAGTCTTGCTGGTGGACCATAGACCAGCTTACCACGGCTTCTGCCTTTGTTTCCCATCTGAGTATTTACCTCTGGGACTTGAGTACAGAGCCATGGCGCATAAGGTCCGTGGCCCTGAGCAGAAGATATCTCTTTCAGCCATAAGAAAAGGCCACTGCACATCTATACTCTGACTGGCTGTCATACAGCAATTTGCAAGCCAAGAGAGAAGTGTTGTAACATTCGGTAAGACGGGGAGGCCGATTCATTAATAGCGCCAGGTAGCGACAGATGAGCGCCAGTAGCGTTATTTTGACAGCGCACGCTAGTATTCGCTGTGCTTGGCCGTTGTTAGGCTGTTGACAGCGACCCCATCGGTGTGCGGTAATGTAGAATACGGGGTTAGGAGTCGCTGTTTGACAGGTTCCGCGCTGTATGGGATCGCATGACAGCGAATGGCCATAGCGAACGGCTCCCAGCATATTCATTAACAAATCACGCTCAAAAAATTCTCGCGCTGTGAAATGCTTGTTTAAACGAGCGCTGGTGCCGATGGGTTAAAAGTCGTTTTTTAACCCCCAAACAACCATATTTTTGGAAAAAAAAAAAAAACATGTTTTTACAAACATTTTGTAATATGAATACATTAATATCAGACCATCAATTCTGCACAATTTTTTTTTTTTTTACCTTAAAAAAAATATCTAACATTGCAGAAGTGGTCACAGAATTTTTGCCATTTAAAAAAAAAAAAAAACATTAATAGCAATTAATTAAGAATATTTAAAGATTGTTCCATTGAAATGCATTGGAGAGCGCCAGGTAGCAAGAGGTCATACCTGTCACTGTTCAAGGTCGCTCGCTGGCGCTGTGGGGTGAGGCTGGAATAATGATGAATGATTCTCTCTGGCGCTCTGTCAGTCGCTAAGCAGGATCGGCTTGATAAATGTGTGATTGCGGAGGGGAGCCGGCGTTCTTGTGGCGGTGAGCGTCATTACCGTTTGCTCACCATTCGCTACCTGGCGCTATCCCTTGTTAAATAAGGGCCCAAGTCTCTGTTCACACCTATGCAGATGCAAATACAGCTGCAAATGTTGTTTCTGTTTCAGTTTGGCTACCTTCACACATTTATAGATACTGCACCTGAACTAAAACTGGAACCGAAACCTCAACTGCATCTGCATAGGTGTTTATGGGGGCTGAGCCTAGAGTCCTAATGATCCATGTGCAGGGGCAGCTTGGAACACTATAGTCTTGCTGATAGAGTTGAATTGGACTGGGTGCTGGGGTGGTCCCTTTATTTGGGGAATGCACCAGCCTCCCCCTGCCTCTGCTTTTCTTTCCCATCTGTGTATTTACCATTGAGACTTGGTGGCTGGAGTCAAGTGCATCGGGCTGGTGCCCCCCAGGCTGAACACATCTGTTTCATCTATAGTAGGGGTACCCATTTAAAGGCATCCGGTGATAGTTGAAGGTCAAGGCAGAGGGCTGTCGCACTGGGGATACGGGTGGATAGTTAGAGATCAGCACACTCGGGGAGGAGCTATAGATTCCACAGAATCTACGTATCTGGCTCGCAGCACTGTGTTTTAACCCCACCCATATTCTGTGCAGGCCGTGTACAGGAGGTCTAGGGCCCAAAATGTTACTGGCAATAAGGTCTGATAACAAGGATGGATACATAGGGCCCTGGGGTATGGATGAATGGGAAAAAAGCTGGAAGGAAGAGGGATAGATAGACAGAACAGGAAGGGCATGGAGCGGTGGAGAGAGAGCTGGGAGAAGGGATGGATGGGCAGAACTAGAAGGACAGGAAGAGCTGGGGGGGAAGCCAAATCTGGAAGAAAGAGTAATGGATTGGCAAGGCTGGGAGGCCTGGGATTGGATGGGGAAAACTCGGAGGTCAGGAATGGATGGGGTAAAGAGACTGGGCTGGATGGGGCTGAGCTGGGGGGACAGGGATGGATGAGGCAGAGCTGATGGGGCTGGGATGGATGAGGCAGGGCTGGGAGGACAGGCATTGGAGGAAATGGGATGGATGGGGCAAAGCTGGGGGTAAAGGAATGGATGGGGCTGAGCTGGGGGGGAAAGATGGTGGGAGAGGGATAGATAGGTGTTAGCTGGGGTGAGGGGAAAGGATTGGATGGGGCAAAGTTTGCGTGTACCTTGCAATGCCACTTCCCGTCTGTGCAGTACTTCATACGGAGTGCAGGGCTGTCAGGGCAGAGTTCCGGGAATCTGGTGCCGAGGTTTGCATTAAAACCCTGGTCCACCATTTGAGTATCACTGATTTATAGGAAATGGTTATTGTATATCTTCCCCTCATTAGCGTAGCCATATTATATGCCTGATGCTTTCTGACCTATGCTGTATGGTGAAGGCTAGGGATGAGCGAATCGATCCGGACGAACCCGGATTCGATCCGAATTTCAGGAAAAATTCGATTCGGATCGAATCCGAATTTCCCCGCGATTCGATCGCTCGAAGTTTTCCTTTAACATCCATTCATTTACATTACAGGCATTCTAAGATGGCGGACGGGACATGTCCAGACATGTAAGCTGGGGCAGTGTATGCTGGGACAGTCACATGCAGCCTATCAGCAGCCAGCAAGCCCGGTGATGTCACAGCGGTATTTAAGGCCGGCCATCTTGCTTTCCTGCCTCATTTCTCTATTGCATTCGTGAGAGACAGAACGCTGTGTAGCTGAGGGAGAGACAGTTAGACAGTTAGACAGGCAGGGACAGACAGGGACAGGCTGGAGACAGGCAGGAGACAGACAGGAGACAGACAGAAAGTCAGCGAAAAACAGGGAAAGGAAGGGAAAATCGGAGGCTGTCAGTTTTTTTTTTTTTTTTTCATCCAGCCTGACAGGCTTTGTTAGCGTTTTCAGGCTGCTTATACTAACTAACTGTGCATATATACTGAACTGATCTTAAGTCTGCTGTGAGGCATCCCATTCTATGACTACAGCAGCCTCTGTTTAAGACCATATAACCATTTGCTCTTATTATATTTGAAATTAGCCTGATAAAGACACTTTTGCTGGGAATAGTACTACTGGATCTTTTTTGGGGGCATCCCATTCTGTGACTAAAGCAGCCTCTGTTTAAGACCATATAACCATTTGCTCTTATTATATTTGAAATTAGCCTGATAAAGACACTTTTGCTGGGCATAGTACTACTGGATCTTTTTTGGGGGCATCCCATTCTGTGACTAAAGCAGCCTCTGTTTAAGACCATATAACCATTTGCTCTTATTATATTTGAAATTAGCCTGATAAAGACACTTTTGCTGGGCATAGTACTACTGGATCTTTTTGGGGGGCATCCCATTCTGTGACTAAAGCAGCCTCTGTTTAAGACCGTATAACCATTTGCTCTTATTATATTTGAAATTAGGCCTGATAAAGACACTTTTGCTGGGCATAGCACTACTTGTCCCTGCCAGGGCATCCCATTCTGTGACTAAAGCAGCCTCTGTTTAAGACCATATAACCATTTGCTCTTATTATATTTGAAATTAGCCTGTTAAAGACACTTTTGCTGGGCATAGCACTACTTGTCCCTGCCAGGGCATCCCATTCTGTGACTAAAGCAGCCTCTGTTTAAGACCATATAACCATTTGCTCTTATTATATTTAAAATTAGCCTGATAAAGACACTTTTGCTGGGCATAGTACTACTGGATCTTTTTTGGGGGCATCCCATTCTGTGACTAAAGCAGCCTCTGTTTAAGACCATATAACCATTTGCTCTTATTATATTTGAAATTAGCCTGATAAAGACACATTTGCTGGGCATAGTACTACTGGATCTTTTTTGGGGGCATCCCATTCTGTGACTACAGCAGCCTCTGTTTAAGACCATATAACCATTTGCTCTTATTATATTTGAAATTAGGCCTGATAAAGACACTTTTGCTGGGCATAGCACTACTTGTCCCTGCCAGGGCATCCCATTCTGTGACTAAAGCAGCCTCTGTTTAAGACCATATAACCATTTGCTCTTATTTTATTTGAAATTAGCCTGATAAAGACACTTTTGCTGGGCATAGTACTACTGGATCTTTTTTGGGGGCATCCCATTCTGTGACTAAAGCAGCCTCTGTTTAAGACCATATAACCATTTGCTCTTATTATATTTGAAATTAGCCTGATAAAGACACTTTTGCTGGGCATAGTACTACTGGATCTTTTTTGGGGGCATCCCATTCTGTGACTAAAGCAGCCTCTGTTTAAGACCATATAACCATTTGCTCTTATTATATTTGAAATTAGCCTGATAAAGACACTTTTGCTGGGCATAGTACTACTGGATCTTTTTTGGGGGCATCCCATTCTGTGACTACAGCAGCCTCTGTTTAAGACCGTATAACCATTTGCTCTTATTATATTTGAAATTAGGCCTGATAAAGACACTTTTGCTGGGCATAGCACTACTTGTCCCTGCCAGGGCATCCCATTCTGTGACTAAAGCAGCCTCTGTTTAAGACCATATAACCATTTGCTCTTATTATATTTGAAATTAGGCCTGATAAAGACACATTTGCTGGGCATAGCACTACTTGTCCCTGCCAGGGCATCCCATTCTGTGACTAAAGCAGCCTCTGTTTAAGACCATATAACCATTTGCTCTTATTATATTTGAAATTAGGCCTGATAAAGACACTTTTGCTGGGCATAGTACTACTGGATCTTTTTTGGGGGCATCCCATTCTGTGACTAAAGCAGCCTCTGTTTAAGACCATATAACCATTTGCTCTTATTATATTTGAAATTAGCCTGATAAAGACACTTTTGCTGGGCATAGTACTACTGGATCTTTTTTGGGGGCATCCCATTCTGTGACTAAAGCAGCCTCTGTTTAAGACCATATAACCATTTGCTCTTATTATATTTGAAATTAGCCCTGATAAAGACACTTTTGCTGGGCATAGGCTTACTGCTGCCTGCCAGGTGCACTTCTGTTGAGGCATCCCATTCTGTAACATAGCATACCCCTCTTTATTTACACTAAGCAGCTCTCTTATTTACACTAAGCAGGCCTGTTGGAGGCTGAGTGTTACTGCTCACTTTTGGTGTGCATTATATTCTGTTTCATATAGACCCACCGCTGCCCGGGGGATCTTAAAATATCACCTACTACCACGCCAGTTAGACTATGTCGGGCAGACAAGTGCCTGGAAGTGAAAAGAGGAGTGGCAGAGGCCAAGATTCCGCAGGCAGAGCTCGCATCAGACTGGGGGCCAGTAGCAGCAGGAGTCACGCTGAGAGACCTAATCTGCCAGTATCTGCTAGCGGTCGGGTCTCCACCAGTAACGCATCTGCCGTGGTAGATTGGTTGACGCGCTCATCAACAACATCATCACAACTTACGTCTGAGACCCCCAGTCTAGGGTCGGTAGGTTCCTCTGACACAACCCTGAGTTGGCATGCCCCGAGAGCAGTCCCTGTCCTCCCATTGCCTCTGTCCTACGCCGTTCCCTCCCCCAGCGACGTATCCTATGCTTTGGGTTCAGCTCCACTCTTTAGTGAGGAGGACCATCAGATAGAGGACAGTCAGCAGCTACTGCCCAGCCAAGAAATGGAGGTGGCTTCTCTAGCTAGGCAGACAGATAGTGATGTGGACAGTGTCGTGGGTGCTGCGAGCGTTCCAGCTCCTGCGCCAGACACTGTTGACGAATCCACGAACATCAGTGACGTACAGCCACAACTCGGTGATGATGATGATGACGATGAAGCCGATCGCACTTGGGAGCCGGGTGATGAAGGGGCTTCATCGTCATCATCAGGAGAAGAGGGGCGCAGGTTGCCCCGGAGTCAGCAGCTGAGGCAGCAAGGTGGTAGCAGTCAGCATGGGGGCACAATTCCAAAGGCTGGAGCCGGCCGGGGCCGGGGTAGAGCACCTGCTGTGCGGCAGTTTACCTTATCGGGAGGTAGTGGAGCAGGGGTTCCTGGAGTTGGCAACAGCAGCAGTGAATCAGTGAGGCCAGGGGGTGGGAAAAGTAGCTACTCGGCAGTGTGGCAGTTTTTCCTGAGGCATCCGCAGGAGGGTAACATGGCCACATGCAAGATATGTAGGCAAAAGGTGAAGCGTGGCCAGGGTCCAAATGTTGGCACCACGGCCCTGCGTCAACATATGATGCGTCACCATAAAACGACCTGGGAGAACCGAGGCTCCCAAGGGGTGGTCCAGTCTGCTTCCTCACCAAGTGAGCTCCCAATTTCTGCCAGCCAAGGCTCCAGCACCTCAGCCGAAGGCAGCTGTGCGTCATACCCATCCTCTGTCGCTCCTGCTCCTCCTCCTCCTCCTCCAAGTCATGCATCCCGCCAGCAATCCATCAGCGAAGCCATGTCCAAGAGACAGCAGTATGCGCCCACTCATCCTACAGCGCAGAAGCTGAATGTGCTCCTGTCCAAGTTGCTGGTGCTGCAGTCGCTCCCTTTTCAGGTGGTGGAATCTGCACCTTTCAGAGAACTGATGGCTTGTGCCGAGCCGAGGTGGAGAGTCCCAAGCCGTCATTTCTTTGCCAAGAAGGCAGTACCAGCGCTGCACACTTTTGTTGAACAGAAGGTGGGCCAGTCCTTGAGCCTGTCGGTGTGTAGCAAAATACATGGCAGCGCCGACATCTGGAGCTGTAACTACGGTCAGGGGCAGTACATGTCGTTTACGGCCCACTGGGTGAATGTGGTCCCTTTGCAGCAGCAACTTGGACAGGTCACGCCGCTTCGGCCTCCGCGCTCTCTGCCCATTGGGCCTGTGACACCGTGCGACTCGGCCTCCTCATCCTCCGCCATCTCCTCACCCTCCACTGTAGGCTCAAGTCTCAGTGCCCCTCCAGTCTACCATGTGTGCAGGGCACGGAGGTGTCACGCAGTGCTTCACATGGTTTGTCTTGGCGAACGGAGTCACACAGGGGAGGAACTGCTTAAATGTATTCATCAGGAAATCCAAACATGGCTTACTCCGAGAAAACTTAAAATGGAAATCATGGTTACCGACAATGGGAAGAACATTTTGTCTGCGCTGCGCCAAGGAAGCCTGACCCATGCCCCCTGCATGGCTCACGTCTTCAATCTGGTTGTCAAGCGGTTTCTGAAGTGTTTCCCCCATCTGCAGGACATCCTAACAACTTCAAGGAAACTTTGCATGCACTTCAGCCACTCCTACACCGCCAAACACACCCTTCTTGAGCTACAGCGTCAGAATGGTATCCCCCAACATAGTCTGATTTGCGATGTTTCCACCCGTTGGAATTCCACCCTTCACATGTTGGACCGATTATATGAACAGAGAAAAGCCATCACGGATTTCCTGATGATCCAAGCAGATAGGGGGACTCCCCTGTGTAACTTCAATGTCAACCAGTGGCAGCTCATACGTGACACCTGCCGTTTGCTCAGGCCCTTTGAGGAAGCCACTTTATTTGTCAGTCGGCAGGATTACGGGATGAACGACGTGATTCCACTGCTTCATGTACTACAGCACATGTTGGAAACCATGGCTGGTCAGGGCACTGGAGACATGGCGTTTACATCTTACGGCCACATGAACCCCGTTGGAGCTGAACTGGAGGAGGAGGAGGAAGAGGAGGAGGAGGAGTTGCCCAGCGAAACACAGTTTAGGCTTGGCGAAATGGCTGGACTATCTAGTCAGCGGACAGGAGAGGAGGAGCAGGAGCAGCCAGAGGAGCTAGAGGTTTTTGAGGAAGGCGAGACAGAGGACCCGGGCACACCGTGGCAGTATGCAGTGGAGATGGAGACAGGTAGTCCATCCGAGTCACTTGCGCAAATGGCACGAAGCATGCTCACGTGCTTGCGTAGTGACCCCAGAATTGTTTCCATCTGTCGGCGGGATGACTTCTGGCTGTCCACCTTATTGGACCCTCGCTTCCGGCACAAAATGGGGGCATTTTTTAAACCCACCGAGAGGGAGGACAAACTCAACTACTACAAAGACATTCTACGTAGGCAGTTGGCCGATGCCTATCTGCGCCATGGTCCATACTCTCGCAGGTCTGACTCGAGGGGACCTCTGCGCTCACCTTCCACTGCCATGGCCGCTGGGGGGGTTGGCAGGAGCAGCAGCAGCAGCTCCATCAGCAGCAGCAGCCTCAGTCTTCAGTCGCTAATGAGTAGCTTTCTACACCCGCATAGTGAGGCTACTCATGAGCAGCAGGAAGACCTGGAGCAGGACCTCAACCAGCAGGTCATGTCATACTTTGACATGACCATGCCAACACACCTTGAGGATCCGCTGGACTTCTGGGCAGCCAAACTTGATTTGTGGCCGCAACTAGCAGAGTTTGCCCTGGAAAAGCTGTCCTGCCCGGCAAGTAGCGTGCCATCTGAGCGGGTGTTTAGTGCGGCGGGGGCCATAGTTACGGCGAGGAGAACTCGTCTGTCAACTAAAAATGTGGAGAGACTCACCTTTGTCAAAATGAATCAGGGATGGATCAGCCAGGATTTCCACCCACCAATGCCTGATGCATGCGACTAGATTCAGCATGGTGCCACGTTTTACACTTTCCAAATGGTGCAAAACATATTTATGTCTTTAGGCCATTTTTTGGGCTCCTGCTGCTGCTGCTGCCAACTTCTGCCAACTCCAGGGTGTGATTCATCCAATTGTTGGGCTCCTGAAGCCAACCCCAGTGTCTCTTTAAAGTAATATTTGGGCTCCTGCTGCTGCTGCTGCTGTCAACTCCTGCCAACTCTAGGGTGTGATTCATCCAATTTTTGTGCTCCTGAAGCCAACTCCAGTGTATATTTGGGCTCCTGCTGCTGCTGCTGCCAACTCCAGGGTGTGATTCATCCAATTTTTGGGCTCCTGAGGCCAACCCCAGGGTCTCTTTAAAGTAATATTTGGGCTCCTGCTGCTGCTGCTGCTGTCAACTCCTGCCAACTCCAGGGTGTGATTCATCCAATTTTTGGGCTCCTGAAGCCAACTCCTGTGTATATTTGGGCTCCTGCTGCTGCTGCTGCCAACTCCAGGGTGTGATTCATCCAATTTTTGGGCTCCTGAGGCCAACCCCAGGGTCTCTTTAAAGTAATATTTGGGCTCCTGCTGCTGCTGCTGCTGTCAACTCCTGCCAACTCCAGGGTGTGATTCATCCAATTTTTGGGCTCCTGAAGCCAACTCCTGTGTATATTTGGGCTCCTGCTGCTGCCAACTCCAGGGTGTGATTCATCCAATTTTTGGGCTCCTGAAGGCAACTCCAGTGTATATTTGGGCTCCTGCTGCTGCTGCTGCTGCTGCCAACTCCAGTGTGTGATTCATCCAATTTTTGGGCTCCTGAAGGCAATTCCAGTGTATATTTGGGCTCCTGCTGCTGCTGCTGCCAACTCCAGGGTGTGATTCATCCAATTTTTGGGCTCCTGAAGCCAACCCCAGTGTCTCTTTTAAGTAATGTTTGGGCTCCTGCTGCTGCTGTCAACTCCTGCCAACTCCAGGGTGTGATTCATCCAATTTTTGGGCTCCTGAAGCCAACTCCAGTGTATATTTGGGCTCCTGCTGCTGCTGTCAACTCCTGCCAACTCCAGGGTGTGATTCATCCAATTTTTGGGCTCCTGAAGCCAACTCCAGTGTATATTTGGGCTCCTGCTGCTGCTGCTGCCAACTTCTGCCAACTCCAGGGTGTGATTCATCCAATTTTTGGGCTCCTGAAGCCAACTCCAATGTATATTTGGGCTCCTGCTGCTGCTGCTGCCAACTTCTGCCAACTCCAGGGTGTGATTCATCCAATTTTTGGGCTCCTGAAGCCAACCCCAGGGTCTCTTTAAAGTAATATTTGGGCTCCTGCTGCTGCCAACTCCAGGGTGTGATTCATCCAATTTTTGGGCTCCTGAGGCCAACCCCAGGGTCTCTTTAATGTAATATTTGGGCTCCTGCTGCTGCTGTCAACTCCTGCCAACTCCAGGGTGTGATTCATCCAATTTTTGGGCTCCTGAAGCCAACCCCAGGGTCTCTTTAAAGTAATATTTGGGCTCCTGCTGCTGCTGCTGCTGTCAACTCCTGCCAACTCCAGGGTGTGATTCATCCAATTTTTGGGCTCCTGAAGCCAACTCCAGTGTATATTTGGGCTCCTGCTGCTGCTGCTGCCAACTTCTGCCAACTCCAGGGTGTGATTCATCCAATTTTTGGGCTTCTGAAGCCAACTCCAGTGTATATTTTGGCTCCTGCTGCTGCTGCTGCCAACTTCTGCCAACTCCAGGGTGTGATTCATCCAATTTTTGGGCTCCTGAGGCCAACCCCAGGGTCTCTTTAAAGTAATATTTGGGCTCCTGCTGCTGCCAACTCCAGGGTGTGATTCATCCAATTTTTGGGCTCCTGAGGCCAACCCCAGGGTCTCTTTAATGTAATATTTGGGCTCCTGCTGCTGCTGTCAACTCCTGCCAACTCCAGGGTGTAATTCATCCAATTTTTGGGCTCCTGAAGCCAACCCCAGTGTCTCTTTAAAGTAATATTTGGGCTCCTGCTGCTGCTGCTGCTGTCAACTCCTGCCAACTCCAGGGTGTGATTCATCCAATTTTTGGGCTCCTGAAGCCAACTCCAGTGTATATTTGGGCTCCTGCTGCTGCTGCTGCCAACTCCAGGGTGTGATTCATCCAATTTTTGGGCTCCTGAAGCCAACTCCAGTGTATATTTGGGCTCCTGCTGCTGCTGCTGCCAACTTCTGCCAACTCCAGGGTGTGATTCATCCAATTTTTGGGCTCCTGAGGCCAACCCCAGGGTCTCTTTAAAGTAATGTTTGGGCTCCTGCTGCTGCCAACTCCAGGGTGTGATTCATCCAATTTTTGGGCTCCTGAGGCCAACCCCAGGGTCTCTTTAATGTAATATTTGGGCTCCTGCTGCTGCTGTCAACTCCTGCCAACTCCAAGGTGTGATTCATCCAATTTTTGGGCTCCTGAAGCCAACCCCAGTGTCTCTTTAAAGTAATATTTGGGCTCCTGCTGCTGCTGCTGTCAACTCCTGCCAACTCCAGGGTGTGATTCATCCAATTTTTGGGCTCCTGAAGCCAACTCCAGTGTATATTTGGGCTCCTGCTGCTGCTGCTGCCAACTTCTGCCAACTCCAGGGTGTGATTCATCCAATTTTTGGGCTCCTGAAGCCAACTCCAGTGTATATTTGGGCTCCTGCTGCTGCTGCTGCCAACTTCTGCCAACTCCAGGGTGTGATTCATCCAATTTTTGGGCTCCTGAGGCCAACCCCAGGGTCTCTTTAAAGTAATATTTGGGCTCCTGCTGCTGCCAACTCCAGGGTGTGATTCATCCAATTTTTGGGCTCCTGAGGCCAACCCCAGGGTCTCTTTAATGTAATATTTGGGCTCCTGCTGCTGCTGTCAACTCCTGCGAACTCCAGGGTGTGATTCATCCAATTTTTGGGCTCCTGAAGCCAACCCCAGTGTCTCTTTTAAGTAATGTTTGGGCTCCTGCTGCTGCTGTCAACTCCTGCCAACTCCAGGGTGTGATTCATCCAATTTTTGGGCTCCTGAAGCCAACTCCAGTGTATATTTGGGCTCCTGCTGCTGCTGCTGTCAACTCCTGCCAACTCCAGGGTGTGATTCATCCAATTTTTGGGCTCCTGAAGCCAACCCCAGTGTCTTTTTTAAGTAATGTTTGGGCTCCTGCTGCTGCTGTCAACTCCTGCCAACTCCAGGGTGTGATTCATCCAATTTTTGGGCTCCTGAAGCCAACTCCAGTGTATATTTGGGCTCCTGCTGCTGCTGCTGTCAACTCCTGCCAACTCCAGGGTGTGATTCATCCAATTTTTGGGCTCCTGAAGCCAACCCCAGTGTCTCTTTAAAGTAATATTTGGGCTCCTGCTGCTGCTGCTGCCAACTCCAGGGTGTGAATCATCCAATTTTTGGGCTCCTGAAGCCAACCCCAGGGTCTGTTTAAAGTAATATTTGGGCTCCTGCTGCTGCCAACTCTAGGGTGTGATTCATCCAATTTTTGGGCTCCTGAGGCCAACCCCAGGGTCTCTTTAATGTAATATTTGGGCTCCTGCTGCTGCTGTCAACTCCTGCCAACTCCAGGGTGTGATTCATCCAATTTTTGGGCTCCTGAAGCCAACCCCAGTGTCTCTTTAAAGTAATATTTGGGCTCCTGCTGCTGCTGCCAACTCCAGGGTGTGATTCATCCAATTTTTGGGCTCCTGAAGCCAACCCCAGGGTCTCTTTAAAGTAATGTTTGGGCTCCTGCTGCTGCTGCCAACTCCAGGGTGTGATTCATCCATTTTTTGGGCTCCTGCTGCTGCCAACTCCAGTGTCTCTTTAAAGCAATGTTTGGGCTCCTGCCCCTCATAGTGATGCCACTTCAACTCTCTGCAATTGTGCCGCTCTGCGATTCTATTAGCGATGCCTCTGATCTGCATGTGATATTTCTTCAAAGTATTATTTAACTAACCCAGCACGCATCCTGTGCGTGTTACAGCAAGGCAGAATGGTTTACAACCCTATTGAGGCTCTAGGAGGCTCAGAAATAGCCGTTTTTAATAGCGATTCGTCGCGAATTTATTCGGGTCGAAACGATTTTTGTCGGAAAATTCGGCGAATCAGTCGAATCGAATTTTTCAAAAGTTCGCTCATCTCTAGTGAAGGCCATCAGTGCAGTTGGATTGGGAGAAGGTGAGTTTACTAGCGACCTGGGGGGTTTCACACAGTGGGGCTTGGTGGGGCCCGATTATCAATGCCACAAGGGAGGTAATCAAGTGACCCTGGAATCTTCCTGGGCCTGGATTTTGGTCCACTTTAAGTAAATAATGCTATCTTAAAGTCTTCAATGATTTTCAAGAGCTTCTGAGCCTTCTGAGCCAGAGATATCTCTGGAATTTTAGATCTGCTCCATCTGTACTGTATTTTTTATTTCTGCAATGCTGATAATATTCTAAATGACCTACAGGATTACGGACTACTACAGAGAGGTTCTCCCTTAAAGAGCAAAGCCAATTGGTAACAGGCACTAGGCTTGTTCATTTCTTTGGGGACCCAGGGACAGTGCAGGTAACTGGGAGGCTGCATTTGCCCACCAAAGCTCTCCTTACCCCTCCTTACCACTGTCCCCAACTTCTTACCCATTTAACATGTAGCATAAATAAAGTAAAGCAAAGCAGCAACGCGGTTCTTACCCCACTGTGAGGAGTGCTCTGGAGCTGGGATTACCAGCAATGGCTTGCAGTTTCCATAATGAAATCCAGCTTCTCCACGTAGTTCCCATAAAATTCAAATTGATTCCAAAACTGATTAAAATGAAATAACTATGGGGTTAATTCAGAGCCAGGTGAGAATTAACTAAATTTTTAAGCCAGAAAGCTGCTATTTACTTTCATTGCCTACTGGGTATCAATTATGACCTGGCTCTGAATCAGCCCCAAGGTAGACAACGAAAGTCAATGGCAGTTTTTTTCTGCTAAAAAAAGGAGTGAGAATTATCATCTGGCTCTGAATCAACCCCAATGTAAGGTAAGTCCAAGAAGTTGCCATAAATATTGGGGTTGATTCAGAACCTGGTGAGAAAACTCACTACTTTTTTTAAGAGAAAAAATCGCCATTCACTTGTATTGTTTATCTTGGGGCTGATTCAGAGCCAGGTGAAAATTTACACCCGGTAAACAATGAAAGTGAGCGTCCATTTTCTCTCCTATAAAAGAAGTGAATTTTCTCACCAGGTTCTGAATCAACTCCCTTGTGTGCCACGCAACACATTTTGGGCACCTCCACGTCAATGTAAATATACTAATAATAATACATAATGATAATAATAAAGTAAACACACACCTACAATAAATACAATTCAATTAGGAAAGAGCCATTCAGCTTCATCGTCTTTTCATTTTTCTTCTTCATTTTTTCTTTCTTCTGTCATTGTTGCTTTTCTGGGCTTCTTGTTGCTGTATAAAAAAACTTTTCCCTCCTAACCCACTGGAATATCTCCAGATCACATTTGGTGAGATGCTTTTAGGTGTTCCCCAGGGCACTTGCCAAAGCTTGCTTTAAAGTAGACCAACACCCTCCAGTGATCGGCCCGGGAATCTATAAGATTCCCGGACCGATCAGCACCCTGACTGTGTGAAACCCCCCAGAAACCCCTAAATCCCTACCTGCTCCTCGATCCATCAGCGCCCGCCGCCACCTCCCGCGTGTCCCTCTAGCAGGACGCGCACCCGCGCCGGCCGTTTGCGAATGGCCGGCGCGGGCGCGCGCCCTGTAAGAGCGACGCACGGGAGGCGCCGACTGGCGCACTCTCTTGTCCGTCGCTGCCTCCCGCTTGTCCGTTGGCGGGGATTGGCAGCAGCGCTCACGTGGGAGGGGAGAGGTGAGTTTTCGGGGCTTTCTGGGGGGTTTCACACAGCGGGGGATCGGGGTGCCCCGCCGAAGTGGACCAAAACCCAGGATAGTCAAAATCCTGGGTGTTTGTCCACTTTAAACTTTGTCTCTTTTCTAATGTACGTTCTTTCACCTTCTGCTTTGCAGACGCACCACGTGCTGTTCCTGGGCTGAATTCTGCATGCATGGAATTAGGAAGTCATATAGAATGCTTTTGCATAATCCAGTCATTTCCAGAAGCAATAATCCAGTGGAACATTGATGAGATATCGTTTAGTAGCTCTGATAGTGGTCTTCAAATTACCACTTTAAGAGCACCTCCAGTGACCAACAGCACAATGACCCTTCAGATATCCAAGGGGACCGTTCCACATGTAGAATGTATAGGCTCTAATATGTATGGAAATCTGGTTCTAAGTTTGCTGGATAAGAAGTGTAAGTAGCCTTTTTACATTTTTAAACAAAGTTTTTAACACATCTTTATTCATACATTGTGTAAAGGTAATGAATAAATAAAAAATATAAGGGCTGGGTGATGGGTGCTTATCTTTGAAGGGGCGGGGCATTTGCTCAAAAATCGAATTTATTACCTTACATATATACAAATACATCATCATTGGACAATATGGATCTAGCAAAGCTATGCAAAAACCCATATTTACTTATTTTTATCATAGTCATAGACAGAATCAGGTTCAGTATCTTTATCTTTATAGTAGATAAAGATAGGTATTCTGGGTGGCATTTTTCTATGTGAATATCCAGAGTTACATATATATAAATAGAGGGTGTTTAAAATTTATATTAAAAAAAAATATATATATGTATATATATATATATATATATTGCTCTGTAAGCTCTGAAAAGAGGGTCTGCACACTGTAAAATACATTTAGGTTTAAAAAAAATACCTATAACTTTCCCATTGTGTTCTATAGGAGTGAGCCACTCGAACATGAAAAAGAGTACATGTGCTGAAACAGATTGTGGGTGGATATAAATAAAGAATTACATTGATAACAGTCCCTAGTATCAATAAAAATATATGGAAATTTACACCGCGCTAAAAGCTTATAAGAAACTTTCTTATAATTTCTTCAATTTGGACAATTATTGATGCATCTGCTACAACGTGTCAGAAACCTTTCATTCACAAAAAGTCCCGGAGCAAGAATATAATGAATAGACATGGAGCAACCAAGGCCCTGTATGGTGTAACCACAGGAAACAGTCTTTAAAATACAGAATAAAAGATTGTCCCACGGTGCATGCACTTCACAAAGACTGGTAATGTCACGCGTGCCCGTCACCTCCACACATGTGCGCTTACCAGATGGATAAATTTAACAAGCCTTGAATCAATTAATGCTTCTTGGAAGATTCCAGATACTTGATTGCTTCTGTGTACAATTTATACACTCATTCCGGACTTGATAGAATCCGCTCATGTATTGTAAAAAAGCATAAAAGAAATCTAGTGCAACCCCGTGGGAACTTTTCTTAAAATAACTATTTAATAACAAAAATGCACTCACATATTCTTTGAAGTAAAACACGCCAATATGAATACACTGGTTGGGAGGGAGTCCTTTTCTTTCCCTTTTTCCCTTGTGACCGTTCAATTGGGCGTCAAAGCTTAAAATGAGTGAAGTATAAAAGTAGCCGCCGTCTTCTGTTTCCTCTCCTAAGTCCCTAGTATCAAGGAATTGTAAAACGCACTGTAATAGGCAAATATTAAAGGAGACACAACATTAGCCTGCAACCAATATTATAATTTGTATGTACTAAGTCTAGTTAAATACAGAGGTCTCGATTTACTCACATCTGCAGTTGTATGTTGAAGCTGAACTGCCAACAACATGGCACCTCTATGAAGGTGCAGTCTGAACTCTAATCTGTGAAAGCCTTCTTTGGGTCAAACACAGTAATGGATACATTTGGAGCTGCTTACCGGAAGATGCTCAATGCATAACATGGGAGTGAAGGGTCAACAGTCATCCCCATTCAGCTAAAGACTTTCCTTCACCCACCATGTGCTTGCACAATTCCAAAAGAAACTTAAAAATAAAAAAGACAGCTGTTCAAGCCATTTTATTACTAGTCTGGGAGGTGCATGTGAACAAGTACAAATGGAATAGATAAATCTGAGCCACAGCACTCAACCGCGTTAATTAGCAGCCAATACTAAAGTTTCTCTCTCTAGTGTCTAGTTAAATACAGGGGCCCAGTTGGCACACATCTGCTTCTGTTGAAGCTGCACTGCCAATGACACAGCTGGCCAACAGTAATGGGTAAGGTGGTAAATATCACTGCAGATCCCTTTCAGGGTTATAATGATTAATAATACATTAGCTACAACAGATATTCCATGAGCCCCAATAGGATGTACTGTATTTCATATTTCTACGAAGCCTGTAATTGGGACCAAAGCAATGCTGATAAAATGTCCTTCAGGTTTGGAGACAGCCTTCAGATAGGTTCCACCGACAAAGGGCGCCCTTTACAGAGCAGAACCTATTAATAGGCACTAGGCTTGTTCATTATCTTGGGTACCCAGGGAGGGTGCAGGTATTTGGGATGCTGCATTTGCTACCCCCTACTAACCAAACCCCTGATTTCTTACCCCTGTCATCAACTTCTTAACCAGTTACAAGTAGCATAACGAATAACATAGCATATCGAATAATAAAAGAGACACACAGTAAAAATACTAAATGAATAAAAAAAAGATACACAAATCAATTCAGTGTCACCTTCTTCTGTCTTCTTTTTTTCTTTCTTTTTTTTTCTTTCTTATTTTCTTCTCTTTTTCTGTCATTGTTGCTTTTCTGACCTTCCTGTTGCTGGATGAAAAAGCTTTGTCCTCATTACACCCCAGAATCTTTCCAGTAACTTATCAAAAGATTTTAAAGACTCAGAAATGCATAGGTAGGTTTCCTAATGTACGTATTTTCACCTTCTGCTTGCAGACGCACCACGCGCTGTTCCAGGGCTGAATTCCACTTGCAAAGAATTAGGAAATTATATAAAATGTTTTTGCATATTCCAGTCAATTCCAGAAGCAATAATCCAGTGGAAGATTGACGAGAAATCCTTTAACCGCTCTGATAGTGGTCTTCAAATTACCACTTTAAGAGCACCTCCAGTGACCAACAGCACAATGACCCTTCAGATATCCCAGGGGAACGTCCCACATGTAGAATGTTTAGGCTCCAATAAGTATGGAGAGCAGGTTCTAAGTTTGCTGGATAAAAAGTGTAAGTCTTTTTTTATGTTGCTAAAAAAAAGTGCACTGTATTCGAAAGAAAAATATATGTGTAAAAATTGTAAATAAAATAAAATATAAGGAGATGTTTTAGGGCTCATATAGTTAAGTGTTAAAGTCCTGTGTGTTACTCGACCCACCCTCCTGTAAGAGCCATGAAATATGATGGAATATTAAAAACTGGGCATATATTAAACTAGTTCTGAGATCCCATTGCGACACAAAGTTCAGTGCACTCTACATTATTGTAGCATCCAATTGTAAAATCCCACACTGCTGTCACTGCCTGTGGGACCCCGGGACGAGATAAGTATATGCCAAACAGGAAGGGATCATACCAGGGTGCATCTAGTATCACCCGATGTCCACTATGTTGGGGTTAAGCAGAGGCCACTTAACCCCAACATTTTTTAAGCTTTTGGTCCTCTTATGATTCATGTTTGTGATGTACCATTGAAAAGTACCGATATGTTTTCCGAGTGTAATTTGATGATGGATTTGATGTGGAGTTACTATGGGTAGCATATTCAACAGGCTGATGTTTAATAGGATAAATATATCCTTGTGCCTGGATATTTTCAATTTCGGAACACAATCTATGAACCAAGAGAATATCCAACCTAGGAAGATGAATCCCAATGATTTTCTCTGCGGCGTTTGAAAATTTTTGAAGATAAATCTTGGCTTTTTTAGGTGCTCCACCAAACCATGATCCACTTATCAAAGCATAACCAGTGATGTAACAGCTCTGTAGAATGTTATTGTAAGGACTAACATCAACGGGGCCTTGAACCGGCAATGTCCCCTGTTTTCCCTTTTGAGCCACTTGATAGGGACATATCCCTTGCACCCCCTCATAATCTGGCCCTGTGTGTGTCTGCTATGTTTGTGTGGTTTCCTCCTGGGTCCTCATGCTCCTTGCTCCTTCTCAGGTGTGTCTGATTTATATCTCTGTCTTCCCTATAAAAGTATATGTCTAATCCCACCTGGATCATTTTATTTGCTTGCCTTTGTCCTCTGTGTATCTCATATAGTATCTTTATCGTGTATTGGGGCTCTTGCCCCCCATAGTCTGTATTTGGGGTCACACCCTTCAGAGTTTGTACTGGGATTCTCGCCCTTCATGGCCCTCCATTGTCTTTACTCTGCCCTTTGTTGTCTGTGCTCTGTTGTCTGTACCAGGGCTATGCCCTCTATTTTCTGTACTTCATCATCTGCACTGGGGCCCAGACCTGCCATTGTCTGTCCTGGAGCCCAAAACCTCTATTGTTTTTATTTGTGGCCTAAACAATACACTGCTGAATTGGGGCCTAGACCCTCCATCATCCCCCCATTGTCTCCCTCTCTATTTGCTTTGTATGCTCTGCCCTCTATTTCCGCTTTCCTGTGTATTTGACCACCACAGGACTGCCCGGGCCAAGTGTACTCTTCTCCATTTGGGGCCCTGCTGAAGTCCTGGGTAGGTTACTGGCTCTCCATCAAGTACCGTACCTCCTACACCCTGGGTGGTTCTCGGCTTGCCTTTCTGGTGGCGTAGAGGTGCTGTACTGTCTTATGTGTATATGTTCCCAGTCTTCTCAGCTCACCTGTTCCAAGCCTGCTTCACTGGTGTCAGGATCCCAAGCTTTGTCTCTACCTTCCAATTCCCAGTCTGATACTCCTTCTATCTGTTCTCAGTATGTGGCCCTGCTTACCTGTCCCCAGTCAAGTGTCTAATGCTACATCCTCAAAGGAGGGGTTGTCTGTCACCTTCCTGTCCTGTGTCCCCATTTTCAAACCAGCAAACTCTCAGACCACCCTGAGTACCCAGCGATATACTTCACCTGGACATGACAGTTATCAGCAGCTTGTCTGCTAGGCTATACTTTTTCGGTTGGCTCTTTGCTACTGTAAAATATACTCTAGAGACATCCAGATTTGGGATGCCATGGTGTTTGAAACCCTCCTCGCTCCTACTGCTTGAGTGTGGTCTGTCTCCAACCTCCCTGCATTACATGCTCTTAGGATAATCCTATGCAGCAGAGCAGAACTAGGGCAGAGCAAAATTATGTGTTTTAATCTGCTTCACAATAGATAAGTATTTGATAATAATATCTTGCTTCAAAAATTTTCAAAAACACACAATTCTAAGCTTAATACAAAGTCTTTATTCATTTACGGTATTTACTTGAATCATGTATGTGAACCTTTCCCAGGCAATATAGAGAAATTATTGTATGAAAAGTGATCCTATTTAGTACAATAAATCATGAGAGATTTACCTTATACAAAGAGAAGCTTAACTGGTGACGTCATTCCAGAGTTCTGATTAAGGTTCATGAATGGTATTTAGAGAAACATTTGTAATGTAATAAACCTTTGTTTGCATTGTTTACAGCTAGTTCCATTGTCCCGGTGGTGGTTTCCGTTACTGTTGTCATCGCTGTTGCTGTGATATTGGGGATTGCACTTATTGTACTGCTGTACTACAGAAAGTAAGCGTTTCTCTATTATGTTTCAAAGTGATCAATTTTCGTAGAACATTATCGTGTGACTGGTGTTTATTCAATTTGGTTCCTGGAAAGTTCTGACGTCATCTTTTTTAGGAGGAAGTCAAAACAGGAAAGTCCAGACAAGAAAGAGCACCCTGTACCTGGTGGTGAAACAATCTATGCTAATTCCCCCATATATTTTAATGTAAGTGCCGTCAAATAATTTCACTATAAAAATAGTTCATTGATCTGATGTCAATGTGGAGTGATGCTGGAATATGTCTTTTCTGCTCAAACTAATATATTTATGTATTTTTTAATATTAAATATTTTGGTTTTGTTTCCAACTCTAAACACCATTCCAGTCCAAGAGGGAGAAATAATGGTTGTGTGTTGTGGTCTCTAGACCAGCTAAAGCAGCCAAATGCCTCCAAACGGCAGAGGCCAGCACCAAATATTCTGCCAATTCCACCAAATATTGCATCTTAGAGTTAAAAAGGAATCCCCTTTAAAGTGAACCAATCACCAGGATTTTGACTGTCCTGGTGATTGGTCCTTGCCCGGGGGCATCCCAATGTGTAAAGCCCCCCAGATCCCCCCTTTCCCTCACCTTTCCCTCATTCCCACAGCATGTGTGGGCGCTTGTCCAATTGGCATACTAATACGTGGCATAAAGTCGCTGATTTGAACTTCTTCTGTGGAGTTCGTGCTCCAGCGCTCCCAGCCATTCAGATAGGGTAGCGTGCACAACTACCGGCAAGCTCGGGATGCAGCCACAAGCAAAGACAGATTTGGGGGAGCCGCCAGGATCACGTAAGATTACCTGCACCCTGGGGGGGGTTTACACAGCCGCAGTGGGGCATGTTGTGCGGCGCCACCGCTAGCCACTGCACCTGACCATATCGTTTTGGGTAAGAGTGCCTCTGCCAATACACAATGAGGGGCAAAGATACAAAATAAGGATTGGATCAAAATATTATCCCCCAGGATTCTGGTTAAAATGGCACGAGCCAGTGTATCCCCTCGATTCAAAGAGCAAAAGTTAATTGATTTCGGATCGAGAATCGTAAGTTTGGGTGGGTGTTAGTCCTTTTTTCCTGTTTTTTTGGCCATTTCCGACTCGCACGAGCCTACGTACGAATGCGTATATGCTCTTACGATCATCGCAAGTTCGTTCCTAAATTTTAGGATCAAAACGTAAAACTTAGGATCAAATCCTAAAACTTAGGATCAAAACGTAAAACTTAGGATAATCGGATGTGTTTAGGTGTGATTCAGAGAACAGTTTTCAAACCTCTAAATACGTTTTAAAAGAAAGCCACTGGCGACACCTTTTAGCAGTCGGATTGCTGTTCTTGAACAGGTTTTTTGGCTATGTGGAGGAGTCTGCGCGTCTTGAGCTCCAATGAACTGCATGTATCAGCATGGCCGAGGCCATAAATTGTATGGCAATGCATACCTGATTCATGTATGCCTTATAAAAGCATTTTAATGTGGACCTTAATTAGTCCTTTGCATGTAAACCTTTATTTTGCAATATATTTGCGTTAATTAAAGAAACTTATGTCCTTTGGTATTTATTTTTAAATTGATGTACTAGAATAATATTTTTAGATTGCATTTATTGGTGTAGTTGTTTACCTTTGCTTTGTTTAATTATTTAAGCACATCTTTGGTCAGATGCATCACACTTACTGAGGAGAGCGGGATAAAGTGCAGGATGTGGGTTACTGCTGTATTTTGCACAGACACAGTAGAGCTGGGGGCACGGAAAGGTCAGAAATCAAAGAATGCAGAGCAACACAGTCACAAGGCCCTTTCTGTTTGCAGGCTGCCCGATAATACCTGAGCCGCCATCTTGGCTGTTTCTAGACTCATAACATGCCGAAGTTACTGGGTGTTTTTTTATATTTGAGAGCAATCTGTATGTAGAGGGTGTGGGTAACCACACACAAAATTTTAAGTTGTACCATTTGAAGCCAAAATATTAAAATTAAATCCACAAGTAAAAAATGCACGTTAACTAAAAATTAAACAAAGTAAGATTTACTTATGCAAATGCATTCATTAATGGTTGGTTACTACAAAATGAATGAAATAAAGAAAAATAAAAGACCAAATATTTAGAATGCACTTTAATGAGGTAAGTTTGTAGTGCGGAGCCGCAAGATCAGAAGGATTTACGTCCAGACAAAAAAGGAAAAAGGGCAAAACCAATGTTGCAACCTGAGAAATGAAACGGAAAATTCAGGATGGAAACTGACATAGGTCTGATTCCCGAACTGCCATACGAACGGACGTATATTTTAGGATAGAAACGTATTTGCTTATAGAATCACTCGCAAGTTCATACGAACGCACGAGCGGACGGGAAAAATAGGATGATCGGCACCAAAATCCAAGCTGTTACATGTTTCTTTGAATCGACCCTTATATGTAGTTTATGTTCATATAGGAAACATCAATTAAATAAATGGTATGTGAGTTGCCCCCGCTCTAATGCATGAGAATAGGAATTTATTAATAGATGTATTTGTAAAAATATAAATGTGTGGGTACACTACCTTTGCTGATGCTGTAAGGTTTTGTTTGGCTGTCCCTAGGAAAACAACAAGACATACAGTAACTCAAGCAACAGTTACTGTATGTATATTTTTCTACGACTAAAAGAAAAATACTTTATGGTGATCCTATATTCTTGCCCTTTAACACTGCCTATCGTAATATCCCAAGGGACCTAAACACATAAACAGATCCTGAATTAAGTAGCCTACTGGAGATCGGTCACCAACTGGATGTCATCTCTATTCAAGCACATCTGCCACATCTGTCCAGTGAACAGTAGCACGGGAGTAGGTAAAAGTTAAACAAAGAGCCCTATGAGGCAGTCAAGTTTCTGCCTGAAACACTGCTTAAAGCAATCCAGCACCCATTTTCCTGATTATGACTGTTGATCATTGTTCGAGTTGGGGCAGGGGGGCATCCCAATTAGGGAAACCCTTCCCCTGATGTAACCCCTCAGTGGTTCAGACTCGGCATCTAAAAGCAGTGTGGACCACTTCTGCTCAATCACAGGGCTGCATTTCGCCAAAGTACAGATGAGAAGGTAAGAATATCTTGGACTGGTGGCAGTGTATGTGTGGGGGGGGGGGGGGGCGCATCACCAATTGGGGTGCATTGGAAGGCATCACCGATTGGCATGCCCCAAATTAAAACTGAATGGGTGTTGGTCCTGTATAATACCAGGAAAATATTAGTACTAGATATTAGTACTAGAAAAAACAGTATGCCTAGTTGCTTATCTATACCATGACCTAGATCAGGGGGTCATCAAATACCACTTTCCATTTTCCAATTATCTCAATTACCAACTGGGTGCCGAGGGCTGTCAGTCACCTAAACTGTGTAAAAATGTGCAAATCAGCCATTTTGTAGTGCATAATAATGCACCATTTGTAGAACTTTTGCTCTTGTTGAGCAAATGAGGCTTGCATAAAGTATAGATGGCAGCCAAGTTAGTCTGTGGCTAATTTGAGTACCACCCAAAATAGTCTTGAGTAGCTCCAGTGACACTCCTGCCAATGGATGGGAGCCCCTGACCTAGATATACGAAAACCAACACAGACAAATGTACAGATGTGCTATTTTTAAGGGATTCCCCCCAGTGTGGAAACATGCTGGGAATATCTGTAGCACATCGAGAACCGAGTGGAAGTTAAGTCAATGTAACAGCAGGGCAGGTATTTCACTGTTTGCCTAATCCTTTAAGATGTTTTGAGAAACCCTCCAATCTTTGATCAGTACAGAATTAAAATTATACATTTTATTATTACCTAATAGTATAACTAACAACTAAAATAAAAAACATTTCTTGTTTTGATGATTCTACGATGTTTGAAGTTGCTATGTAATTTTTGTTTCATTTTATTTAGACCAATGAAGAAGTCGCGCAGCAGAGAAACCAAGATGATGGAGCCTTATACATAAATGGTGGAGATGTACAGTATGCCAGTATTGACTTCTCAAAGCTGAAGCCCAGGCCACAGGAGGTTACCGAGCCTGAAACAGAGTATGCGGTCATTAAGCCTAAGCCTAAGTAACTGAACAGCTCTGTAACTGAAAGGTTTGCAGACTGAAGAGCTGATGCTTAACCGTCATATACAGTAGCATACCGCTGGAATGGAATGGTGAAGATGTAATGCAAGACAAACCTCTCTTTTTGGGGGTCAGAAGTGACCATTTTTAGTGAGATCTTCAGCATTTTTGGTTGTTATGAACCACTAAAACAGATTAAAAAACACATCCTAATTTACCTACAGTGGCCAAACCGTGTTCACCAGATACATGTGTGTGGTGCGCATAAATTCCTGCCCAGTAAACCTGATTGGCTACAGGAGTCAAAGCTGTGGTTGTTGCAACACAGGAGCACATAAGGGTGAGTATTGGTGAGCCAATTTTTATACTTCCAGCGCCCGGTTCAGGAGCAAGTTATCGTTACCTTTAGGATAGGGTACTCAGTGGACCTAAAGTCATATTTGACTTTTGGTCTTTAAAGGGATTGACCACCCATATAATAAAATAAAAGGGCAGTCACCTTTTGTCCCCCACAACTGAACAGTCCAACTCCTGTGATTAGCAACTGACCTAATAGCTCAATCACATCCCTTGAAGCTTGGAGTCCTAACAGCAGCCGGCGGCACTTCCCCTCCATTGCAATAAATGGAGAGGATGTTGCAGCTTTCCTGTGACTGATGGCAGGGGCGTAGTTCTAACACAAATTCATTTCCAACTGTTGTTTGGGGCACTGGACCACATGGTATGTGATCCATCGTATAGGTGAGTTGCTGACCACCAAAGTCAATCAGTTGAGCTGCACAAAAGGCGAATATCCTTTTTGTTATTTTGGTGATCAATCCCTTAAAGTGGACCAACACCCAGGATTTTGACTATCCTGGGTATTGGTCCACTTCCCCTGCCTGAAACCCCCCCAAACACCCCGAAAACTCACCTCTCCACGCTCCCACGTGACTGCACTGTCCAATGCCCGCTGACGGACAAGTGACGTCAGTCGACGGACAAGGGATCGCGCCTGCCGCCGCCTCCCGCGCGTCACTTTTGACGTGTGCACGCCCGCGCCGGCCATTCAGAGACGGCCGGCGCGGGCGCGCGCACGTCTAGAGGAGCGCGAGTGAGGCGGCAGCAGCGGAAGCAGCGGCTGGAGAGGTAAGGTTTTTCGGGGGTTTTGGGGGGGTTACACCCCGCGGGACATCCCGATCTCGGATGTCCCGCGGTTTGTGAGGTGATCGGCCCGGGAATCTCATAGATTCCCGGGCCGATCACCCCTGGGTGTTGGCCCACTTTAAAGTTGCTTATCTGCTGTTAAACTCACAGGAAATAATAGCACTTTTGCAGGATTTGCACCACTCCGCATAGTTTCTTAGGGAGCTTTCAGTGGACTTAGGTGGTGTTTAAAGTGTACCTTCAATTACTGGAGGTCCCCACTTTCACCAGCCCCCTTCCCCTTGCATTATGCCCAACTTGGGTATTGAAAAAAAAAACACCTGGTCACAGTGATCCTCCGCCAGTCAAGCAGAAGCAAGACCTGGTTCTATGGCTGCTGTGCAGCTCACAGGTTGACTGGCATGTCAGATTATTATTATTCATAAAGCTTATTTATAAAGCGTCATCATCGGTACAATGTGAAATTACAACTAACTTATAATACATGACAGAAAAGCATGAATACATGTGGCCTGATATAGAGCCTGCCTGTGAATATTCATTTTCATCAGGAACTGATCTCGGTAACCATGAACATCGTCTATGTACCTGTGCCACTTTGGTATGTGGCACGGGTACATCTGAAGTCCAAGTCGTGACACAGGTACGTGGCACAGGTACATAGACGACATTGTGTTTCTCTGGTCTCTTACCGAGTTGATGCTAAGTGACAATCCATGATCGCTGGATTCATGTCCGGTCCTGCCTGTCTCTTTAGTGTTCTTGACGGAGAGACACCCCCACCATCAGTCAGTGTAAGCTGGCATACCCCCCTCCATTCACTGCAATGGAAAGGGATGGGTTTTTTTGTTTCACATGCTGCTTTTCATTGCAGTGAATGTAGGGGGTGTGCCAGCTCACAGTGACTGATGGCGGGGGGTATCCCCCCATCAAGAACACAGAAGAGATTAGTGATCGTGCCGAGCTGCGCGTGACAAAGATCAAGCAATCATGGAGACCCAGACTAGTAGCGATGGTCTGTGTGGGACACAAGGTAAATATTAGGGTTGATTCAGAGCCCCTTTCTCAACATTTTTTTTCAGAAATGAAAACTCTTCACACAAAAATTCTCACAGAAAAAAGGGTCTGCTGAATGAGACGAGGGGGAAAAATGGACGAGAACGGAAATTTTCACCCCAAAAAAATGTTGAGAAATGGGTTTTGAATCAACCCTATAGTGTTTTTTGGTTTTGCCTGCAAAACGTCTTTCATTTCTTTTTCTCTTGATTGGCTTTGCTGGTGGGCAGGCGTCTATGTAAGCTGGGAGAACATTTTATGGTTCTATTGAGCTTTTCTAACCATTTGGAGAACAATTCAATATACATGGAGCAACTTCTCCTCCTGGTATACCTCTTCAACCTATTTTATTTTCATTTGACTGGTGTGGTGGAGCAGTCCTCCATGAGATGTGGCGTTTGCAAGTGTGTCAAAAAACTGTTTCGGCCTTTATGTCTTAACCACGATGCCTCTTATCTGTGCCAATTATCTTTTAAGTCTCACTTGAAAAACGTCTTAAGAACAAGGTCTTCATTTTGTTTCCCAAATCCCTAGAAGTTTTTCACACCTACGGAAATGAGGTGCAATAACAGTAAATGTAAATAAGAGGTTATGCTATACTATTCCAAAAATTACTATATTAAAGACGTGATTAGCTCTACAGAAATTGAAGAGGCTTGCCACCTTTTGCTTTGCCTTTTTACATTTTCTTTATACTCGTGCAGTGATTTTAGAGAGGTTTTCTAATTCAAAGTGCCTAAAAAAAAAGTCTGCGCTCTGTTGGGTTTTGACATAATTTGAAAATGTAAATAACAGCATCCTATGGGACATTTATTAACATTTGGTGTGACTCTCTATTGCTACACCTCCCAAGAGGCAGGGCCTCATTAACGTTCCCTTGCTTTGCCTCTATAGACCTCTCTGAATCCTAATGCATAACCCATAGTTAAGCTGTTCTTGACAAAGTTCTATTGCACCCAAGTGGGGCTTTTAGTGCATTATTGTCTGAAAACCTTATAACACACACACGTATGCAAAAAAGATGGGAGATGCACTTCAGAAAGTGACAAGCATATCAAATTCATATTGCATTACAACCGTACTATAAAGCACCTACATTGTAATGTAAAGAATGCTATACAGATGTCAAAATACAAAAAAGGTGTACAAAAATAATGTCATCTCCCAACCAAGTGAAGATCTAAAATCTATAGAGAATGCATATTTACCAGGTAGGAAGATCTCCATTTTTGTTAGAGCCTTTTCAATTTTTACTGAATAAAAATGCAATACTTATGAGTTTTTGGCGAGCTTCCACAGACCTGCTGCAAAGTTATATATATATATATATATATATATATATATATATATATATTGGTATATAGTGTAGCAGTTAAATATTCAGGGTCTAAGTTTGGAAAATGTTTTATTTATAAAAATGTTTGAAGAACTTAATGTTAGCCTGATATTTGGTGGGCTTCCTAAGGAGTTTATTTGCTTTACTTGCTTTCTGGACCTCAAAATACACATTCCAAATTCACCTCCTTCAGACTTGGTGCTTCCTATATAGGTACTGTACTCCTGATTTTTCAAATTTCAGAAAAGATTCAGCTGAACTGGGTCCTAACCAAACAGAGCCACATTCTAGAAACACCTAATGGTGGTCTACATGATGTTATGGTCTGGAAGTCTAAGAGTTTCATCTCTTCATTGTCAAGCAATTAACAAATGGAATGTGATTTCCTTATTAGTCCTTGTTCATTTCTGTGTTTTACTGAAAAATGTTAAATAAAACATCAGTAAACATTTAATGATTCTGTAAATACAAATAAATTATTTATTTAGATGTTTAGTAAATTGCAAAATAGAAAAATAAGTGCAATATATGAGTTTATTACATAATGCTGGTAACTCATCTCCAACACCACCTTTAGGCTTCCCTGTTATGGACACCCACCCTTAAGCGCCTGTATTTCTTTTTGGCTTAACAGCAGAAATCTTTTATTTTAACTTTTGACAAAATGCAGAAGGGTTAATTTTATTTTTTTCTTGGCTACAGTATTGGCATTTTAACAGAAAATTAATGAATGTTATGACCCATTTTGTCTTTTTGCACCCTTGTCAGTGGAATAACTCTTAGGATTAGAACAAAAATGCACAGAGCTAATTAATAAAAACGTCCACAGAGATATTTCATCCCGTAGTGCATGCTCCACCACCTTGAAGGCAAATCACCAAGTGTAAAGCTACCGCTCTTACCAGATCAACATGGATAAAGCGCCTTACAATCAACCCCTCAGGTCTTCAATCTTTTCGTCCTCTCTGATTAGGATATTTAGCCTTGCTCAAAAGATGCCGTCACAAATATGACAACTCAAGCAATTCATGTAAGGCAAACAGAAGAAAACACTAGTGCAATACGTCCCAATGATGGTTAAAATACTGCTATTTAATAGATTGCACTCACAAGAATAAAAACAAACAAAAAGCCTTCAATACAAAGGACGACCAGTAGTTCTCACCGCCAGAACCGCTCAAAGGTTAAAACCATGGTCAGGGATCCAATCCTAAATAGTTGCTAGTCCAAGCGATCCAACGTGTTTCGTCGTAAAAACGACTTCTGCCGGAATGCTTGGAAAGTAAAATGAACGGTCTTTTAAACCGGAATCTCAGTGATGCATGGTCACGTGATTGTAAGCGTATGATGCTATAAAAAAGAGCCGTACCAGGTTTCCATGGCAACCAGACGCGTCCCCGCCGCACCTCCCATCAAAGGGCTATTCACGCACACCAGCCCGGATGGTCTCCTCCAATCTCTCCCTCTACCGGCTGACCGGCGCATGCGCAGTGACGCGCCCGTCTCCGGCTTTCACTGGAACAGCTTCACCAGTGCGCAGATCAAAATGACAAGATGCGCGCGCATCCAGTAACAATGCGCACACAAAAATCACGTCTATTTAAAGCTATAGAACATGCGCCTATGAATCCATTGACCATATCAAAAGGATTCATTTCCAGTGTATAGATATATACTATATCAAAAGTTTATAAGTTATAAAAATAAGTTAAACAACTAAATTTAAAATACAAAAAAATCGAGGTCCTGGCAGGTGAGAATTACCTCACAAACAGCATTATTACAACACCGAAGCCAAACACATACAGAAAAGCAATGATAATACTATATACAATTAAGAATCATCAATAAAACAATTGAGGTCGAACTCAATGTTCAGACCTCTAGGTGCCATGGTGTCCAACTCGAAAATCCATTTGCTTTCACACTGGGATAGTGTCCTTACTAAATTAGGACCCCTCCAGTGCAGCTCGACTTTCTCAAGACCCACAAAGGACAAAAACTTAGGATCAGAAGCGTGTTTCAATTTAAAATGGGCAGATAAGCTATGTCCATCATAGCCCCTTTTAATATTATAAATATGTTCACGGGTGGTCCTACCTACATAGGTCAGGCCACACGTGCACCACAAGACATATACAACACCTTTAGAACTGCAAGTAATACATTTCTTAATCTTATAGGATCTCCCCGTACGGGTGTCCTCAAAACTTTTCATAGTTCTTTCAGACCCCATAGTGGTTTTACATCCACAACATCTCCCACATCTATAAACTCCAACTCTTAGGATTAGTAATACTTTGCACAAGCCATGTAACCCTTCACCAGATGAGTTTATTTGGACATATGAGGGCCTCTTGTTTTGCCCCGCGGCATGCTAAACCAGGATGCCCTGCTGTGTGAAACTCTCTAGAACATCACTAATCACTCATTTCTTCCTTGTTCCAACAGCACATGTGCTGGCTCTCATCCAATGAGAGCTGTCTGCTGTGACTATGTAATTCGGCAGGCGGCTCTCATTGGATGAGAGTCTGTGCATGCTCCATTGGAACAAGGAAGAGGTGAGTGAAAAGCCACGTTCTGGGGGTTTCTCACTGCAGTGAATCCCGATTCGGGATGCCCCAAGGGAAAGTCAGCAGCCAGCCCTGGAATCTCTTAGAGCCACACTGTATGGTTCACACATCCCTGTTTGGGATGCCCTGGAGAGAGGTCTGGTCTTGGTCTATTTTAATCATCTTAGAAAACATTCAGCCTATCCACCAAAAGCTTTCTAAAGTGGGTATGCAGAATGTAAGTAAAAGTTACCCTCTCTGTGGTAACTCTGCAGACACTGACAGCATGGGGCAGGAGGGAGTCCAGATGGGAGGGGGAGATAGCCCCGCCCCTAATCAAACTAGCCAGCAAGTATCCGTGGCGGGCCCGATACCGATGCACAGACATCCTTTTTTTTCTATAGGCTGTGCTGCCTCAATAGCCCCCCACCATCCGGGGCACTCAGGAGATGCACGACCATGCTGGGCGGCAGCGGTGTCAGCTAGGGGGCAGCACTGGAGCAATGACAGGGTGGGGGCTGAGCCTTATGAAAGGAGCTATGGGCAGCTCCTTCACATCAAACAACCACACTCGGCAGCACACCCACGACAGCGCTTGTCACCTCCCACTTCCTCAGGCCCTTCCGTTGTCCAGACAAGTTTGCAACTACCCCCCAATGGCTCCACAATCGTAGTCGCAAGGGACGGGGGCCGGTACCCCCCAATGTGACTTTTGTCACCAATTCCCCGATTCAACCACGAACCCCACAACCCCTGTCATTACGCCACTGATTCCCCACAAGGGTGAGGGGTAGCTTGAAAAGAGGACCTACAGTATACTTTATGTATTCCACCTGGACCAATAGCACAAGCTGTACTGCAGTCAGCTGCATGCCTGCTTAGCATCCTATTGGAGGAGCACCAAGGTGCAGCATCTTGGGATGAGGGTAGGCCAAGTGAAGTAAAAGAATGATCATATGCAGATGCAAGGTAATGGGGTGGTTGGGGTTTTAAGACATAGTAGACCAGGATTTCCACACTATATAAGACTCACACTGAATACTCTCCCTGGAGCAACTCCCTCCTACCATCCCCCCCCCCCCCCCCAGTGGACCTTCTACCTGAATAAGAGCATATCCTATATGTTTTCCACACCCTGTACATACAGATTGCCCACATTAAAAACCATATCATCTTACCTGTATCTACTGCATGTTATGAGCCTTTAAACATCCAAGATAGCGGCTAATGGAGCATCAGGCAGCCTGCAAACAGGAAGTGTCTTCTGACTGTGTCAATCTGCATTCTTGGATTGCTGACCTTTCCCTGACCCCAGCTCTGCTCTGTCTGTGAACACAGCTATAACCAACCCCCTGCACTTTATCCCGTTCTCCTCTTCCCAGTATATGTGATGCTTCTGAATGAAGATGGCAGCGCCTGTATCCTAGAGTCCTGAACAGAGTTGCAGTCCAGTGGGGGGAAGAATAGTGACTAAAAACTTAAAATATATTAATTTAGTTTTATATATTTTATAATTGTTTTTAAAGGGTTTTGGCTTTTCATTAAATCATGCTGAAAGACTGGTTTAAGTACCACCAGAGGGAAGCACAAGTAAAACCAGAAGCACTAGTTGGGAACCTCTGATCTTTGCTACAGGAGTTAGCAGTGGTAGGTGACCTTGGTTCATCTAAGATGCCAAGTCTACAGACATACCTCTAAAGGTGGGGACAGAATCGACTGCACGGTGTGCCCAGGTCTAAGTGATACTTCCAATAATTAGAAAATGGGAAGTGGTTAATAAAGGCTGGGAACCCTTGCACTAGATGCAGCAGCATAACTAAATATGCCCGTGCCCTGGTGCACACATTAAATGGGGCCCCATCATGGCTCATGTAGAAATCTTTTACCTGTCAATTTGATTAGTTACATAAAACTAGACAACTAAAGAATGAAACGGGAAAGACAAAGGCCCTTATTCATCAAGCGATAGCGCCAGGTAGTGTCTGACGAGCGCCAGGTAGCGGCAGCTAACGGCGACTACCGACTCAAGTACGCCCGGCGGCGGTCACAATGACGCATTTATCAAGCAAAATGAGGCTAGCGCCGGCGAGAGCGACGGCTAGCGCGGCATTCATCATGAAGCCGCCTGGACCGAACAGCGCCGCTGCAAATTCCCTCACAGCGCCAGGTATGAGCTGTCGCTCCCTGGCGATGTCCAATGCATTTCAATGGAGCAATCTATAATTAATCATAATTAATTGGTATTAATTTTTTTTTTTATTTTTTTAATGTCAAAAAATCGGAGACCACTTCTGCAATGTTAGGATTTATTTTTAAGTAAAAAAAAAAAATAAAAAAAATATGTGCAGAATTGATCTAACATGTCTGAGATTAATGTATTCATATTACAAAATGATTCTAAAAACATGTATAATGTTACATTCAAAAAATATGGTTGTTTAGGGGTTAAAAACTAGTTAATACAGATCGCCGCCAGCGCTCTGGGGTTTAAACAAGGAATGGACAGCGACAGCACATTCGGAGCGTGATTTGTTGATGAATATGAAGCTAGCCGTTCGCTCTGGCCATTCGTTGTCAGGCGCTCACATACAACGCTGGACCTGTGAAACAGCGACCCCCCAGCCCGTATTCAACATTACCGCACACCGACTGAGTCGCTGTCATCAAGCTAACGCCGGCCAAGCACAGCGAATACTGGCTGGCGCTGAAAAAATCACGCTACAGTCGCTCATCTGTCGCTACCTGGCGCTATTAATGAATCGGCCTCAAATAGTGCTTCTTCTTCCAGTACATGATGCCATGGGATCACAAATCGGATACATAAGGTAAGTGAGACCCAATGATGGGGCCTTCTGACTTTATGGGCCCCGGTGCGGTTGCTACTCTGGACCACCTATAGTTACGCCACTGTCTAGGTGTGCATTCCGTTTTCCCCGATCGTATTTTTAAACAGTATCAGGACAGGACTGTAATGATGAGGGAGGAGATCCTTACAGCATTTCAAGTGATCAAAGACTCATCCTAGGAACCAATACATTTTAGATGCCGTATCTATATTTTACATTAAAGTGGACCAACACCCAGGATTTTGACTATCCTGGGTTTTGGTCCACTTCGGTGGGGCACCCCGATCGGGGGTGCCCCGCTGTGTGAAACCCCCCAGAAAGCCCAAAAAACTCACCTCTCCCCGCTCCCACGTGACCGCTGCAGCCAATCCCCGCCGGCAGACAAGCAGGAGGCAGCGACGGACAAGAGAGCAGGCCCGCCGCCGCCTCCCGCGCGTCACTCTTACAGGGCGCGCCCGCTCCGGCCATTCACAAACGGCCGGCACGGGTGCGCGTCCTGCTAGAGGGACGCGTGGGAGGCGGCGGCGGGCGGCGCTGGATCAAGGAGCAGGTAGGGATTTAGGGTTTTCTGGGGGGTTTCACACAGCGAATCAGGGTGCCCCCGCAGTCAGGGAGCTGATCGGTCCGGGAATCTTATAGATTCCCGGGCCGATCATGGGAGGGTGTTGGTCCACTTTAAAACACTCTAGGAAGTGCTCTAAAAAGCACTCTAATGATCTGTAGGAATAGAGGTGCTGCCTCCTGTAGCTCTGGCTTACCTTCCGGGGAGGTTTTGTGGCATAACAGTAATACAGAACATATACAAACTTGCATTGAAAAGCACAGTAACACAGTTACAATATAGTTACAATACAGATTGGAGATAGGAGGAACTTCTGCTTTAAATTTGACTATAAAGGAAACAATAACATATGCAATGGAACATGACACTTGTGCCTAGACATACAATACAATGTAAACACATATGCAAAGCCTTATATGTAAGATAATATAATAAAATATTAAAATCGTAAAACAGTCTTCTACAATTTAAAGTTTTCAGGCCTGGCCAAACTAAAGAGGAACAAAACAAACAGGATTTTTACTCTCCCAGGTTTTGAACCTCTTCCCGATTTTGGATTCCCCACCGTGTGTCAAAATAAAGCAGAGAATTTGTGAAAGAGAAAGATTGTCACTAATCAGCTTTCTATGCCATGCATATCGATTGTTATTATTATTGTTTATTTATGGATTGGCATCATAGTCTGTGGCGCTGTACACAGTAGAAATTACAGGAGAGTAAGACAAGTGAAATACACAGTGACAACAATGCATATAATATACAAGGTATTATGAGTCAGATGTACCAGAAGTGTAACTAGACACATAAGGGTTGATTCATGGACGGAGCACAAATGATTCCGCATGATTCATGGCTGCGTGCGCACACCGGGTGCTTGCGCCAATCATGCTAAGTGGCAAGTGCACGGGAGGTGTGCAAATTGTCTCTTCTTGCGCCAATTTGCGTCTTTGGCAAGGAATATCTGACCCAGTCCCATGTACATTTGGCCAGCTATAGGGTTTGGTAGATAAATTGAAGAAGAAATGGCTGAGACATCAAGATTTACAGGTTCACCTCACAATTTCTCTCCCGAAAAAGTGGGCATGACCATTGGATCTCTGATGCTGCATAACAATCAGCATATTGGGCAGGGTCTGTAAGATTCACAGAATATACATAAGGCACCCTGGCTGTGCTTCTCCACTGTCCTTCTGTTGCTAGGAGACATTAGAGCAGACACACTCTCAAACTGCATTTACGCACTCCCAAATGCCCATGTGCGCACTTCCAAAGTGCATGCTCGCACTCCCAAAGTGCATGCGCATATTCTCAAACATCCTTTGTTGCACTCTCAAGTTCATGTGTGCACTCCCAAAGCCCATGCATGCACTCCCACATACACTTCCATGCACATGCATGCACTCCCACACACACTTCCATGCACATGCATGCACTCCCACATACACTCCCATGCACATGCATGCACTCCCACATACACTCCCATGCACATGCATGCACTCCCACATACACTCCCATGCACATGCATGCACTCCCACATACACTCCCATGCACGCACTCCCACATACACTCCCATGCACATGCACGCACTCCCCCCCCTGTACATGCACGCACTCCCACATACACTCCCATGCACATGCACGCACTCCCACATACACTCCCATGCACATGCATGCACTCCCACATACACTCCCATGCACATGCATGCACTCCCACATACACTCCCATGCACATGCACGCACTCCCCCCCTGTACATGCATGCACTCCCACATACACTCCCATGCACATGCATGCACTCCCACATACACTCCCATGCACATGCACGCACTCCCCCCCTGTACATGCATGCACTCCCACATACACTCCCATGCACATGCATGCACTCCCACATACACTCCCATGCACATGCACGCACTCCCCCCCCTGTACATGCATGCACTCCCACATACACTCCCATGCACATGCATGCACTCCCACATACGCTCCCATGCACATGCACGCACTCCCCCCCTGTACATGCACGCACTCCCACATACACTCCCATGCACATGCATGCACTCCCACATACACTCCCATGCACATGCACGCACTCCCCCCCTGTACATGCATGCACTCCCACATACACTCCCATGCACGCACTCCCACATACACTCCCATGCACATGCACGCACTCCCCCCCTGTACATGCATGCACTCCCACATACACTCCCATGCACATGCACGCACTCCCCCCCTGTACATGCATGCACTCCCACATACACTCCCATGCACATGCATGCACTCCCACATACACTCCCATGCACATGCACGCACTCCCCCCCTGTACATGCATGCACTCCCACATACACTCCCATGCACATGCATGCACTCCCACATACACTCCCATGCACATGCACGCACTCCCCCCCTGTACATGCACGCACTCCCACATACACTCCCATGCACATGCATGCACTCCCACATACGCTCCCATGCACATGCACGCACTCCCCCCCTGTACATGCACGCACTCCCACATACACTCCCATGCACATGCATGCACTCCCACATACACTCCCATGCACATGCACGCACTCCCCCCCTGTACATGCATGCACTCCCACATACACTCCCATGCACGCACTCCCACATACACTCCCATGCACATGCACGCACTCCCCCCCTGTACATGCATGCACTCCCACATACACTCCCATGCACATGCATGCACTCCCACATACGCTCCCATGCACATGCACGCACTCCCCCCCCTGTACATGCACGCACTCCCACATACGCTCCCATGCACATGCATGCACTCCCACATACACTCCCATGCACATGCACGCACTCCCACATACACTCCCATGCACATGCATGCACTCCCACATACACTCCCATGCACATGCATGCACTCCCACATACGCTCCCATGCACATGCATGCACTCCCACATACACTCCCATGCACATGCATGCACTCCCACATACGCTCCCATGCACATGCATGCACTCCCACATACACTCCCATGCACATGCATGCACTCCCACATACACTCCCATGCACATGCATGCACTCCCACATACACTCCCATGCACATGCATGCACTCCCACATACACTCCCATGCACATGCATGCACTCCCACATACACTCCCATGCACATGCATGCACTCCCACATACACTCCCATGCACATGCATGCACTCCCACATACACTCCCATGCACATGCATGCACTCCCACATACACTCCCATGCACATGCACGCACTCCCCCCCTGTACATGCATGCACTCCCACATACACTCCCATGCACGCACTCCCACATACACTCCCATGCTCATGCATGCACTCCCACACACACCCCCATGAATATGCATGCACTCCCACATGCACTCCCATGCACGCACTCCCACATACACTCCCATGCACATGCATGCACTCCCACATACACTCCCATGCACATGCATGCACTCCCACATACACTCCCATGCACATGCATGCACTCCCACATACACTCCCATGCACATGCACGCACTCCCCCCCCCTGTACATGCATGCACTCCCACATACACTCCCATGCACATGCATGCACTCCCACATACGCTCCCATGCACATGCACGCACTCCCCCCCTGTACATGCACGCACTCCCACATACACTCCCATGCACATGCATGCACTCCCACATACACTCCCATGCACATGCACGCACTCCCCCCCTGTACATGCATGCACTCCCACATACACTCCCATGCACGCACTCCCACATACACTCCCATGCACATGCACGCACTCCCCCCCTGTACATGCATGCACTCCCACATACACTCCCATGCACATGCACGCACTCCCCCCCTGTACATGCATGCACTCCCACATACACTCCCATGCACATGCATGCACTCCCACATACACTCCCATGCACATGCACGCACTCCCCCCCTGTACATGCATGCACTCCCACATACACTCCCATGCACATGCATGCACTCCCACATACACTCCCATGCACATGCACGCACTCCCCCCCTGTACATGCACGCACTCCCACATACACTCCCATGCACATGCATGCACTCCCACATACGCTCCCATGCACATGCACGCACTCCCCCCCTGTACATGCATGCACTCCCACATACACTCCCATGCACGCACTCCCACATACACTCCCATGCACATGCACGCACTCCCCCCCTGTACATGCATGCACTCCCACATACACTCCCATGCACATGCATGCACTCCCACATACGCTCCCATGCACATGCACGCACTCCCCCCCCTGTACATGCACGCACTCCCACATACGCTCCCATGCACATGCATGCACTCCCACATACACTCCCATGCACATGCACGCACTCCCACATACACTCCCATGCACATGCATGCACTCCCACATACGCTCCCATGCACATGCATGCACTCCCACATACGCTCCCATGCACATGCATGCACTCCCACATACACTCCCATGCACATGCATGCACTCCCACATACGCTCCCATGCACATGCATGCACTCCCACATACACTCCCATGCACATGCATGCACTCCCACATACACTCCCATGCACATGCATGCACTCCCACATACACTCCCATGCACATGCATGCACTCCCACATACACTCCCATGCACATGCATGCACTCCCACATACACTCCCATGCACATGCATGCACTCCCACATACACTCCCATGCACATGCATGCACTCCCACATACACTCCCATGCACATGCATGCACTCCCACATACACTCCCATGCACATGCATGCACTCCCACATACACTCCCATGCACGCACTCCCACATACACTCCCATGCTCATGCATGCACTCCCACACACACCCCCATGAATATGCATGCACTCCCACATGCACTCCCACATGCACTCCCATGCTCATGCATGCACTCCCACATACACTCCCATGCACATGCATGCACTCCCACATACACTCCCATGCACGCACTCCCACATACACTCCCATGCACATGCATGCACTCCCACATACACTCCCATGCACATGCATGCACTCCCACATACACTCCCATGCACGCACTCCCACATACACTCCCATGCACATGCATGCACTCCCACATACACTCCCATGCACATGCATGCACTCCCACATACACTCCCATGCACGCACTCCCACATACACTCCCATGCACATGCATGCACTCCCACATACACTCCCATGCACGCACTCCCACATACACTCCCATGCTCATGCATGCACTCCCACACACACCCCCATGAATATGCATGCACTCCCACATGCACTCCCACATGCACTCCCATGCACATGCATGCACTCCCACAAGCACTTACACAGTAATGGGACCATATTCGCCGGGGGGGGGGGGGGGGGCAGCAGAAGAGGCAGGTCTGTAATCGCCAGGGGGAGATTGGAAGAGGAGGGCAGCAGTGGGGAAAACTCACTGTTAGCAGCATGTCCAGCGTGATGACTGCCTCCATTGCTGCTCTTGCTGTCCCCGCTCTGTGCTGTCTCCTAGGCCTAGGCTCATGTCACAGAGGTGCAGAGGAGGCAGCAAAGAGTTGGGACAGCTCAGAGCAGGGCTGGAGGTGGCCGCCATCATGCTGGATGTGCAGCTGCAATACCATCACAAGCAGTGCTGCTGCCTGACACCAGAGCCGAGGAGGAGGAGGCGGCTTCACAGGGGAAGGGACGGCCATAAGGGGGAAACAGAGATGAATTGAGCCAGGAAGGGAGAGGGGCGGGATAATTAAGGGGGTGGGGCCTATTAGCAATGCTGTCTCTGCTTTGCTGAGATGATTGGGGACTAGATGTGGGAGGAGGCGCCCTTATCCAGTCTACAGCAAGGTTTACAAGCTGAATTGCAGAGTTGTGACCAAGGGCAGTAGGTAAGCACTGCATTCACCTGGGACTGCACAAACACTTTAAAGGAGCAGTATCGCGAAATTTGCATTAAAAAAGATAAATAATTAAATAGCCACACAATAGCTTCTAACATGTGTATAAATAATCTGGCGATAGAAAAAGGAAAAAATATATGCCTTTTTTTTAAATTGTATAATGACAATGGCTCAGTCCATTTGCTGAATAGGGGGATCTGCTGGGTTGTATTTAGTGAGCTACTTCATTTAGCCCACTGGTCTCCTAGCAACACTTTACCTCAGAGGCTGACACTGTAATCAGTGGTAACGGCTGTGTGTGTGTGAGGTGCTGCTTTTGTTATGAGACCAGGTGACTCAAATGTGTAAAATCTATACAAAATAAACTAAACTGACTGAAATAACTGAAATTCTTCTTTGAATAACTGTGCAGGAAAATCTAAAGGTATTAAAGTGGAACAAAACCCTGAGTGGCCGACCCTGAAGTCTATAAGACCCGGCCATTGACCTTCCCCCTTGGGCATTCTAAATCGGGATGCCCCACTGTGTGAAACGACCCCTGGATAACCACAGATCCCCCCATTTTTCTGGCGCCCTCACGCAGATGTCATTTAGACAGGCCGGGCGGCCAGGAAGGTTACTGCTCAGGCTCCCCATCTGCGTGCAAACAGAGCTGATTGGATGAGAGACCGCGCATGTGCTGTGGGACAGGGAAAGGTATGTTTTCACAGGCGAACTTGGGGATGTCACATATCAGGGCATCCCAAGTCGGGATGCCCCTAGGGGCACAAAACAAAACTCCAGATAGTGGAAATCCTGGGTTGGGCTTTGCTCAAAACACACAAAGCTGAAAGAAAGATCATATGGAAAAATGTGTTGAGAAAAGAGAGAGAAAATGGTAAACTGAAAGATTCTGCAGCAGAGCCAACATGAAGGGAAAACTGTCAAAATCAGCTAAATGACTTCTAGAACTTTTCTCTCTGTTTTAGATATATAAGTTCTGGCCAGGCAATGTTGCAATGTTGTTATCTTATGCTGGACGGCTGCCAGCACTGAACAGCTGAGACTTCTGATACATTGTTTCTCCCCTCTCCTCAGCGTGGAACAGGCCAGAGTGTCGGACCGACACTCATCAGACATAAACATGAGATATTAGTCTCCAGCTGCACAACACACACATCATTTTTTTCTAAATGTGTAATTCTTACTCCAACACTTACCTACATTCAAAGTACCATTTAAATATAAGTCACCAAGAAAAATTTGTGATACTGCTCCTTTAAGTACACTTAAACTATACAGGGTATATCTATTACACAGGCAGCTTGCAGCAATATAGCTAACTAGGTTACTCTGCAATCCAAAATCATTCCAAAAGACTAAACATTTGACCAATATGTTATTGATCTAAATTATTTATTTTAATCTCAGCATATTCTGTTTCTGGTTGCTTTGAAATGACTGCGGAAAGAGGACTCTGGAAAACTATGGTTGAGTAGTGCAGTTCCTCTTGGTCTTTTGGGAGGCTGATTGTATCTTCTTGCACGTCATCTTCTTTAGTGTCCTCCTGATATTAATGAAAGTGACAATAAAATATACCTCCAGTTAGATACATAGGTTTTTATTGCATTGCTGTCTTTACCGCTTGACCTTTCCTGGCCCCCATGGCATAAAACAGCAAAATTTATATGAGATACAGAGGCAACAGAACTCAGAAACCCAAATATTGGATGGGGGTCTATAACAAACAAGACGAGTTAGTCCGATGAGAAGTCCATTGTGTTACATTATTCAAGCCAAATGGCAATTCATTTATCAGAATCAGTTGGGATACTTTCTAAAGCAAACATGAGCCTACTATTGGAATTTATATAGCTTACAGTGCAATGTGATGTGTGCATCACGCTTTGGGGTAGCAAAGACTCTAAAGATTCTTCAGTAACAACTCAAAACAAAGTAAAAGTACAGATGCAGCGATTGGCTCATCACATTCAGTTTACAGAAAGGGCACCAGTGCAATCACCCACTTGCGTTAAAATACTTTTTGCAGCAATCAGTGCTGCATCTGTAAATCTTTAAAATAGGAGGAACGTACAGAAAGTAAAACTTTCCAAACATTAAAATTTAAGAAATAAAAACAAGAAGTTTGACTGAAGCCACGTAAACAGGACAGCATTATTACAGTACTAGTCCTAGAATCTGTTTTTCACCCAAACATAAGGGGGCTTCTTACCTTATTATTAGTATGAGAGGCAATGTGTGCTTTCCTCTCTCTAAAAATAATGCATTGAGATGCTTTTTTTTTTTTTTTCTATTTAAAAATAAAACAACAATGTACTCAATATTCAAAATTGCTGCTGTTATTTAAAAAGGTCTTAAAGACACCAACCACTATGCTGGAGTCTAAAAGATTTGAGGGCTGGCCATTCAATTAGGGAATCCCTGCGATTGCCCAGGAATTCACTTACCTTTCTAACATTCCTATGCAGGGTTCATGGGACACGGCCTCATCCTTTTTATCTCTATGGCGGAAACACACTCCTGCACCCAGCCATTCAGACAGTCTGGATGTGGGAGCGCACCACACACTGCAGGGAGGTCGGTGAGATGGCGGCTCCTGATCCCCATGCTGGAGCTCTGGCCTAATATAGTGGCATCCATCTTGCTTTAAAGTGGACCAACACCCTGAGGTGATCGGGCCGGGAATCTATAAGATTCCCGGGCCGATCACCTCACACACCGCGGGACATCCGAGATCGGGATGTCCCGCGGGGTGTAAACCCCCCGAAACCCCCGAAAAACCTTACCTCTCCAGCCGCTGCTTCCGCCGCCGCCGCCGCCTCACTCGTGCTCCTCTAGACGTGCGCGCGCCCGCGCCGGCCGGCTGTCTCTGAATGGCCGGCGCGGGCACGCACCCGTCAAGAGTGATGCGCGGGAGGCGCCGACGGGCAAGCTGCTTGTACGTCGCTGTCAATCAGCTTGTCCGTCGGCGCCGATTGGACGGCGCGGCCACGTGGGAGTGGGGAGAGGTGTTTTGGGGGCTTTCTGGGGGGTTTCACACAGCGGGGCACCCCCGATCGGGGTGCCCCGGGGAAGTGGACCAAAGCCCAGGATAGTCAAAATCCTGGGTGTTGGTCCACTTTAATATGCACGGCACACATCGCTAATTGGACCAGAACCCACACATGCATGGTGGGAACATGGGGAAGGTAAATTTAAGAGGCAATTCGAGGGGCGGGGAGGTCACACAGCCAGACATCCCAAATCGGATCAAAGGATCAAATAGGGATAGTGATAACCCTGGGATTTAACCCACTTTTAAAAAAATACCATAATTTTTGCCTTATAAGGACACACTTAAGACTCACCTAAAATTTGGAAGAGGAAAATAAGAAAAAAAGGAAACAAATGTTGTGCTAAAGCATCATCCCTCTAAAAATCAATTAATAGGCAAGGTACAGAATCCCACCATTACAGGCAGAGTGGCATCTCTCCTTCCATCCCATTCCCCTATTACAGTCAGTGTGGAATTACCACCTTCAAATCCCCACAGGCAGTGCTGCATCTCCCCTTCCATTCCCCCTTCAAGTGCTGCACACATTTATATTTTAAGATAAATGTTTGCATAAAATCTAATAAAGAGCACACTGAGTAATACTATTACAACTATTACAATATTAAGATATTGTATAATTTATTTGCGACAGTTCTCATCAGTTCTGAGAACTGCTACAATTTTAACATGTGGTTCTGACACTGGTTCGAGCTGGATGGTGATCTATGAAGCGACTGTCAGGAAAGCCGGCGTAAGAACTGGCTGCGAGAACCACGTTTTTTTACCTCCCCTCGCACAGCCTAGGCCCCCGGTGAGGTAGAGGTACTACAGGGGTGGAGGGACTTTAAAAGAGACTGTAGCATTTCTTTAAGCTATATACATTTTGTAAACCAGTTTACTTCTCCATCCAAGATCTGCATACTGTAGCTGTCCTCAACTGAGTGTTCTTTTCCCTTTAGATGCTGGTATTATGGTATAGATTCCTGACTAAAGGAGTTGACTCATCTCTGATGGACAATACACTGATGTAGCTGCTGTGTCGTGTCTGAGTTTGGGCCTATCTACTGCATACACAATATTGTTCTTGTGTTTTGGGCCTTTAGGTTGCTGCCTAAATGTGTTTGGGGCAGAGCAGGCCTTTGGGGTGGGCGAGGTGTGACATCACAGAGGGTGACACCATGCGATGCACCCGCCCGTTCAATGCCCTCCTCACTCGCTCAGCTTACTGCTGGTCCACTCACCTCTTGAATCATGCCTGATACTGAAGGATTTCCCTCACTTCTACATTGCCTCCCCACCGCCTGTTAGTCCATATGGGTGGTCACATGGGACAGTGAAAAAGGCAAAAACGTTGCAAATGGTTACCTCTGCCTGGCATCAGGCTTCCAGTGAGATTATGCACAGGGGGCTTATGAAGAACCCCGGTGGCTTTTGGCAATCATGTGGGGCAGTAGGCCAATAGTGAGGAAGCACAAACATTGGGGGGCAACATCATGTAGTCTAACACAGGTTCCCTTCCATTCTGAGGCCAGCCCTGGTTTTGGAGGTTGTATTTTTCAGACACCTTGGCTACACATGTGATGAGATGACCATATTCGTTCAGCTTTAATCATGTCCAGCTTCGCTGTTCCTCCCTGAGCTTTTCTCCCTTTAATCCCCCCCCCCCCCCTGTTTATAATCTATCATGTTTATTGGAGTGACAATCTATTCTGTTTAATCTTAGAGTTTTGGAACAAGTCATTCTGAAGTGAGGAAGCCATTAGGATGACGAGCAAAATGTATTCAGGAATGAACAAGTCCACTTTTTTGATCTAAGTATCATTACAGATACATTGATCTGGATGAATGAGAACCTTAAAAAGAAAGGTGCCAAATGACCCTATTTGTATCGTGCATTGTATAGTTTGTATCATTCCACTGACCTCAGATAATGGCTTCTCTGATTTGCAGACGTTCATATATATTTGGTTTGGATCTTCAGTTGTCCCATCTTCAGCTGGAGGATGCTCATTCATGGAATTGTATTTTGTCTTCTGTTTTTGCCTTTTTCTAGAAGAAATATATTTTTTTAATGTCTTTATATCGTTACATTTAATTAAAATGTCCGCTATGGTTCTAATCTAGGACTAACTTAAACTCTTTCATAAGTTAATCAGAATTCTCTGTGACATTCTGAATACATTAATCCAAAATCCCAGGATTTTTGGTCCACTTCGGTGGGGCACCCCGATCGGGGGTGCCCCGCTGTGTGAAACGCCCGGAAACACTCACCTCACCACGTTCCTACGCGGGCGCTCGTCCAATCAGAGTCGCTGTGGTATGCACGTACAAGCGGCGTCCAACCACAGCGGCTCTGAGCGCTGGAGGCCACGTCTCGCGCTTCCCTCTAACAGGGAGCGCGCCCGCGCCAGCCATTCACAAAAGATACGTTTTCTGGGCTTCCTGGGGGGTTTCACCCCGGGGGACATCCCGATTTCGGATGCCCCGCGGGAAGGATCTGATCGGCCCGGGAATCTTATAGATTCCCGGGCCGATCCCCCCTGGGTGTTGGTCCACTTTAACATCTATTGGGGTAGGTAGGGGTAAACCATTTAATTGTTCAATTTTTCTATGTGTATAGGTTAGAGCAGATGTCCATTCATAACGTCAAACCTCCCCCCAACATCCCCTGGCACTAAGATGGGGGTTACAAATTAAAGAACACTCTACCACGCCCAGAATCCAGCACAGTTAACCTGGTGATTCCAGGGCTGGGGGCAGCCATCTTGGAGAGGCTACACAGAACCACATCCCCCCTATTTTGTGTGCTGCCCTGCCTATTCACTTAAATGGGAGGACAGGAGCGTGCCCAGAGCAGGGGATGCCACTGTGCACTGCCCCGGTGCAGCTGCGGCCCCTGCACCTGTGACTGCACAGATTTTTTGTAACCCACCCTTGTAAGCCAGCGAGAGTTGACTTCCACTATGTTAACAAATAACACAGTGTGGGGTCCCCCTGGGGGCCACCAGCCTAGTGCAAAAGGTAGACCCAGGTTTTAGAGGCCTCCGTGTATGATGGTATGCCAGCCCAACTAAAAGATTCCCAGGGCTGTTGCTGGCCTTCTCCTTTGGAATGCCCCACTGGGTAACCCCCCCCCCCCAGGTCACTGCTAAATTAATTTTCTGGCAGCTCCCTTGCTGCATCTCCGTCATCTCTGGGCTGTGGTGCACTCCCGCTCCCAGCAGAAGGATCTGGGGAGGCAGATGCTCTAGCTCCCAGTTACCAAGAACATTAATATGCACGGCAAATGACTCTGATTGGTGAAAGCCTGCACATGTGCCATAGGACTGGGGAAAGGTGAGTACTGGGAGATCTGGGAGGCTTCACACAGCGGGGGGGGGCACAAATCGAGATGCCTCGGGGGCAAAAGACAAAACCCCGGATTATCGAAATCCCAGGTCTGGTCCATTTTAAGAGCCACCATTCAGATATGCTGGCAGTCACATGTTTGCTGGAATGTGGAAGAGGTGAGTACCATTATGCCTAGTGACCGGGCACAATGCACAATCCCAGATGCCCCTATGCTGCCAGTGCTTTTAAAACCGTGAAGAAAGTAAAGTCAACGTAGACTTTGAGGCTGTTTCACTGCTAGCGGCACATATTGCCAGATGAGCGTCTGCATCGCGGCCCTTAGAGCGACTGCTAGTAGACGCTGTAAGCGGGTATCGTGCGCTATAACAGTCGCTGTAGTAACCTGGCCCGCATGGATGAATGTGATGTGTGTAGGGTGCCCTAACACCAGTACAGAGCTGCAGCGAGTGAGAGGTAGCGCCAGCTCCACACCATACTTAAACCGGACCTTCAGCGTGATTTAATGAAAAGCCCAAACTCTTAAAAAACGGTTCCCCAGCATCTAAAATTAATATATTTTATGTTTTCAGTCACTAACTTATTATTCTTTCCCCCACTGGGCTGCAACTCTGTTCAGGAATTTAGGATACGGGCGCCGCCATCTTGACTCAGAAGCATCACACTTACTGAGGAGAGGAGAGTGGGATAAGGTACAGGGGGGGCGGGTTATAGCTGTGCTTTGCTCAGGCAGAGCAGAGCTGGGGTCAGGTGAAGGTCAGCAGTCCCAGAATGCAGAGCAGCACAGTCAGGAGGCACTTCCTGTTTGCAGGCTGCCTGATAAGATGGCAGCTTCCGTAAGCCGCCATCTTGGATTTTTAAAGGCTCATAACATGCAGTAGATGCAAGTAGGATGATTTTTAATGTGAGCAATCTGTATGTACAGGGTGTGGGAAACATATAAGATAGGCTCTTATTCAGAGTGAAGGTCCGCTTTAAGAAAAAACTACACACACACAGTGTCGGCGCTCTAAAGCTGGGCGCTGTAGCATAGAGCGCCAGAGGTTGTTTTTTAACAAATATCCACCAGTATCAAAGCGAAAACACATGGAATGACATTGTTTTAACACTGTGACATTAAACTGTAATGACAATTCTGCATAAAAATATAAAAAGTCAAAAAAAGTTTCTAAAAATGTTTGTTTGCAGCCAGGAGAGGCCACACAATGATTTGAGCAAAAAAAAAAAAAAAATTGCCAAACATGCTATTTTAACACAACCAAATGAAAGCTATACGCTGAGCCGACTCTAGTAATAAACATGACGCTACATGGCGCTGTTAGAGTCGCTCACCAGATTTGCTTTCATAAATGTGGTATTGCGTACAGCGCCCAGCGTTCACCAGACGCTGCCTGCCGCTACAAGGCGCTACCTGGCGCTATGAATAACCCCATCATCTTCTTTTTAACTCAATACTGGGGTCTTCCATTCAGTTCATCCTGTGCCTTGAAATCTCCTGCTCATCTGACAGCTACATTAACATCATTCCTCTTAATGGGATTCAGAATTTAAATAAGAGGCAAACATGTGGTCCCCTTGAAGAAAAAAAAAACAGTGGAGGACACTGCCGACCTGCTCCCTGCAAGCAACACAGATGCCCCCAGGAGGGCTCGGTAGACTATAAATGGCGTCATGCTAAATATTTAGGCCCATATTTATGAAGGAATAGCGACAGGTAGCGATTGGTGAGCGTCCGGTAATGACGGGCACCGCCACGAGAACGCCGGCTCCCCACCACAATCACACATTTATCAAGCCGATCCTGCTTAGCGACTGAGATAGCGCCATATGGCGACTCATTCATCATTATTCCAGCCTCAGCCCACAGCGCCAGCGTCCGACCTTGAACAGCGACAGGTATGACCTCTCGCTACCTGGCGCTCTCCAATGCATTTCAATGGAACAATCTTTAAATATTCATAATTTATTGTTATTAATTGTTTTTTTTTTTTTTTAAATGTGAAAATTTCTGTGACCACTTCTGCCATTTTAGATCATTTTTTTAAGGTAAAAAAAAAAATTGTACAGAATTGATATTACAGGTCTGATATTAATGTATTCATATTACAAAATTATTTAAAAAATAGTTTTTTTTGGTTTCCAAAAATATGGTTGTTTGGGGGTTAAAAAACTACTTTTAACGCATCGCCGCCAGCGCTCTGGGGTTTAAACATGCATTTTACAGCGCGAGAATTTTTTGAGCGTGATTTTTTAATGAATATGGTGGGAGCCGGTCGCTAGGGCCAGTCGCTATCATGCGCTCCCATACAGCGCGGAACCTGTCAAATAGCGACTCCTCACCCAATATTCAACATTACGGCAAACCGACTGAGTCACTATCAACTACCGAACAACGGCCAAGCACAGCGACTACTAGCGGGCGCTGTGAAAATGCCGCTACAGTCGCTCAACTGTCGCTACCTGCCGCTATTAATGAATCGGCCTCCCCGTGAATCCAGTGTGACTTGCAGTGTGCATTGCGGTGTGGATTGCATCCTGAGCTTTTTTAACGATAACACATAAAAAAAGTGCAAAAAAACGTTTTTTTCTACCATTTTCCCCGCAAATGACTTGTACTTGTGATGCGCCATTTTTACGGGAGAGGCCCATCATTTTTCCAATGATGTAAGGAGAATTGTTTATAATTTTGGAAACCACAGCACCCTATGGTCTATGCAGAAAAATGTATGAAATCTTTAGCCCAGCCTATAGAGTGCTGTTATTTCCAAACTTTATAAATATATCCTTACATCACTGAAAAAATAATGCAGCTAAACTATAAAAATGTGCCATGAAATATACAGGGGATTTTTTGGGGGGAAAATGTAGGACAAAGACTTTTTTTTGCACATGGGGGGGCTAATTTAAAACTAGCACCACGTATTGCCATGTAAGCGCCTATGTAGCTGTGCTTAGAGCATCTGCAAGTGGTCACCGCAAGCGGGTGTCTGGCGCTGTGACCTAGCTTAAGTGATGCTTGATCCAGCAGTGATGAATGTGATGTCTGGTCGGCGCTGTTGAAGCCTCTCCCTGATTCACTACAGAGCCAATCACAAATGCTAGGTGGTGTCCCGAGGTCAAAGCGCCCAAGACTACGCTACATCTAACAACAGGACAACGCTGGAGCGAACGATAGGTAGCACCACTTAAGTGTGTCTGGCACTCGGTGCTGAAGCCCATATTTAAAAAAACTACTCACAACCAGCGTTGGTGCTCTAAAGCGGGGCGCTCTAGCGCCAAGCGCCAGAAGCTGTGTGATAAAAGTCTGTTTCTAAACATATATACACCAGCACCAGAGAGAAAACATATGGAATTACACTGTTTTCACACTGTGTCAATGACACTGCAATGGCCGACCTGCACATGCACATACAATTTTGCATACAAAAAAATCACAATAAAAGTGTTTGGTTGCCGGGCAGGAGAGGCCACACAATGGCCTTGATTTACTAAGAGTTGAAAAAAACTCTCATGGTAGTAAAAAAATTCAATTCATGAGAAAAAAGCCTGAGAATGTTACTGTTAGTGAATCACTAGTTAGGAAGACAATGAAAGTCAATGGCAGCTTTTTTACTCTTGAAAAAAGTATTGAACTTTTTAGCCCTTTTTACCTGTAGTAAAAAATGCCATTGACTTTCATTGTCTTCCTATTGATTGATTGGTGATTCACTAACAGTGACATTCTCAGGCTTTTTTCTCATGAATTGAATTTTTTACTACCATGAGAGTTTTTTTTCAACGCTTTGTGAATCAAGGCCAATGATTTGAACCAAAACTTTAGAACATTACTTTAGGGAAATGCTATTTATACACAACCAAATAAAACACCATTGAAATGTATTGGATAACGCTACAGAGCAACAGGTGCTACATAGCGCTGCTGAACCTAGAGCGCCGGTGCTTTACACTGAGCCACCGCTGGTAATACATGTGACGCTACATGGCGCTATTAGAGGCGCTCACCAGATTGACTTTCATATATATGGTTTTCACATAGTGCACCCAGCATTCACCCGGCGCTACGTGGCGCTATGTGGCACTACCTTGCGTTAGCGTTTCTTAAATAACCCCCTTTATGTCTAAACACTGAAAAGCTCACCGAGATGCAGATTTCGATTCCGCATTGTGCACCGAAAGTCACACTGGTTTCACTATTATTTAGCATGACTGCCAATAAAGCCATTGGCTCCCCTTGAGGAGCACTTGACCTATACTGAGCCCTGGAGATACCAGTCCCTATGCCTGGGGTGCCAGCCTGGTTGTTCTGGAGGTGGGGGAGCACTCCTTGAAAAAATGTAAAAAACACAAAAAGAGAGGCTTACAGTTTTTTTTTACTCACCTAGAAATTAATTTGAAAAGTAGTAAGAAGAAAATGACAATGGCCATTCCACACACCATTCCAATCAGAAGATTGAAGATTCTGTCCTTGTCTATAAAAGAGAGTAAAAATAAACATGCATTTAAAGTAAAGATTAATAATTTAATAAATGATATGAGAGGACCAGTATATGGAGGGTAAAGTCTCTGTATAAACATGTGCAATCCCAATGAGCAGAGTTGGCTCCCAAGTTGCACCCTTGGCCAAAAGAGTCTCAGCAGTTTCTCTTGAGTTGAGACATGACAAAACTTCATATACAGTGTATATTATAGATATTGGCAACATTTTTACCTGCAAGATGGTGCTGCCCGGCGGAAGTTTGCCAAGGAAACCGAGGGACCTAGAAGATGGATCCTTTGGCGAGGTGAGTAACTAATGACTAGGGATGAGCGAACCGGTTCGGACGAACCGGAATTCGCTCCGAATATCAGGGAAAATTCCCACCATGCCGGCATTTTTTAAAAAAGCAAACACTTACCTGCATGGTCAGAGCGTGGAGGCCGGCGCCGCTCTCATCTGTCATCAGAGGACAGCGCAGCCGGCCTGCCCGCTCCCACCATGCCGGCATTTTTTTTTCAGATGAGTGATTCGTGAAAGTTCGATTCGGGCGAACCCGAATTTCTTGGGGAAATTCGGCGAATCGCCCGAATCGAACTTTCAAGAAGTTCGCTCATCTCTACTTATGACCAAAGGTAAAATTGGGGAGGGGGGGGGGTAGCAGATCGTGAGGCTTCGGGGAGGTTTTAACCTCTTTTGTGTGTGAACTTTGCTATGCTTTTTTACTTTAACACACAAAAAGCATTTGTGCTAATTTTAAAAAAAAAATCACTTGCCCTTCCGATTGGACAATTTTACGTTTCAGGTACATCATTTTTCCAATGAAATAAAGGATAACTTCTTGAAAGTTTAGAAAAACCAGCGCCCTATGGGGTACGCCAAATGTACAGTTTTTTTTTGCATTCCTTATAAGGTGCTGTTGTCTCCAAACTTTCCATAAAAACTTTCCCTGGAAAAATTATGAACCATGCCTGGAAAAATGCCCAATTCTAGACATAAGTGACTTTTTGGAAAAAATTAGAACAAGCTCTTTTTGGTCATTTTATGTAAAAATCAAAAAGCTCAATGAGATGTAAGTTTCAGCGCACACCCGAAGTGCACCCAGAGGTAAACTTGATTTACCAAATCTGTAAAGCACGTTTACCTTGGGTGTACAAGTTTAAATATGAGTGAGATTTTTAACCTAAATACACTAAAAAATGTAATTGTTCAACAAATCACATAACCCTGGGATGGGGCGTTTTTACAGATGAGGTACATCATTTTCTTTAATGGTATAAGGATATATTTTTTTATAAGTTTGAAAAAACAGCATCCCATGGGCTATGCCAAAGAATTTGCCAATCCGTTCTTCATAGCCTATAGCAGGAGTACTCAACTTCTTGCAAAGGCCCATTTAAAGGCATCCGGTGCGAGATTAAGGTCTGGGCAGAGGACTGTCCCCAGGCAAAACTAAAAAAGGTTTCTTGCCCACCCCACCCAGAAAATCCTATTGGGGATAATAGGAGAGAAGCTGTAAGGAGGAGATATGGATAGACAGAACAGGAAGAGCGGGGAGGGATGGAGAGAGAGCTGGGAAAAGGGCAGAACTAGAAGGACACATATTAAAAACCCAGGTGGCACCTAGGCGAAGTGGTGGAGGACCACGCAGCGCGTCGGTGAGGTAAGTGGGGAGGACAGTGGGCTTTTTGATTCATTCAATTTTTATTGTTACTCTGGTATATATTGATGTATATATATATATATATATATATATATATATATATATATTATTAGATGAATAGGATCACAGCATAGGCTTCATTGCACGTGGGCACTTTATCACGGATTGCTAGTTTGCACAATCTTCTTTATATTACTGTTGGTTTTTAAACAATAAGCTATTTTGAATTGCACTGAGATTTTTTGAGGCATTAGTTCACTTTTCTCTAGTTATGAATTAGTATTGCACATGCACTCAGCACTTTATCCTATAAGCGTCGGCCAATATATATTCTTATATTCTTAGTTATATAATACATTGTATACTATTGATTCTGGTGCAAAGATTATTATCTATGTTTAAATTGGTTCGCCCTGGAGCTCCTCCCCACTTGGGTTTTTAATATGTGTTTTTTATTATGTTGTGTATTGAGTGTTATGTATGTCATGTATGTATAAATCCTTGATTAATAAATTGCATTATTTGATATTTAGTGTGCAGCCTTGTTGATGAGGACTGAATGGTGGGTTAGCCCTGGAATCCCACTAAGTGCATAGCAGTAGTTGTGGTTTCTGTCCCTTAGGCTGGCACTTATTTTACATCATTGAGGCAGTGCATATCCAATTATTTGGAGTGTAAGTAGAACTAGAAGGACAGTAATGGATGGGGTAGAAAGACTGGGCTGGATGGGGCAAAGCTTGGGGGACAAGAATGGATGGGGAAAAGCTGGGAGGACAGGAATGGATGGGGCTGATCTGAGGGACGAGATGGTGGGACAGGGATATATGGGAAAAGAGACAGAGAAACAACGTTTGTGTGTACCTTGCAATGCCTCTTCCTGGGAGCCATGACACTGGCAGCGAGACTAAGCACTACATCACCGATCAACGGGGCAGCTGTGAGAGCGGCAACACAGAAGCAACTGCAGAGCTGTCAGGGCATTGGTCTGGAAATCTGGTGTTGAAGTCCGCATTCAGACCCCGGTCCACCAGTTGAGTATCACTGGCCTATAGGGTGCTTTTGTTTCCAAATTTCGAAAAAAATAAAAATGATGGACCTCACCTGTAAAAGATTCTGTCGCACACTTTTTTTTATTTTTATAAAATTTGTTTGTGTGTTCAAGTATATATTTTAAATAAGAAATAAATATAAGGCACCTCCAGTAAGTTGCCTCACATGGCCCTATTTCAGGTGCACCCTGCCCATCCTCCACCCCAGACTTTCAACTAATCTTCTCTCCCCCACATGGAAACAATAACCCTGTTTCACTTGCTGTAATACTAAGCAACATTCATTACTTCTTGTGGGTACTTGGGTGCACTTCAAGCGATTCTTTGCTCCCTGTCATATGCTGGATTTTCCAGTACCCGAAAAAGGCCCATTCTGTAATTTGTTTTAATGTTCGCTAAAACGCTCACTGGATGATCTCTTGTACTGCGAGACTGCAGCTGCTGTTCTGACTGAGTGTCCCTCCTCATGGGGCCCCAGCCTGGTTCACTTCGGAATGATTAAGGAAGAGCTGCTCCTTACTTCTGGGGTCAGTGGGCTTCTTGTAGAACAATGGGCCCGGGAACTTGCACAAGTAAGCCAGGTGCTGTAGCTGTAGCTTTCAGGGAGGTATGCCACTAAAGAGAATTGTAATCATTTCTATGTCACTATTGGTCCCCACCACTATAAGATAGGCTGGGGGGGCTGGAGCTTAACCTCAACCTCGGTCCTTCTCCGGGAATCCAGCACAACGATTGGCCACCCGGCGCTCACGCTCATAATCTTACCTCTCCGATGAGCCCATGGTGCATACATGGTCAGTGGTGGCATCACTCGCATCCTCTCTCAGCTGTGCAAGGCTACGTCCACTGCAACTTAATAGCTGTGCATGGCCACGCACAGCCGAAGGAAGTGAATGATACCACGTGCCGCCGATGTGTGCGGCTAGGATTCCATTCAGCTTCTCCAGCTGCACATTAATATGTTCGGCTGGAGAAACTGCCTGGAAGAGCTGTGCCTGTGGCTCAATGAAAGGTTGGAGTAGCAGCCAATCCATGGGGTTTCCAACAAGGGGGCATCTCAAACTGGGGTTCCCCCCAGGGGGGCGGAACAAAATACGAAAATCCCTAGTTTTGGTCCACTTAGTTGTCTAGCTGCATCCGAGTGTAGTTAAAGCGGAAGAAAACCCACACATTTGATTTTCCCAGTTTATGCTCCATTCCCCTTTTGGGAAGCCCCACTGTGTGGGACACCCCAGAATGCCTTTTTTATCTCTTCTTCAATGTTTTTTGGAAGGCATCTCTCATTGACTTGAATGGGGTGTGCATGCTGGTGCATCTGCAGTGGTGCACGTACACCCACCCCAGCCTGAATGTTTACATCAACGCGGGAAAGTAGGGGATGCGGCAGCGTGCACTCCCTATTTACAATAATGAGAGACGTTTGCCGATGTATTCACGGCAGACAGCTCTCATTGGATGAGAGCCTGCGCTTGTGCCACTTTCTACTAACTTTGGGGCCCATGTCATGGCCTGGGCAACCCTTTTCCAAATCTATGGGGGCCAAACCATACAGGCAATAGCACATGGGTGGGCCACCCATAATCTTACTTTGGGGCCCAGTTTGTGCCTCCGGGCCCCGCCAAAAACTGTCCCTGGAGTCTGTCAGACTCTATCCTGAACTAAGGTGCTGTGTGAAACCCCCCAGAATGCCTATTTTGTCTTTCGTTCAATGTCGTTTGGAAGGCGTCTCTCTTTGACTTGAATGGGGAGTATGTGCTGGCGCATTATCAGTGGCGCACGCACTCTCACCCCTGCCTGAATGTTTACATCACCGCAGGGAAAGTAGGGAATTCGGCAGCTTGTGCTCCCCATTGACAATAATGAGAGACGTTTGCCGATGTAGTGCATGCATCACTGGAAGAGTGAAGGGTGAGTGTTTACGGGCGCTCCGGGGGATTTCACAAAGCGGGCTATCCCGATACCTGTCCTGGGGGAAAGCCAGCTGCCGGGTGGGTTTTGTTCCACTTTAAAATCTTTTGGCCAAAGTGGGTTTTTTTCATATAACAAGCCAAAAAATATTGTACTCATACATTTGTGTAGGTTCAAAATGGGGGGGGGGGGGCAGATGTTGTGCTCCTAGGTGCGGCCCTGATGATACTTAAAAATGCTTGCATCAGAATCGTTTGCACAAAGACCATAAGCTTGATTCAGAGCCCTTTTCACCCGTTCTCCAGTGAAATTTCAAATTCTCACCCATATTTCCCCCTCCTCTCCCCTTCAGCAGACATTTTTTGGAGCAAGAATTTTTGGGTGAAATATTTTCCTTTTGTGTGATTTCTCATTTGGTTGTGAGACCTAATAAAAAAATCACCAGAGTTTATGAAAATTTACACTGGCGCGTTCACTTTCTCACAAATGTGGGAGTTTCCACAGAGGCTCGGAATCAACCCCATTGTGGGAGAACATAGAACATAGAAATTTAGAACAGAAGCCCAATAGAACTAAAGCACTAAAGCACAGGCAAGAACAGAGGCATTGCACTTTAGTAGTAACACAACAATATCTACAGTCCAGTCAGTACACTGTAGAAGCTGCAGCTGTTGCTGTTTCTACTTTCATTCTGAAAATTAACAAAATGTTTAGCTAACGTACAAGGGGGCTTCCTTTGTTTTATTTTTACTGTAGCTGCTTCTAGGGTCTATTATTCTCCTCAGGGACCAGCACTTCCTCCTTTGAGCCACACGGTGGGTGTGTGGAGGACAAGCCTAAATTAATGTGCCCATTATTCCCTACGGATTACTTAATTTATGCTGTGCATATCTGGAGAGACTGAAGTCAGAAGTGGGAGGCGGGGGCACTAGGCCCAAGGCCCAGAGGAAAGCAGTACTTACTGTGGAAGCAGCTGCAGGTAGCAGGGGGGTTTGTTTTGTAAGCTTGGTTCTGTCCTGCTGTGGTCCCAAAGTGGACCCAAAGTTTTTCTATTGTCGCATTATCTAGCATTATGGTTGCTGTTGGGGATGGATGCTTTCAATAACTGGGTCCCCAATAGATCTGTTGGGCTAAGGCTAAGGCTACAAAATGCACCCAGAACCAAAACTAGTAGTGTCCAGGTTTGACCTATGTATGGGATACATGTTTCTATTTCCTGTGGTCTTCTGGATGTATATTATATAGCATTATTATCAATAATAATAATAATAATAATAATAATAATATAATGTTAAATCACATACCGATAGTCTGGGGGGAATTGGTTGGTCCAATGGTCATGAGGTAATTGACTGGTGTGCTTGCGTCTATAAAAAAAAAATATTATTACTATACATATACTACGATTATATCATTTGCGTATTGCATTTACAGAGCACATACAATAATTACTGTATATAAGGAATAAATGTGATACTAAATAACTAAAATGACCCCTCCCCCAGTATAATTCTTAGAAAGTGTACTTTTCTTTCTTTCTATAAGACGCACCTGCCCTAAGGACACACCTAGGATTTGGAGTAAGAAGATAAGAAAATAAATATTCTAAACCAAATGTCTGAACACCATCCCCCCAAGAACCAAATAATAGGCAAGGTACAGAATCCCCCCATTACTGGCAGCATGGCATTCCTCTCCATGAGTAGTGTGGCATTCTCCCCCTCTCATTTCCATTGGCAGTGCGGCATTCCCCCATGCCATTCCCATTGGCAGTGTGGCATTCCCCATCCCATTCCCATAGGCAGTGCGGCGTTCCCCCATCCCATTTCCATAACAGTGTGGCATTTTCCCTCCCATTCCCATAGCAGTGCGGCATTTCCCCCTTCCATTCCCATAGGCAGTGTAGAGTTCCCCCCTTCTCATTCCCATGGGCAGTTTGGCATTTCCCCCTCCCATTCCCATAGGCAGTGTGGCATTTCCCCTTCCCATAGACAGTGGGGCACCCCCCCACCCATTCCCCATAGGCAAAAGAAAAAAAGAGTGAACTCCCCTTTCGATTGTTCCCACGTTGCTGGCCAGACTGCCACACGGGAGGCCATAAGATGGAGAAGTGTCAGGCAGGCGGGCTTGGCAACCTATCCCTGCATGCAGGCACCATGGAGAAGAAGCAGCGGGCATGGCAGAGACAACGGGGACAGCGTGAGTGGCGGAGGCAGCGTGTAGGGATCGGTTGCCCTCCCTGCCTGCCACTCATCCATCTTCTGGCCTCCCATGGCCGTGGCAGCCTGGCCAGCAGTGCAGGAATGTTGGAAAAGGGAGTTTCCATTTTTCCTTTTTTTTTCTTTTCACATTCGCTCGATACGACACACTAACATCCCCCCCCCCCCCCCCACACACACACACACACACACACACACACACACACACACACACACTTGTGCGTCTTATAGAGCGAACCATATAGTATTTTGTGTCTCTCATTCACCCAGGCCATTGTATATCAGTAGAAATAAATTAGCCAATCAGTCAGCTAGACTTGCTGATCTTACAAGTAGCTTACTCTTGATGGAGGAGGGGATTAAGAAGAAATGTAAGGAAGGACACGTCTGTATAGATGAGAGCAGCTGTGCATATCATCCCACAGTCAATTTCAGAACCAATAGGCAGAGGACCTACACAGTAACCACTTATAACCACTCCAAGAAAAGGCAGCATTCTATCAGCTGGAGGGCGAATAAACCTTTCTACATGTGTTGCAGCTAAACTGCTTCCTCAGGGACTATATGTTTTAGCCTGGTGTTGTTCATGTTACTGTTACTGTTGGCACTAAGGACACAGCAGGCGCATAGGATTCACATGTTTATATTTATTTTTGTTTGTTATAAGCCAACAAAGAGTGATTCAATTATTTGATATAAGTTATTTATCCAGTTCCAGATTTACCTTATGTATTTTAGCAGGTATGGGGGAGTTTGGTTCATACAGGGCTGTTTCTGAGTGTAAGAATGCAAGGCAATCTCACTGGGTGCCAAGGCTACAATATGCTGGTGCATATCCCTGCCAACCTTTTTTTGCATACATGAGCCAGAGCCACTAGGAGTGCACCAGTCATATGCCAGGCTCCTCATCCCCCATATTAGGCTCATAAGGGGGGAAACTATGCCTGCTGCTATGGACAAGGCCCGACATGGCACATACTGGTATAGGAGCAGCACCACAGGTTGGGTTGGGGGGGGGGGGAGAATCATTTTTCTTCTTGTACCAAGAATATTACCTAGAAACAGCCCTGGGCACATGCATGTTATATATGGGCAGTTTATTTCATATTGTATGTTGATTTAAATATTTATTAATAAAGATGCTAGATTTATGAGTTGGTGGTAAGTTAGTTCTGCATTTGATGTCAAAACAGTGCTCACCATCCCACACTGCAAGACATGCAACTTTCTATAAATGATATGGAAGATGGAATTAAATGCATTGTCTGTATTTCTGCAGATGACACAAACATAAGTAGCTTAGTGCAGCCTATTGGAAATGTTCATAATCTTCAGGCTGACTTGGACTCTGAGTGTCTGGGCATCCACTTGGCAAATTAAGTTCAATATGGATAAGTGTAAAGTGATGCATGGGGTCTAATAACCTAAAGGTCACATATGTCCTTTGGGGAGTAAAACTGTGAGAATTGCTTATTGAGAAGAATCTGGGGATACTGTTAGATCACAGGCGAAACAACAGTATGCAATGTCAAGCAGCTGTTTCTAAGGCCACCAAGATATCATCATGCATTAAAGGAGACATGGGATCATGGGATAGGAATGTAATTTTGCCTCTTTACAAGGCACTGGTGCGCCCTCATCAGTTCTGGGCACCAGGTCGTAGAAAGGATATCCTGATTTTGGAAAAGGTGCAGAGGAGAGACATGAAACTGGTAAGAGAAATGAAGGATCTTATATTATAAAGAGATGTTTGGGGGGGGGGGGGACATGATTAGCTTCTATAAATATAAAAGTGGGCAATAAAAAAATGGGGAAAGGTAGGCAGGTGCTTGAGGATCCAAAGGCGGCTTTACTAAACAATCTTATTGAAAACAGCTCCAAAAATCAGAAGCTCCTTGCCTACCATATTTTGACGGGAACGAAACAGGTAATTGCAGGCTCTTGAAAAACTTCTGACCTAAAGTTTAAGCTACTTGTTAATAAGGTCACCTTTATTATGTCTATGGAAAAGCTCTCTGCGACCCGGGGCAGGGACTTAGAAGGATTTCGAGAAATGTGGACTCCTTGGATAAGGGAATTTGGTCCTAGGGATTTTGATGAGAATTTACGAATGATATAATTAGGCATTTCTCCCGGGCTCTGCTTTATAGGCGGAAATCTCAAAAGGACCCCTTTTTTTTTTTTTTTAATTTCTTTCTCCTTTTTCCTTCTCCAACCCATTTATCCTTCCCCCTCCCTTTTTTCCATGATCCAGGCCCCTCCCTATTCTAGTATGTATGTGATCATTTTCTAATGGTTAAGAGCTTTATTTGTGTCGACAACTTGTTATCTCGGATCGGCCTCAGATCTCGTCGTGGGACCTCCGATGCCAAAAGTGCGGTCATTTGATCTACATACAACACATTGGATATGTTTGTCTTTTTATAAAACAGTGTTTTGTATACAAATTATTGTGATAAGCTGCTCTATTTTGAGCATAATGTTTGGTCTGTAATTTTTCATATACTCTTTTCAATAAAAATCTATTGAAATAAAAAAAATGGGGAAAATGGTTACATGTAAAATCATAAAAGATTCAATCTCCAGAGGTGACAATTGTTCTTTGCAATATGAACTATACGTTTGTGGACTTTTGTTTCAGTTTCAACAGATGACTGCTTCAAAAAAAGGATTAGATGTTTTTTTTCTTTAGAAGAAAATAACATTAATTGTTAACCATTAGCTATTTCCTGTAAATTATATAAAATACCTTTTCTCAACCCCGTCCCTTGAGTGAAATTGGACATATAGTTTTTTTTCACCTATGTAATGCTTTCTCCGCCTACACAAACAAACATATACAGCACATACAGTGAAGCTTTCACCCCCATATTGCTTATCCCTGAACATTACATTCTGAAATGGGCCTGCCACTTATGGCTGCCATTAGAGCCACTGCACTTGGGAATCATAACATCATAATATGGGTAAAATTGGGCTGGGATACCACTTCTACACCCATGCAGCCCACAGGATTGCTGGTGAACAATAGGGATAGCAGACATGCAAAGCACTGTACATGTACATGTCAAAAATTCCTATTGGTAGCCGGGGTCACTGTGTGGACACTATCCTGGAAGAGCTCTGTGCAAGCATGGAATGGTATCAAAGAATTTCTGCTTGTTTTTAATAGTGGGTCAACCAGGCAGTTTCTAGGTGATATGGCTCCCAGTGATGGGTGCCCCCCCCCCCCCCAGCCATCCTATGTTGTTGCTGTACCATGGTGGTATTTGCCATGCTATGCCTCTTTCTGAGCAGCAGGCAGGACTCCCTTTGTTTGAATGAGCCCGATATGGAAGAATAAGGGGCCTAGCATATGCCCTGAACCACTAATAATGTGCTATCTCAGATAGCTTTTGCACCCAGTGCAACCAGATAGAATCTTACCTCCGCATTTTTTGTATCTGGGGATTTTTGTGAACAACCCACCTCCGTGGACACACCAGTGAACAAACACTATATTAGTGACTACACACGAGTGAATTTAACACAGTGGACACACCAATAAATGAACTCTATGGAGCCGATTCAGAGCCAGGTGGGAAAACTCAGGAGAGAAAATTTACATTCACTGTCATTTTCTACCTTGGGCTGATTCAGAGTCAGGTAAAAATTTCCACCCGGTAGACAATGAAAGTGAATGGCAGTTTCCTCTCCTAAAAAAAGAAGTTAGTTTTCTCACCTGGCTCTGAATCAAGCCCATATCAGTGAATAACACACTAAGGGGCAGTGAAGTGCACATGTGCCTGGAGCAGTGGGCTACCCTAAACTTGGCACCCAGGGAGCAACTGGGGAGTGGGTGCCTTGTTCAAGTGCAGTTCAGTCATGTCCCATGACTGGGAATCAAACCTGCCACCCTCCGGACACAAGGAAGATTCCCTACTGCTAGGCCGTAACTGCCCTGTGGACAACAACGCCATTCCAGAAGGGCGCCGGCCCTTTTAGGGCTGGCAGCCCCATGACTGGCCTGCGCTTCCTGTTGGAAGCTGACCAGCCATGGGATTGGGGGAAGAGATCGGGGGAAGTGACCTAAGGGGAGGTGGAGGGGTGGGAGTATATAGGGGCAGGTCCCCCCCTCCTCTTCCTCTTTGGCCCCTGATCTCTTCGCTGGAACGTGCTTTCCCACCCGCCCACCCTTTATTGGGGGTGATGGAATGGTCGATTGGTCGCAACAGTAGCTGGTTGGTTTTTGGGGCGGTTTGGTCGGGACAGGTTGTATTATGTTGTATGTATGTCCATATATATATATATGTTTATAAAAAAAAAAAAAAAAAACATATATACACTTTAATATATGAATAAAAAAAAAAAAAAAAAAAAAGAAGATTAAAGAAGATTTATATATATTTATTGACATTTGTTCAGTTAACAGGGTGCAAGTAGTGGGTTTTTTATGTATAATTTGTGGGGAATTTATCGGGCATATGTGTCAATGCGTTTGTATCGGGGGATTGTTGTACATTCATTGTTACTGTTTTATTTTATTTGTCATAGCTTTGGCGGTCTCCTCTGCTCGGTTCGGGTCTGAGATGGCACGGAAAGTGGGGGTAGGTTACAAGGAAGCGGCTGTTTCGGCGGAAACGGGCCAGGAGGATAGGTGACTGAGTTTAAGGGGAGGGGAGATACTAAGGGAAGGGGTTAAGGTGGATCTTGGCAGTTAGCCCCGTTGAGCTACCAGGCCTAGGAGGGATGCGGCCGGGCTCACGAATTGGCTTCTGTTTCAGATTCCGGGAGGTTGGGGAGCCTTCGGGCCGCCTCCCCTCCCCTTCTGTTGGTAGGTAGGGTGTGTTGGAATCTCAGACCTGGATCGGGGGAGATCGGGAGTGCATCGTTAATTGTTATTTGTTATTGTTTTATGTCGAGGCTGTGGCCAATTAAAATTCCATCAATTCTGAAGAAGTGGTTGTTTGGCTCCTTTATTTTGGGAGTGTGGGGGGGTTGGTGTTAGCTAAAGACGTATGGAACGCTAGCACAGTCAAGGAAGTCCAGGGAATGAGGAACACAGTAAGTACAGTTTGATTTAAACAACAGTACTAGCTATGAGCTCACAACCAGTGTCTGAAAAGTAAGTACTGCCAGCCATCAGCTCTACAGAGAAGGAGGGAGGTCACTGCTGTATAATGTGTTTAAACCCACATACGGAAATTTCTGTTTCAGTAAATTTTAACCACAGCTTCCCTCATGAACTTTTCTGTTATAGAACCATGTTTGCATGTAGCTCTCACCTGATAGGACAAGCTTGAGGGATTTGGTGGTAATTCCCAGGCTGTTCCAGGCTAAGCATCTGTAGGTACCAGCTGAGTTCACTTGAATATCTAGTTTCTGGTTTGTTGATTTCATAACAACGTTATCGCCTCTAAGCCAGATTACATTGACTGAAAATCTGCTGTTCACAAAGCACGTTATCGAGTCCCCCTTATTAATAATGGCAGTCTTGTTGTCTGAACTCCAAATGGTTTCTAGCAAAACAAAAAATAAAAGCGGTATTCTTTGCAGTTTTGCAGTTATATTAAATGAAACAAATATTATAAATTATTTTCTGTATGCCTTCTTTATGGTAATTTTGGATTACTAGGGAAAGGCCAAGCATTGCAGGTACAAAAAACCAGACTATAGTGTAAAGCTTTTATCAAGAAGGAATATCCTTGGCCACTACCACATATAAAATGAAAACACACATCTTATTTTACATAATAGGTATTTAATAATGTACTCATTCACCATCCAAATAAAAAACTATTAATAACACACTCATTTAAACTGGACCAAAGCCCAGGATTTTGACTATCCTGGGTCTTGGTCCATGCCCCTGATGCACCATGATTAGGGATGCTCCGCTGTGTGAAACCCCCCAGATCGCCCAATGTCACTCAACCACCCTCCTCTTGTCCTACGGTGCATGCACAGCCTCGCGTCCAGTCAGCACGCTCGTATCCACTCTCGCTCCTTTGTCAAAGAGCTCGTCTAAGTCGAGTGGATCCACTGCGTCCCCCATTACCCTTTAACAGGTAGCGTGCCTGCACTGACCATTCACAAATGCCTGGTACAGGCACACAACCTGCTAAAGGGATGGGGGGTGTGGCCGATGGACCAGGAAAGAAGGTGAGTTTCCGAGCGACCTCTGGGGTTTTACACAGCTGGATGCCCCTGCCCTGGAGTCTCATAGACTTCAGGGTGTTTTTTTGGTCCACTTTAACACAGCCCCTACATCTCAGCTGGGAGTGAGGCTATACATAAGGATTGATTTATAGTTGGAGCGCAAAGGAATCCACATGCATCTAGGCACATGATTTATGGCAGCGTGCGCCCGAATGGTGCACGTGTAAATCGTACCAAATTGAATGCGCTTGGGGCAATCGCAAAATTCCTCTTCTGATGCCTTCCGCCTCAAATGTTGCTGTTTTGAAGCCCTGGCACATGCACATTTGACTGCCTAACCCATTTTCCGGATGTCCGCCATGTTTCTCCCCTTTCTTTAACTCTTTCGAGAATATTTAGGTGTCATTTATTTATAGGTGCTTTTTTCTCCTTAATCCAGATCAACAGCCTGGTACAGTAGGAAAAGTAGCAGCCATTTTGGGGCTTCCTCTCCCAACTGACATAACTGACAATGCACAGGAGCAGGAAGCCCAGCAGCACTTCTGTTTGCATGTGGCCTGCAAATGCATGAACCACCATTTTGTTTTTAAAATTGACCCCAGCAGAAGGTAGAAATGGTAAATGAATTGTTATGTGCAGCAATCTAAATTGCCCTGGGGAGGGGGGCATATAAACACTGTTTGCTGTGTTGGTCTGGTTTAAGTCATTTTTGACTGTTGGTCCACTTTAATTTTAGGTGTTTTAGGTGTTTCTAACATTATATCTTTTTAGATTTTTTAGACTTGTCAACTTTGACATTTTTTTTTGAATTTTTGAGCCCAAACCAAAAAAAATAAGAAAAATAAATGTGTCTAACACTAATACTCATTGATAAAAAAAACATGCCAGATGCTGCCGGCATGTATTTTAAGAATTAAATAAGCCTGTTAATCAGTGAAGTCGGCAGTTTCTTGTAGCTTTTTGCTGGAGGAAAATCACTCTTGAAACATTTGCGCCCGCTTTTCTGCCCTCGAAACACCCCATAAATCAGTGGCCAGTTTGCACTTGCGGAAAATTACAAACGCAAGTTCCCGCTTTGGCGCTTGCCAGGGGGCAAATTTGCACCTTAAAAAATGTTCTTCAAATATTGACCACCATGAATCAGAAGGAAGCATGAGCGTGACTTGGCGCTCCCAAAAACATGTGCAAATGCACAGGTGCATGACCATGAATCGATCCTATAATATCTCTTGAGCAGGACTATATATCCTATTAGGCAACCTTAGGCCTGGCAACCTACAAGAGTAGCTGTCATTACTGCTATAGTAAAACAAACAAAAAATTAGGCGGTAGCTAATTTTTGGATGTGGGGGTTGACATGCACTCTGCATACTAATTTTGTGATGCTAAAGGATGTCTCTACGGTCTGAGGTGTGCAGTGTATTTTATAGAGTTGGGTGCCCCGTACTTTGAATATTTATGTAAGAAGCTTGAAAGAAGTCTGCGCAGCAATGGGCGTGGGATTCTTTTTATGCTCGAGGACGGAGGATGAGCTTTGGCTTCGGGTCATTTATACATTCAAAAAAGCAGACCAACAGTTAAAAATGACTTAAACCAGACCAACACCTTAAACAGTGCTCATGCCTCACCAGAGCAATTTAGATTGAAGCACATAAAATTAATTTTCCTTTTTCTAACTTCTGCTGGGGTCAATTTCTAAAACAAAATGGTGGCTCCTATATCTGCAGGCCACCTGCAAACAGGAAGTGCTGCTGGGTTTCCTGTTTCTGTGTATTGTCAGTTATGTCATTTGGGATTGAACACTCTAAAATGTCCGCTACCTTTCTTTTCCAACTGTGCCAGGCTGTTGGTCTGGTTTAACTAAATAATACCTATTTGGTTCGACTCAAGTAAAAGGAATATTACCCAGGGTACCCTTAAATAAACTCCTGGTGCATGCTGATGGGCACTGAGCTCTTTTGCATCCCTGGTTCCTTTACGGAAGATTCAGGCAAGCCTCCATCCCTATGCCAGACAGGTGGCTTACTGAGCCCCCTACAACTTGAACTGATATAAGGGTCCTCTACAAATTCAAGTGTACTGTCTTTCTTCTGGTCCAGTTTCAACTTGCTTGACAATCTCTATTACCCTGCAAGCTATTCAAAGGTCTCAGGAGATATTCAAGCATGCCACGTGGGACCTCTTTGGGGAATTACCTCTGTGGGGTCCCCACCTGCATCTGTGGCATTTGCCCTCGGCAACTGCGGTGGCTTTCTTCGGGATTTAGTTCTTCAAGAGGACAGAATATCCCTTTCCTTAATTCTGGCATCCTGGCAGAGGAATACCACTGCTTTTACAAGGGGAGGATTTCTGTTGATTCCTCTAGCGTTACAAGGATTCACTGGGAAGCTCCCAGGTTGCCTTTGACTTGCAAGTAGACCACTTTTTTGAAGCATCCATTATTGGTTTCTGTGGTATCCTTAATCGGCGGCTTTGGTATCCCGCATAGGTGACCGTGATATCCACCATCAATGACTGTGGTGTTTCCCATTTGAATTTTGTTCTTCAGAGGGACACAGGTTCCCATTTCTGGCATCATGCTGGAGGAATGATCCTGCCATCACATGGAAAGGTCTTTATAACTCAAGAGCGTGGCTTCTAGTTATTGCCTTAGAGTCACTGTAGAGATATCTGGAGGTTTGCTTGAAAATCTGGCTTCTGACTTTCTTGCAGGCAGATGGCTTCATGATTACTACTTTATAGAATAGACAATATTCTGAGAACCCACCGTGTTCCCCCAGAAAAAAGCTCTACCCCAAAAATAAGCTCTACCTACCCCTCGAAATTAATCCATAGGCTGTGCTGCCCCCTCCCCATATGTGCTGGCTTTTGTGGAGGGATGGGAGCGGCTGGGTTGCCGCTGCCCCCCCAATCAAGCACACTTGCCGCGGTGTAATAGGGGCCGCTGGGCTGCCACAGCCCCCTTCATCAGGGAAACTTGCTGCTGAGTGATGGGACAGCTATATATCTGTCCATATACCCAGCTATCTATCTATATATCTGTCAATCTACCTATCTGCATATCTATCCACCCATTTATCTATCTATATATCTATCTATCTATCTATCTATCTATCTATCTATCTATCTATCTGTTTTATGGAAAAAAAATAAGACATCTCCTAAAAATGGTCCCTTCTGCCTTTTTCAGAGCAAAACATAAATATAAGACCTGTCTTATTTAGGGGGTAACAGGGTAGTTCTAAAAGACTGATCTCACTGATCTCACAGGCAATGGCAAGTCTAATCTATGCTTCAATCTATTGAGTAGTACATATTGCTAAACTAGTGAATTGACAGTTGATCTGAACATACCGAACCCTCAAGTCTATGTGGTGGATAACATGATTCACTAGTTAAATAATTATTTATACAGCATTTATACTCTATCTTACCTTTGGGTGTGACGATGCTGACTTCTGGTTTGCGAGGAACATCTAACCGAATTTGATATATATAAAAAAAAAGCACACAAATAAATGTCACGTTTGTGTCCAAATTACCACTTGTATTACAAAGGAATACAGAATTTAAAGTGATTGTCCAGGCATACTCAAAAGCATTCCCAGTGTGCAGGGCTACACATGGCAATGTTCTCATTGTTTTCGCTTTTTAAAAACAAAGTTGTTTTAAATTAAGCTTATCACTAGTAGAGGGGAGCAGGGCTGGATTAAGTGTGGTGGAGGCCCCCGAGGCACAAGATCTGGTGGAGGCCCCAGATGCAGTTTTTTCTTATTTCATTTGAAATAATAGTCCAGCCAAGTAACTGATTGGTGGTTGGTTGGCACCCGCCCAATTACTGGAACAGATCAAGTCCCTTGTGCGGGCGCATGCTAATCGGGAACTCCTGCTTTGCCATTCTGGGTTGGGGGTAGTTTAGTCACCCAGTTGGTCCAGCAGAAAACAGTTCCTTTCATTGACCTGCCAGTGGCTGTGCTTGGTGGCTTATGTGCAGTGACAGCTCTTCATGCACCCATCACTGTAGGGTTGTCTGCAGTGGCTTTGCTGCCCGTCAGACCAAAGACTGAAAAGCCTGGACCAGACCATAACTCAAAGGTTGGTGGAGGCCCCCTTTGCTGGGAAAGTGGTGGAGGCCCCTTGCGCCCCCCTCATAATCCGGCCCTGGAGGGGAGGTTCAACAGGATTCAGTTGATGGTCTGGATCAGGGGGGAGGCTCTGGAAGCAAAGAAAGAGAAAGAAGAAAATCCCCTTCCTTTCCGGGACCAGAGCAAAAAGACAGCATGAGACTGACACTACATTAGGTTAGCTGCCAGTTAAATGATACACATTATAACAGTTTACTTCCTTCGAAATGTAGTTTAAGTTAAACCGGACCTTCACCATGATTTATTGAAAAGCCCAAACCCTTAAAAAAGGATTCCCCAGCATCTAAAGTTAATATATTTTAAGTTTTTAGTCACTTACTTATTATTCTTTCCCCCCACTGGGCTGCAACTCTATTTAGGAATTTAGGATACGGGCGCCGCCATTTTAATTTAGAAGCATCACACTTACTGAGGAGAGAAGAGTGGGATAAAGTACAGGGGGGCGAGTTATAGCTGCGCTTTGCTCAGACAGAGCAGAGCTGGGGTCAGGGAAAGGACAGCAATCCCAGAATGCAGAGCAGCACAATCAGAAGGCCTGTTTGCAGGCTGCCTGATGTTCCATGAGCCGACCATCTTGAATGTTTAAAGGCTCATAACATGCAGTAGATGCAGGTAGGATGATTTTTAATGTGAGCAATCTGTATGTATAGGGTGTGGGAAACATATAGATAGGCTCTTATTCAGGGTGAAGGTCCGCTTTAAATAAACTATAATTTAGCTGATTCCGTTTGGTTCTAATTGAACAGAATTTTGGCAGATTTAAGAAGAAATTTCCACATTATTCAGGACAGTATTTAGTCTTTAGTGTTTGGACTTGAGTTACAGAAACATTTAACTAGAATTTTATTAATTTGTTAAGTTTTGTTCGGAACTGAATTTGGCAATTTTTATTAGAAATTCATCCTGCTCTATTTTGAAATCTTTTAATGACCATAATTAAGCTTGTATTAAAAAAAATGCCTAACAAATATGTATATATATATATATATATATATATATATATATATATATATGTAAATATATACACCGTTGGTGAAATAAGTATTGAACATGTCACCAATTTTCTAAGAGAACATATTTCTAAAAGTGCTATTGATTTGAATTCAACAACTTATCTGCTCCACACATGCAAAAAAAATCAAGCCTTTGATTATTAATTAATTAGAGACATCAAAGGCTTGATTTTTGTGTGTAATAATTAGAGATGACAAAGGGAAAAAGTATTGAATATATGTATAAAGAGAGGTGTACATGACCATTAAAAGCATGACACCAGCTGAAATCTATCAGTAATTAGAGAACAATCCTGCCACTTAGTGCAAATTAATATCAGCTAGTTCAACCAGTGAACTATAAAAAAAGTGTCTCATTACCAAGGTGCCACACAAAATGCATATCATGATGGGTGAAACCAGAGAGGTCTCTCAAGACCTTTGCAACCTTGTTGTTGCAAAACATACTAATGGCATTGTTAAAAGAAGAATTTCTAAACTACTGAAGGTTCTGGTGAGCACTGTTGGGGCTATAATCCAGAAGTGCAAAAAAACTCATTTCACCACAAACCGGCCATGACCAGGTGCTCCCAGCAAGATTTTAGACAGAGGAGTAAAAATAATTGCCAGAGATGTTGAAGAGCCAGAGATCATTTGTGGGGAGCAACAGAAATACTTGGAATCCACAGGTACAATTGTTTAAAGAAACCATTAAGTTATGCATCTACATGGCCTGTGTGCATGCTCACCATGCAAGACTTCATTGTTGAAGAAATCTGGTCAGATGAGACCAAAATTGAACTTTTTGGATGCCATAATACACTCCATATTTGGAGGTCAGAAACATCATCCCAACAGTGAAGTTTGGAGGTGGGAACATCATGATGTGGAGCTGTTTTTCAGCATACAGTGCTGGCACACCTCATATACCCGAAGGAAGGATGAATGGATGAATATACCGAGATATTCTTGCAAAAAAATCTGCTGCCATTGACCAAGATGATGAAGATAAAATAAGAGTGGACATTTCAGCAAGACAATTATCCCAAACACACAGCCAAGGAAACACTCAACTAGTTTCAGTAAAAGAAAATCAAGCTGCTAGAATGGCCCAGCTGACTTTAATCAAAAATTTATGGGAGGAACAAAATCTCTGAGTTCATAAAAGGAGCCCATTGGAACCTTAAGGATTTGAGGAATGTTTTGTGTAAAAATAGGCCTAAGTCAAATCTGAGCAATGTGTGCGACTACTTTATCTATATAGAAGGTGTCTTAAAGTGGAACTGACTTTCCCGGGCTTTGGAATTTGACTTTCCTGGGCTTTGTTTTATGCTCCGCTGTGTGAAACCCCCCTATTCGCCCTCCAGGCTCCAACAGCACATGCAAATTAAATCAATGGGGAGCTTACGCTGCCACATTCTCCACATCCCTGGCCATGTGCTATTGTAAATAATGAGAGCCGCTTGCCGTATGACATAGTCACAGAAGGCGCCTCTCAGTGGCTCTCTTAGGTTCAAGGCCGCCCACTGCTGTATTGTTTCGTTTTAAAGCATCACCAACAAAGGTTTTCTTACAAAGAATTAAATGCATTTCAGCACGCATGTTAAATACTTTTTCCCTGTGTCATTTCTACTGTACACCGAGTCTGTACACCGAGATCTACAAGAAGATAGAAGTGAGCTCTGTACACACAGAACATTGCTGCTATTACCACGGCCGCGCTCACGCAAGAGATCTACTGTCCTAAGTATATTGGCTGTGTAGCCTGGGTAAGAACTGACTTTAAAGTGAGCATAAGATTGTATTTACCGTATTTTTTGCCCTATAGGACGCACCTGCCCATAAGACGCATCTAGGATTTGGGGGAGGAAAATAAGAAAAAAATATTTTAAACTAAAAACGCACAATTACAGACAGTGTGGCATTCCCCTATCCCATTCCCATAGGCCATGTGGGATGCCCCCATTCCATAGACAGTGTAGCATGCCCCCATCCCATTTCCTGTATACCCAGTGTGGCATCCCCCCCTCCCCCCATTCCCCATATAGGCAGTGTGGCATCCCCCTCCCCCCATTTCCATAGGCTGTGTGGCATCCCCCTCTTCCATAGGCTGTGTGGCATCCCCCTCTCCCCCCAATTCCCATAGGCTGTGTGGCATCCCCCTCTCCCCCCATTTCCATAGGCTGTGTGGCATCCCCCTCTTCCATAGGCTGTGTGGCATCCCCCTATCCCCCCATTCCCATTGGCTGTGTGGCATCCCCCTCCTCCATAGGCTTGTGGCATCCCCCTCTCCCCCATTCCCATTGGCTGTGTGGCATCCCCCTCTCCCCCCATTCCCATTGGCTGTGTAGCATCCCCCTCCCCCCATTTCTATAGGCTGTGTGGCATCCCTCTCCCCCCATTTCCATAGGCTGTGTGGCATCCCCCTCTTCCATAGGCTGTGTGGCATCCCCCTCTCCCCCCATTCCCATTGGCTGTGTGGCATTCCCCTCTTCCATAGGCTGTGTGGCATCCCCCTCTCCCCCCATTCCCATTGGCTGTGTGGTATCCCCCTCTCCCCCCATTCCCATTGGCTGTGTGGCATCCCCCTCTTCCATAGGCTGTGTGGCATCCCCCTCTCCCACCATTCCCATTGGCTGTGTGGCATCCCCTTCTTCCATAGGCTGTGTGGCATCCCCCTCTCCCCCCAATTCCCATAGGCTGTGTGGCATCCCCCTCTCCCCCCATTCCCATTGGCTGTGTGGCATCCCCCTCTTCCATAGGCTGTGTGGCATCCCCCTCTCCCCCCATTCCCATTGGCTGTGTGGCATCCCCCTCTTCCATAGGCTGTGTGGCATCCCCCTCTCCCCCCAATTCCCATAGGCTGTGTGGCATCCCCCTCTCCCCCCAATTCCCATAGGCTGTGTGGCATCCCCCTCCCCCCCAATTCCCATAGGCTGTGTGGCATCCCCCTCTTCCATAGGCTGTGTGGCATCCCCCTCTCCCCTTAATTCCCATAGGCTGTGTGGCATCCCCCTCTTCCATAGGCTGTGTGGCATCCCCCTCTCCCCCCAATTCCCATAGACTGTGTGGCATCCCCCTCATCCCCCAAATCCCATAGGCTGTGTGGCATCCCCCTCTCCCCCCCAATTCCCATAGGCTGTGTGGCATCCCCCTCTCCCCCCAATTCTCATAGGCTGTGTGGCATCCCCCTCTCCCCCCAATTCCCATAGGCTGTGTGGCATCCCTCTTTCCCCCCAATTCCCATAGGCTGTGTGGCATCCCCCTCTCCCCCCAATTCCCATAGGCTGTGTGGCATCCCTCTTTCCCCCCAATTCTCATAGGCTGTGTTGCATCCCCCTCTCCCCCCAATTCCCATAGGCTGTGTGGCATCCCTCTTTCCCCCCAATTCCCATAGGCTGTGTGGCATCCCACTCTCCCCCAATTCCCATAGGCTGTGTGGCATCCCCCTCTCCCCCCAATTCCCATAGGCTGTGTGGCATCCCCCTCTCCCCCCAATTCCCATAGGCTGTGTGGCATCCCCCTCTCCCCCCAATTCCCATAGGCTGTGTGGCACCACCCTTTCCCCCCAGTTGGCTTAAGTTAAAAAAAAAAATAAAAGTAAAACTCACTTGTCTGCTGAGTGGCCGGCTCCATGAATCGGGTGGGCGTGGCCTGCGCCGCGTCAACGCCAGCGCAGGCTACGCCCACCCGATTCATGGAGCTGGCTGTAAGAAGCAGCGGCGAGCTGTGTCCTGGCCGCTGCACCGACTCGGTGCTGGCCACGCCCACCTGCTTCCCTGACCTGGGTGCTCGCATGTGCCCCAGCCGGAAGAGGCAGCAGATAGCGGAGCGGCAGGCGCTGTCTCTGGCACCGCCGCTGCTATTGCTGTCAGAAAAGACAGCGATCGCAGCGGTGGGGCCGGGACACTCCTCTGTCTTTATCTGGCCTCTTGCAGAGTGACAGGCAACGCGGGAGCGCCGGGAACGGGTTTTTTTTTTTTTCTTTCTACATTCGCCTGATAAGGCGCACGGACATTTTTCCCCCACTTTTGGGGAAAAATAAGTGCGCCTTATAGGGCGAAAAATACGGAACTTATTGATTGGCTGTTGGAGGGACATGCCATGTTGTTTAGTGTCTTATTTTTTATATATTTTATTTATTTGCTACAGTGATGTGTAATAAACTTTAAACCTTTATATTAATTGTTTTCTGGGTGTGCGGTTCCTGTAGCAGGGGACTAGGTTCTTAGTTTACCTGCTCTTGGAGCTCACTCAACCTTACACATGTGATCTGTGTGTACAGGACTTGCTTCTCTCTACTTTTAGATATCGGTTTATAGACCCCGTGTGCGATTGCTGATAGCGACAGATTGCAGGTATGGCAAACTGCTTCCATAAGATTTACCAACAAAATAACATAATAAAAAATCAGCTCATCACCTTGGGAACATCATTTTGGCACACAAAAAATTCACAATTTTCGTAGATCTACTTCATCGCAACATTTACATTTTTTTCTGCACTTCATTAAAAATGCTCTTCAAACCAGTCCACTGTTATTTATTAAAGATTAGAGAACCGCTCCTAAATAGGATGAACCCCTCTAAATGTTTCTGAAGCACCCCCCCCCCCTCTCCTATAATCATACACTGACAACTCTTCTTGCACACGTTGAGGTTAATTTACTCGGAAATCAAAGTCGTTACCTCCCAAAATGATCTTAAGATGCTCCTCAATGCTTCCATAGTCATTAAATGCTACACATGTGTAGATTTCTTCCACAGAGAAATTAGTTGTAATGGCAGACCATGCCAAGTTTGGGCCATTTCCTTTACTCCAGATCACTTTGGCTGGAGGGTTACCATCTCCTGAGCAATTTAGAGTGACTGGCCTATCATCATAGATAATCAAAGTCCCATTTGTATGACTTAATGTACCTGTAAAAAAGCAATGATAAAAGCTGGTTTATAATCAGGGAGAAATACTTATTACCGGAGGTCTAGTTTTATACAATCAGTTCATAGCTTTTTTTCCTTTGGATAGAGTAACAAGCACAACCAATTAAATATTGTTGCTGCTGCCCCATTTGACTCTACTTGCATTGCAGGAGAATCACCGGAGATCTCACACTGATTAATAAGAGGCTGATTCATTAACAGCGACAGATAGCGACAGATAGCGACTGTTGAGCGACTGTAGCGGTATTTTGACAGCGACCGCTAGTAGTCGCTGTGCTTGGCCGTTGTTCGGTGGATGATAGCGACTCAGTCGGTGTGCCGTAATGTTGAATACAAGATGCTGAGTCGCTATTTGACAGGTTCGCTGTTGTATGGGAGCGCATGATAGCGAATGGACATAGCGACCGGCACCCACCAAATTCATTAAAAAATCAGCCTTAAAAATTCCTAGCGCTGTGAAATGCATGTTTAAATCCCAGAGCGCAGTAGGCAATGTGTTAAAAGTAGTTTTTTAACCCCCTAACCCCCCCCCAAAAAATGGAATGATTTTGAAATAATATTCAAACCTGAATAGTTTAAAATCAGACCTGTAATATCAATTCTGCCAAAAGAAAAATTTTTTTTTTTAAATCCCCAAAAAAATACATTTTCAAAGGAAGAAGTGTTCACAGATTTTTTTGTGAAATTAAAAAAAAAAAAATATATATATATTCAAAAATAATTATTAATTAAAATACATTCTGCCATTGAAATGCATTGGAGAGCGCCAGGTAGCGAGAGGTCATACCTGACGATGTTCAAGGATGTTCGCTGGCGCTGTGGGATGAGGCTGGGATAATGATGAATGAGTTGCTAGGTGGCGCTATCTCAGTCGCTAAGCAGTATCGGCTTGATAAATGTGTTATTGTGGAGGGGAGCCGGCGTTCTAGTTGCGGTACCTGGCTTTACTGGCCGGCTCCCCAGTCGCTATCTGTCGCTATCTGTCGCTATTCCTTGATAAATAAGGCCCTAAGGGTCTTTACCAATGACTGCGGGATGATCCCTCTGGCATAGTTACTTATGCTGGCGAATATTAAATGCCTTGAAAAAACTTTGTATATATGTATATTAATTGTGCACTATATTTAAATACACTCTTTTGCAATCTACAACCAACAGTTTCAAGGTGTGCACTTTTTCTATTTATTATTGATATGAGTTTGTTGATCCCTATGGGGAAGGGATCTTTATTTTGAAAGTTAGCACCCCCAGTAGACAGTAGGTTTGCTGAAACTTAAAAATTATTTTCATGATCCCTCTGGCATGTCAGAGCAGAAGAAGCAGGAACCTGTGCCACCCCCCTCCCCGGACCCAAGCGATGCCAAAAACCACTGTGAGAAAAGAAAGATTAGAACCTTGCCACCAGACAAAGAGGAATCCCAAGACTAGCCGCTGCACCTGCTGTACCAAAAAAGAGGAAGCCCCCACCCACTATTAGAAGAGAAAGAAAGCCACTGGGGTAAGTATAATTACTTTATATTTTAATAAAGGATCTTTTCTAAGTAGGTGAGTATTTGAGTGTGTTTCTAGTTTCACTACTTGTGAACAGGAAAAGGGGACCCAAAGATTGCAGGTGGCCTGCTGATGCTCCAATATGCACCCCTGTAACTGCCCCGGACCTACTATAGGAACTTAGGGGCCGGATTACCAGCAGGCTGGAGGCCAGAGATTTAGCCTTGAATTACCGGACTCTATGCCCTTGGAGATTTTTTTTTTAAAATAAAATAGTAAAACAGTACAAAAGGATTCTTTAAACCCTTCGTAATTTCGAGCCTGTGACAGTACAGACTGGTCACTGTTAAAAATGCAGGCTTTAATTTTAAATTTTACTGCATGATTTGTGTTTACATACAGATGTAAAATGATTATTTGTGTATACATGTATGCAAACCATTTATATTAAACTTCTTCCACCAATTTTGAAACTTTTTTATTTTTTTAGCTGTATTTTTTACCTAAGCACCTCTAAGCTTGTGTCTTCCTCTATTTACACACCCTCCTAATGCAGCCAATCAGACCTCAAAATCTGTGACTGGACTAAAATAACAGCCTTAATCCACCTTAGTAGACAAAATGCCAAAGGTATCAAGTTCATTATTGTTATCTCCACACCAGGGGCTAAGTTCACACAGTCTCTGTTAGCTTTCAGCCTCAATTTGATTGGGGTCAACTCAGCAGACTGCACTAAACAGCCCACTGATCTACTCTAGTAAATACAGGCAACTCTGATGGTGACCCTAATAAAGTCAGTTGGGTCAAAAGGATAAAGAGGAGCTAACCAGATAAGATACTTCATCTGAAAAGATACAAAAAATGTCATCTTGGGTCCTCAGCCGTTGGCTTCAGATATAGGGGTCCAATTAAGGTGACTGTGCCACCCAAATGTGTACTGTTTTTCTTTTTTTCCAACTATTCTATTCATTTTGTTCAACCTTTTATGGTTATTTTAATCATGCAATTGATATTGATACCTAACATCCCTCATTATCTCCCCCCCTTCTCATTCGGCCCCATGGCATATAGCAAAATATCTCTTGACATATGTCATAACCTCCAGACCCCTGGATTTAGTTCTCTAGAGCTCCAGCAACCCCTTACCTCAGACCCATTGGTAAAAATAAAAACAAATAAAAGAAAATAACTTGTTAAAGCATAGCCGTAACTTATGGCACTACTATTTGTCTCTATATAACACTTGTGTATATTACTAGCACTAAGGCTCTGGCTTTGGCTTTTTACCCGGGTGTTTTGGGGCCATCTTTGCCAAAGTGCACCGCTAACATCTTCTGCAACATAAGCAGCATAAGGTTATTTAAAGCTAGTCAAAGTGCAGCTAACACCACACATAAAATATGGCTACACTGTATATGCTATAAATTGTGTAAATTAACTATAACGTTTTAAATGCGTCCATTTTTCTTTGTACCAAAAATCTGTTCCAGTATTCGCCATACAAAGGAAACATTTTAACATTAAAGTGTTCATGACATACCGTTAGATGAAGTTACCACGATGTCTGCTTTTTGGGGTGGGTCTATAATAAAACATTACATATAATGAGCTATTAAATATCTGGATTATTATGATGATTTATTTATAAAGTGTCTCAATATCACATGTTGCAAAATATTGAAGTAATTTTCAGTTTGAGAGACGATTAAAGCCAGTGACAGTTTTTCCGGCACTTTGCACTTTCTTTTATATAAAAGTCAAAATCTCTTCTCTCAGAACAATAGTAAATTAACAATTTTTTTCTAGATGTAATAGATACATTTAAAATGGGCAATTTACTATGTTCCCTATCATCCACTACCTGACATAGGGGAGGCCGATTCATTAATGGCGGCAGTTGAGCGACTGTAGCGGCATTTTCAGAGCGCCCGCTAGTAGTCGCTGTGCTTGGCCGTTGTTCGGTAGTTGATAGCGACTCAGTCGGTTTGCCGTAATGTTGAATATTGGGTGAGGAGTCGCTATTTGACAGGTTCCGCGCTGTATGGGAGCGCATGATAGCGACTGGCCCTAGCGACCGGCTCCCACCATATTCATTAACAAATCACGCTCAAAAAATTATCGCGCAGTAAAATGCATGTTTAAACCCCAGAGCGCTGGCGGCGATGGGTTAAAAGTCGTTTTTTAACCCCCAAACAACCATATTTTTGGAAACCAAAAAAAACAAGTTTTTAAAATAATTTTGTAATATGAATACATTAATATCAGACCTGTAATATCAATTCTGTACATTTTTTTTTTTTTTAACTTAAAAAAATTTAAAATGGCAGAAGTGGTCACAGAATTTTTCACATTTAAAAAAAATAAATAAATAAATAAAATAATAACAATTAATTATGAATATTTAAAGATTGTTCCATTGAAATGCATTGGAAAGCGCCAGGTAGCGAGAGGTCATACCTGTCGCTGTTCAAGGTCGGACGCTGGCGCTGTGGGCTGAGGCTGGAATAATGATGAATGAGTGGCTATATGGCGCTATCTCAGTAGCTAAGCAGGATTGGCTTGATAAATGTGTGATTGTGGTGGGGAGCCGGCGTTCTCGTGGCGGAGCCCGTCATTACCGGCCGCTCACCAGTCGCTACCTGAAGCTATCCCTTGTTAAATAAGGGCCTTATTCTAGTTGTACTTTGTTTCATATATATTCTTGTCTTCTCTTGTCTTTAAGCTTTCTTACTTTTACCTTTGTTAAAAATTATATATAAAATATATTATTTATAAAGAAATCTCTGGTACCTGCTTTGGGGACTATCTACAGGTGATGTGTTAATTATTTTCAATGAGGTAGACATTAGAAGCTTAGAAATAACATATGGGAATTCCAAAAAACTTTAACTTATGTAACTTAAAATTCTAAAACAAATCTGCCTCTGACATGTCAAACTGTCCTTTTGCATGTGCAGCGGATTTGGGGTTTTAAATAAGAGACTATCTTTTTTGACTTTATTATGTGCAAATTAGGGAAAAACTGTCACAGACTATCACCACCTCTCAAACTGAAAATGATTGAAATAGCCAATTTCAATAATAATGCAAATAAAATATAGAATACTATAAAATAAATAGCTACATAAATTACATACAAACGGATAATGAAAAATAGTCTGCCAGTTCTATCAATGAATTTCTAAACATTAGGCAAATAGTCCTATTTATGAAGTGTCTGCGACCATTAAAATCCACTTAGCACCAAGGGTTTTAGCGCAGTGTAACTTTATGCTTCATTTAAGAAGCACCCGATGAATAGTATGCCAAATAGAGAAGAATAGAGTATGCCTTCTTTGCACCGTGGGCTGGTGCAGTTGTAAAAGCACCGCCAATTTTGGGTGCACTCAAGCTTAAAATTCCTTAGAACGCAATGGGCAGAAATATATTGCAATAAGCAAGAAGCACTGGCGAAATCCAGCATAAGGGCCCATAGGAACACTAACAAGCACTGACACCAGCTGGCTAATAGAGGAGAACTTAGGGCCTTATTTAAGAATTGCGCCGTTTGGCATTATTCAGCTGGCACCCAATTGGACATCATATCACTTGAGAAGTTCATCTTCTGTTGTGGTTCCTCAACAGTTTCTTCATCATTCTGTGGCTAATGATGCTCCTGTCGGCTTTAGTTGAGACATCCTAGGCATTTCTTCATAAGATCTTTATAAGGTGATTTCCAACAAAACGGCATTGTGATTAGGATTAACATAGTTACTGTAACTCGTCACCAATTTATTTTAGGAGGAGGGGAAGGGGAAGATCACCGAGTGTTAGAATAGAGCTCTATAATTTGTAATTTAGGCTTTGAAATATTTATCACATATTTAATAGGCACTCAGAAGAATATATTAATCAGAATATACGCTGTTATAGAAGTAGGATAAGCTTATAGTGAATATACAATAATGATGTACGTTCACAATACAATTTCAAGCTCTCAAGAATATAAGATCTTACAGTGGAACCATATTGTATATCTATGCATCCGTAAACTGCATCCACTTCATGTATCCCAGTACGCTTGTTTCTATATGTGTACCGTTCAATCTATGCAAACTTCAATAAAAATTGTGTAAAATAAATATTTATCACATGAGATCTTAATGCTTATGTGTGTTTAAAAAGGATCAACCCACGAAGATTGGCCCGGGATTCTATAATTCTATTCTATGATAGATTCTATGATTCCCAGGCCAATCGGAGGTGCCCTGAACCCCCCCAGGTCGCCCATAAACTCACCTTCTCTTCTGGTCCAACGGCGCAAGCTCGAGCCACTGCTGCATCCCCGCTATAACTCTTGCAGGAATGTGTGCCCGCACCAGGCATTTGTGAATGGCTGGCGCAGGCATGCTCGCTGTTAGAGGAAAGCGGGGGATGCAGCCTCCAGTGAGCTGATTGGACGAGCAGTCACACATGCGCCGTTGGACCGGTGAGGGGTCATTTTATTTTGGCGACCTGGGGGGGATTCACATAACGGGGCAACATCCTGTGTTTTGGTCCACTTTAAGTATATTCACTTGCAATATGCCAAGGATGATTCTCTGCTGTGACTAAAGTGTCCTTATAGAGAACCGGAGGAACAAAAAATTCAGTAATTTGCAGCACATAGAGGGAGGCATGCAGCCCCCTTGTGCCGCGTTTTAGGCCTCATTACACATACGTGTACTTATCATAGGGGTGGTTCTAGAGCTCTTACAGAAAAAAGAATAACTGAGAATAAATACCTACACAGAACATCAAGTGTTTTCTGAACAGAGGTCTTTGCTGTTAAGAAGTTCACTTCACAGGTTACATTCATCTGGTGGTCACTTGGCTTTGGGGAAAATGTCAAAGTTGATGACTCTCCCCAAACACCGTCCAAGTCACTCTTTCTCCATTGAATTGTTGGACTTGCTCCAGGACAGTTCCCGGGGGGAATACATGTCAGTGTCACATTGTGCCCTGCAACCAACACGCATGACTGACTAATTTCTGGCTTGTCCGTAAGATCTGTAGGACAAAAAGATGATAGAAAAAAAGTTTGGTAAAACCTGAAAACCAAAATAAACCACTGTGTGATAAAAAAGGAAGAACACAAATATATGTTTAGTTTTTAGATCTTGTGGTACTATAAGTTAACAGTGACCTCAGCTAAGTTGCACCAGAGCCTCACTAAAAGGAGTGTGACTCTTCTAACCAGATGAGTATCAAAGCATCCAGAATCCTTTTTCCCTATCTGCCTCCAGCTGTTCTCTTTGGAACTTTCCTACTTCATAGGTTACCACAGCCAGAGAGAATCGGCCAGCAAGAGGCACACGCCTAGCTTGCCATTAAGGTTTTCTGCCTGTTCATTCATTTGCATGGCTAGGAAAGCTGATTGGAAGAGAACCCCGAAATGTGCCTAGGCATCTCAGGCCAATTGGGGGGTTTCACATAACATAGCCTTTTAAATCATGATGCCCATGGGACACAGACCAAACCCCGAGACAGGCAAAGTGCTGAGTTTGGTCCCCTTAAAAATGCCTTATTTTATTAACATTACTTTCAAATGTTCTAAATTAATTAAAGGGGGGTTCTCCGGTCAGCTAAAGGAGATTTGTTTTCATCAGTGTAATATATACTTTAAATGTTTGGTGGGCTTTCAATGCAATTTGGAGGCCTTTGCCTGCTTTAGTTTCTTCCTATAGACCAGAACACACAACCAGAATTCCCACTAAATAGATTACAATGATATCAGGATTTGGGGGCAAAACCAAAGTAATTTGGCTGAACTGAATCCAAACAAAACAGAGGCAGATCCCAGCAATGGATCAGAAATGCCATAGTCACAAGATTCACCCCTGCTTACCTGCAGGCTGGGTGCGGGAGCGCGTGCCCCCGCTGCCCCCCCTTCCTATGCCACCGCTCAGTTCTAAGCAATGCTTTATTCTATGCATTAGTATGCACAACATAAAGCACTGATTGGATGAGAGCTTGCACATGCGCCATGGGAACAGCATGAAGGTGAGTTGAGTGGGTGATCTGGGGGTGCTTCAGACAGCAGGGCAACCCAAATCAGGATGCTCCAGGGACAAGGGCCTAGCGCCAGGTTCACTTTAAAGTAGCCCACAAAATTGTCTATTATTAAAAACCAGAAAAACTGTGATGCTGTATAAAAATGATACAACCCAATGTCAAAAGAAATCCCCTCAAGCTTGTTATTTTCATTTACTGAAAGAAAAAGAACCAGGGCTAACAATTTTTCAAATGTATCATTCCACTTTTACAGGGAAGAGATACTTACCTCAGCTCAGCTCACTCCAATGCAATGCACACAGTGTGCTTGTGTGACTCAATCCTTGCCACTCCCATCACAGGAGGATAATTAATAAAATGATGTAAAATCTTTAATTGAAAATAAATCTGGCAATATAGTTTCATTTTTTTTAATCTGTAACCCTACACAATGGGAATACTTTTGAGTGTGCCTGAACAATCGGTTCACTAGTAAAGTCTATGGCAGCACAAGCGCAACACAGGTACACTGCGCTATACAGGCATTGCACTTGCATTGCCATAGACTTTTATTGACCTGGTTTAGCCTTGTATTGCACTAAAATACTGCTTGCAGCATTTTTGCAATGCAACACATACATGTGACCTGGCCCATTAAAAGTAATAAGTAGTATTTTCTCCTGCATATTACTGTGTTGTCTGTTGCAGTGGATAAGTGTGAATAGACCCTGTCCAGAAACCGCTGTAATCCACTTGTCCTGTCCTGCAGCAGGTTAGTAATGATGATTAGCAATTACATGGATAGAAGACATTTTTTAAAATGAGACATGGAACAACACCCAGGAGAGACTCTAAAATTGTCCCATACACCTGGGATAACTTTTAAGTGTTTTGTTTGGAAGCTTTAGAATTTCCCTGATGGATACTTTAGCTGGATGTACAATATAAGCCACTCACCCTTTACATCCACTTCAACATAATTGTTTATATAACCAAAACCTTCAGACTTCTCGAATCTAAAGAAATAAGATCCAGAATCTGTTTTGCTGGCATCAGTTATGGTCAGCGTGCAGTTTCCTTGGTTTGGATTTCCTGTAATACGGAAGTTTGCTCTGGAGGTTCCATATTTATCATCATATTCATTACTATCAGCCACTTTGTTCTGTGAATTTATCATCCAGAATCCTCTGCCGTTGGTAAATCTTTTGCGATTGCCAAAAGTGAATGTACAGGGAATAGTGACACACTGACTTTCTTGGACAGAAACATATGACGTCACATCAATAGAATATCCAGCAGAAGACTGACCCCGGATTCCTGTAACGAGATGGAGTGCATTAATACACTGGAATAATTCTACACCAGAATTACTACATAATTCCAGTGCTGCCTCTATTTTCTTATTATTTATTTTAAAAAGCTCAATTTGCTCAGCTATTTGATGCCCTTTGTTTAGGAGCCAACCCCCCAATCTACCACTGGACCAGTTTCCTCCAGCATTTACATGCATAAAGGAAGACACAAGCAGGGCAGAATAAGAACAGCGGGGAGGCCGATTCAGTAATAGCGCCAGGTAGCGACAGATGAGCGACAGTAGCGTTATTACTATTATTAGCGTTATACTGTACCCATCTGTTAGATATCACCCAGAAAGCTCAGCTCTCCATATTCCCACACACCTCTTCAGTTCGCCCCTTGACTTGAGTCCAGGGGCGTAACTATAGGTGGTGCAGGGGCACAGGAGGTTGGGGGGGCATCATTGTTGCTTTTCCAGCTTATTTTTTATATTTGTGGCCACAGAGAAAGGAAGCACCATTTGTCTGTTTCAGTCTTTGTTTAGCTGCATCCAACTGAGTTAAAAAAAAAAAAAAAAAAAAAGGTTTACTGTATGAGCTGATGAAGGGCCCCATTTAATGTTCCCACCAGGACCCTGTCACATGTAGTTACACCACTGGTTAGGCCACATATGCAAGTGCACAGGAGCATGGAGAAGGTGACTAGTTTTATTTAGGGCATTTCATGTGGAGAGGCTTGCCCAGAGGTTAGGAAAGCAGTGGTCCAGAGGAATTTATTGGTTTAGTGTTCCTTTAGTGTGGCACTTGCCAGAGTTACCTCTAGGAACCTCAGGTATGTGCCCAAGTTCCTTGGGGAAGTGTTACTGATGGATTATAACATGGCCTGCTATGTAAAGCTCTGTCAGGCCAGAGCAGGGATATCTTGGCCTATTAGCGGGATGAGGAATCTGTGAGGGGAATTTGTGGGGTTCTCTAAGGGTCTAAATTATGATAGCGTTTGTTAACATTGGTTTTGTGGCTATAGCGCTAGTTCCAGAGCGCCGACATTCCCGTCTAATCTGGCACTGTGCTGTGTAATACATTGATGCTAGCAGGCGTTGCGCCAAATGCTGACTAATTAGCTATGATTGTTACACTGACATATTGGCTGGCCTATGTTAGCGCCTGTGAGACGCGCCTGATGATTAGTCCAGCGCCAGTGAGCGCCACTTTGTCCTGCCGTTAATCCTGCGCTCCCCCGCATATTTATGAAATTTTTCCTCCTTGGAATCTATGGTGCTGCATTTTTACGCCGCTGGTCTGCGTTTCGTCAATACAGTTACAAGAAATCACTGCTAGGGTAAAACTTTACTGTGCATTTATTCTTAAATAAGGCTGCTCAATAGTGCCGATAACAATGCCCCATAGACATCTCACATGCTCAGAACGCAATGCGCCAGTGTTTTGTTGCTCTGATGATAGCTCTGCTGACTGAGGTATTATCATTTTTAAATTGCATCACACTGCCTTGTCTATTTTTTTTTGTGCTCACTTTACTTGTTCCTTCACTATGTCCTTTAAAATAATGTGTCACTACCCCTGGTGGTGATTGGCGTACAGTGGATGAATCTGGTCCACACATCGCCTCATCTTCCTATGCATCTGCATATCTGCATTAGTTGATCATTTTAACAAGTATATTTTCATATATATATATATATATATATATATATATATATATATATATATATTTGTTTGCAGCTTCACATTCACAGTTTTTTGTATATATTCTGGATTTTGAATAGATTAGAGCCTTTTCAGAGCATCATCACAGCAGTTGTCATATATGTTGTCATATATGTGTTATGGTCCAGGTCGCCCATACAATTACCTTGTTCCTGGTCCAATGGCGCATGCACAAGATGCATCCCCGCTATCCCTCTAGAAGAACACATGACTGTGCCAGGCATTTGTGAATGGCCGGCGCAGGCACACTCCCTGCTAGAGGGGAGTGGCGGATGCACCCGCCAGCACGCTCTGAGCCGCTGACCTTAGACTAAGGCTTAGACGATGTGACGTCAGCGGCTCTGAGCGCGCTGATGGGACGAGTGACCGCACATGCCACTTAGGAAGAGATGAGTTGGCATTGTCGATCTGGGGGATTTCACAAATAGGGGCACCCAGATCGGGGTGTTTTGTATTCCTGATTGGAAGAAAGCCTATACATGAGCCGCTGGAGCGAGGTAAGGTGGGGATTCACACAGCAGGGCATCCCAGATCACAGTAAAGACCAGCGTCTGGCTTCCCTGGGTTTTGTTCTGCTTTAAAATGAAAAAGCTCACTGAGATGCAGGTTGCAATTCACTGCAAGGCACATCGTCAGTGCCCCATGCTTTGCTAAATTTAGCAATGCTTTACCAAATTAGCATGACCCCTAATGTCTGATAATCATCTGAACACTCACCTTTGCAGATCAGTAACAGCACTATGATGGTAGCTTTAGCCAAGAGATGACAGCCATTACACAACCTCATTCTGACACTGAGATGCATAGTTCCAACTGTAAAGTCAACAACACAAATATGTGTAAAATATATTTATAATGAAAAATTGGTGTAACACCGCGCTTACTAATTTTAAATTTTAAACTACCTATAAACAACGATCAAATTTAGATGGCAGCTCAACGTGTTGAAATATTCCCAATATCTCCAATCAATCGTGACAAAAAATAAACACAGAGCTAACTGAATATACCAAAGGTGCAATTATTCTTTGATAAATAAAAAAATGTCCAAAGTGTGTAATAGTCCAAAAAATGAAGAAAATATAAAATAAACAGTTATTGTGCAGAACGTTATTTTCTCATTATCCACTTCCCATAAAGTGCTTGTAATTGTTCTTCTATGTGCACCACACCCAAATGTGCTTATCCTTACCAGAGAGACATCAATGAGAGGCCAATATGATTGGTAATCTAAGTCTCCTCCCCGTACTGCTGAATCATCGATTTATAGAAAGGATCCACATCCACTCAGATCCCCAGGAATAGACGTTTCAATCATAAATTCTCAGGAATTTGCTATTTTCCTGAGAATTTATGATTGAAACGTCTATTCCTGGGGATCTGAGTGGATGTGGATCCTTTCTATAAATCGATGATTCAGCAGTACGGGGAGGAGACTTAGATTACCAATCATATTGGCCTCTCATTGATGTCTCTCTGGTAAGGATAAGCACATTTGGGTGTGGTGCACATAGAAGAACAATTACAAGCACTTTATGGGAAGCGGATAATGAGAAAATAACGTTCTGCACAATAACTGTTTATTTTATATTTTATATTTTCTTCATTTTTTGGACTATTACACACTTTGGACATTTTTTTATTTATCAAAGAATAATTGCACCTTTGGTATATTCAGTTAGCTCTGTGTTTATTTTTTGTCACAAAATATATTTATAACTGTACATTATAACAGAGATAAGCTAGTTATAGAAACCTATTAAATACATACTAGACATTGCGGCAAATGGCGTTGTTTGGAGAAGAAAATACAATTCAATCTCTGTTCAGAGAGGCACAGTCCACGAAGCAAGGCAAGATTATATGGAGCCAGGCACTGGTCCACCCCTTTCCTGGAATGTTTAAAGATTGCCCAATAAGTTTTTGCAATAGAAAAACCCATAGTTGTAAGTGTCATAAGTTTAATGACCATCACAATATGGTAGATTCATGGCTGTGCGACAAAACCAGGTGTCAGTGCATTGGATCCCTTGGCTTTGACAATACACTAGCCACTATGCACTTCAGTACAGTTGGGCACCAGGCTTCTTTAACCTGCCAGCCTGCTAGCAAGTTACTTACTGCCCTTTCCTGTCCTTTTAACCACTGTTAGGTGTTTTTGGGACACCTTGCAAGTTCACAAGGACCAAACCTTATAAAGACTTTTCAAATAAATCTAGATTTAACAATTTAACAATACTCACCTCCATCATCTCCTCCAGTACTAGGCACCATCCTTGGTCATCAGGCAGGTCCTAGGCTCCCTATTGGCCACTCACTGTCCCACTTCATCATCAGCCAAAGGAGCCACCTAGCTGGCATTCCAGCTTCATGGGGTCAATTAAGCTCTGCCCCTACAGCCTGGAATTCCCCATAGATGGTCATGTGCTTAGCTTTGGGTATATAAAGCTCTGAATAGCCTGGCATTCGGCTGTACATCCTCTGAACCGAAAAGAGGGCTATTTGTTTTATCACTGGTCATGAGTTCAGGGAATCATACCTTTTTGTCCTGGGATGCCCAGGGCTTAGTCTTACCAGATCAAGTAAAGTCTAGGGCACTGAACTAGCAGTGAGCACCAGCGGGGGAAAAAAGGAAAGAGTTTTTGAAAAGAGTTTTTCTTGGGTGGACAATCACTTTAGAGAAAGAATAGGGGGGCACAACCTGAAGCTAGTGGGAAAGAAGATCAAGAGCAACATCAGAAAATGACAGAAGATGCTTGGAACAAACATCGAGTAGCAACAGTAACATCTGTTAAATATGGCTATTCCAAAATTAAGGGTGTTTAAGAAACATTGGAATGTTTTTACTGTTTTATGGGGGTCTTGTTTTGGCCCCCAGCTGTATACCATATAGGTCTATAGGCTGTTCAGGTGGTTTTAGATGGGCCAGACTAGATGGACCATGTTGTTTCCTTCTGCCATCAACCTTCTATGTTTCTATGCTTTGTATATGCAAATACGCAAAAACTCTTTGAAAAAGATGAAAAGTTAGATATTCTGAAAACCACTTCCTCAAGAGATGTGCAAACTTAAATCCCTTTAATGACTTATGGGGTACGGATATACAGGACATTATTGCTCACAGTGTATACAAGGTAAAAAAAAATTGCCCCGTGGGGAGGTCTGTATTTAGCCCTCAACCTACAATCTTGGATTTAAGTTGTACCTAAGCCATAAACTAAATGCTGAGTCTTCCTGTTTCTCGTTTGCCTACCCATAGTGGAAAAGAAATGTAAAATTAAGAGGTTGGATTGCTTCAAGCAGTAGCACTTTTTTTTAGGATAAACATCAGTTAAATAATAAATAGGTTAGGTAAGCACACCTATCAAGTGTAGGAGAAGTTTGTTTGGAAGAAAAGTTGGGTGCAAACACAACAAATATTTGACAGAAATCTGCCATTAACCATCTAGAACTAGAAAGTTTATGAATGCACACCTTCACACACAGGTTTAGTTGATAATAAAGTTGATAAATAAATTTGTATTTCAAATATTTACACATACAGTATATAAGAGGCTGATTTATTAATAGCGCCAGGTAGCGACAGTTAAGCGACTGTAGCGGTATTTTCACAGCGCCCGCTAGTAGTCGCTGTGCTTGGCCGTTGTTCGGTTGTTGATAGCGACTCAGTCGGTGTGCAGTAATGTTGAATACAAGGTGATGAGTCGCTATTTGACAGGTTCCGCGCTGTATGGGAGCGCATGATTGCGAATGGCCATAGCGACCGGCTCCCACCATATTCATTAACAAATCACGCTCCAAAAATTCTCGCTCTGTGAAATGCATGTTTAAACCCCAGAGCGCTGGCGGCGATGTGTTAAAAGTAGTTTTTTAACCCCCAAACAACCATATTTTGGGAAACCAAAAAAAACAAGTTTATAAAAACATTTTGGAATATGAATACATTAATATCAGACCTGTAATATCAATTCTGCACAAATTTTTTTTTTATTTTTTTCTTACCTTAAAAAAATATCTAACATGGCAGAAGTGGTAACAGAAATTTTCACATTAAAAAAAAAAAATATTAACAATTAATTATAAATATTTAAAGATTGTTCCATTGAAATACATTGGAGAGCGCCAGGTAGCGAGAGGTCATACCTAGCGCTGTTCAAGTCGCTCGCTGGCGCTGTGGGGTGAGGCTGGAATAATGATGAATGAGTCGCTATCTGGAGCTAGCTCAGTCGCTAAGCAGGATCAGCTTGATAAATGTGTGATTGTGGTGGGGAGCCGGCGTTCTCGTGGCGGTGACCGTCATTACCGTTCGCTCACCAGTCGCTACCTGGCGCTATCCCTTGTTAAATAAGGGCCTAAGTATCAATAATATACAATAGAAATGTATGCAGAGAATCCAATATGTGTACCATCTACGTGTGAAGACACCATAACCTGATAACACAACCACACTGTGACTTAGGCCCTTATTTAACAAGGGATAGCGCCAGGTAGCGAATGGTGAGCGAACGGTAATGACGCTCACCGCCACGAGAACGCCGGCTCCCCTCCGCAATCACACATTTATCAAGCCGATCCTGCTTAGCGACTGACAGAGCGCCAGATAGCGAATCATTCATCATTATTCCAGCCTCACCCCACAGCGCCAGCGAGCGACCTTGAACAGTGACAGGTATGACCTCCCGCTACCTGGCGCTCTCCAATGCATTTCAATGGAGCGATCTTTAAATAATCATAATTAATTGCTATTAATTTTTATTTTATTTTTTTTAAATGTCAAAAATTCTGTGACCACTTCTGCAATGTTAGATTTTTTTTTTACGGTAAAAAAAAAAAAAAATTGTGCAGAATTGATATTACAGTTCTGATGTATTCATATTACAAAATGTTTTGAAAAACATGTTTTTTTTTTTTTTCTAAAAATATGGTTGTTTGGGAGTTAAAAAACTACTTTTAACCCATCGCCGCCAGCGCTCTGGGGTTTAAACAAGCATTTCACAGCGCGAGAATTTTTGGAGCGTGATTTGTTAATGAATATGCTGAGGGCCGTTCGCTATGGCCGTTCGCTGTCATGCGCTCCCATACAGCGCGGAACCTGTCAAACAGCGACTCCTAACCCCGTATTCAACATTACCGCACACCGACTGAGTCGCTGTCAACAGCCGAACAACGCCCAAGCACAGCGAATACTAGCGGGCGCTGTGAAAATCACGCTACTGTCACTCATCTGTCGCTACCTGGCGCTATTAATGAATCGGCCTCTTAATGTACAATATATACAAAGAAGCAGATAGTACTGTCCATAAGTAGTGGAACAAACCAATCGCAGGATACTACAGTACTATTAGCTAAAGATGCACTTTTATAACTGATGGAGCCACTTAGCATTCCTGTTAGTAATGAGTAGAGATGAGCGAACTTTTGAAAAGTTCGATTCGGCCGATTCGCCGAATTTCACAAAGAAATTCGGGTTCGGCCGAATCGAACTTTTACGAAGTTCCCCATCAAAAATGCCGGCATGGTGGGAGCGGAGCCGGCCGGCCCGCTCCCACCATGCCGGCATTTGAGAAAAAAGGCAAACACTTACCTGCAGGTCCGGAGCGTGGAGGCCGCCGCCGCTCTCAGCTGTCATCTGAGGGCGCGTCATGATGATTTAAATGCCGGCATGGTGGGAGCGGGCCCGCCGGCCGGCTCCGCTGTCACCATGTCGGCATTTTTTTTTTTTTAATTTCAGGAAAAATTCGATCGGCACGAACCACAAAATATTCGGGTTCGTGCCGAATCGAATATTTCCTGAAATTCGGAGCGAATTCCGGTTCGTCCGAACCGGTTCGCTCATCTCTAGTAATGAGTAATCCAGGTGGCTTATACCTTTAAATGCGCAGCTTGTGGGAGGCACAACTGTATGCTGCTGAAATGTCCAGGTAAAGACCGTCTCTTGTTTCAAAGGCTGGAGGAGCGCTTGTGTAGAATAGATGCTGCAGGCAGGCTGGCCGTCTTTGCTTGGCTTGGCTGACACGTGTTTCGGGAGTAGATTTCCCTTCATCAAAGCATGGCTGGAGAGTAGCTGTCAGTGGAGAGAGGTGAGAGGATAGACATCAGAAAAGCAACCTCTCTGTCTGAACGCACTTCCTGCCAGTGTGTAATATGTGTTTTCTGAACAAGAATATGGTACTGGGATTCTAGATGTATTCCAGGGACAACCCCCTGGAATGAGCCGCACTCAAGAATAAAATCAAAAAATGTATTGAAGATAAATAAACAACTACAGTGTACAACATAAAAAGACACCATCAAAAAACATATACACAAACACCAATAGCTAGAGAGACCCAAAGAATGACTCTATTGTATATACAAATAAATTACATAAAATTATCAATAATTAATATTAGAGATGAGCGAACCAGTTCAGACGAACCGGAATTCGCTCCGAATTTCAGGAAATATTCGATTCGGCACGAACCCGAATATTTTGTGGTTCGTGCCGATCGAATTTTTCCTGAAATTAAAAAAAAAAAAAAGCCGGCATGGTGGGAGCCGGCCGGCGGGCCGGTAAAGCCTTTTAACTTCGTAAAAGTTCGATTCGGCCGAACCCGAATTTCTTTGTGAAATTCGGCGAATCAGCCGAATCAAACTTTTCAAAAGTTCGCTCATCTCTAATTAATATAATCCTGCAAGCTGTGGTAGGCTGCTGTGGAGGACTCGAACTCTGCACTTCTGCACTTATAGCACTTTATAGATTGTAATTTGCACACTCTTAAATTGTGGCATTGCACTTTATTCACATATTTTTGCACAAAGGCACTTTCTTCACAGCAATTTATTAATAACAATATTAAGATCATTTATAAAAAAATATACATTTTTTTTCACTTATCAACTTGTTACCCATGAACTTGTGGTATAATATTAATTATTGATAAATGTATGTAATTTTTTTTGTATATACAATAAAGTCATTCTTTGGGTCTCTCTAGCTATTGGTGTTTGTGTATATGTTTTTTAATGGTGGCTTTTATGTTATACCTTGTAGTTGTTTGTTTATCTTCAATTAATAATTTGATTTTATACTTGAGTGCAGCTCATTCAAGGGGGTTGTCCCTGGGATACATCTAGAATCCCAGTACCATATTCTTGTTCAGGTCTTTTCACGACACGAGTCAGCACCTTTTGGTATATACATTGGGCTGTTAGTATCCATACAGTTCTGTTTCACGAATATGTGTTTTCGTCATGCTGCTTGGCAATCTATAATAAATCCTCTGTTTTTCTATTTTGGTGATCGTAGCACATAATTTGCTTTCAAAACCTAATATTGGAGGGTGATCCCCTCCAACAACCTGAAAAAGACTAAGGCCCTTATTTAAGAAGGGATAGCGTCAGGTAGCGCCTGGTTAATGAGAGGTAGCGACAGATAGCGACTGGTGAACGCTGGACACGGCACGCAATTACACATTTATCAAGCAGAATCTGTTTAGCGACTGGAATAGCGCCATGTAGCGTCTGATTCATCATTTTCACAGCCTCAGCGAACAGCGCCAGCGTTCAGCCTTGCACAGCGCCAGGTATGACCTCTCGCTACCTGTCGCTCTCCCATACATTTCAATGGATGATCATTTTCTTCTCTTTAAACTGTTTTTTTTTTTTTTTTTTTTCAAAAAAATCACAAATAATTATTTGACCTCTTCTGGCATTGAAATAGCATTTTTTTCATATTTTTTTCATTTTTTAAATATTTCCTCAAAAATTACATTACAGGTCTGGCATTAAAGTGTTCATGTTACAATGTTGTTACAATGTAATTCCATATGTTTTCGCTTTGTTACTAGTTGATAGATGCTTGAAAACACACTTTAAACACACCGCCTCCTGCGCTCTGGGCTTCAAACAACTATTTTTCAGCGCCAGAGATTTGTGAAGCTGTTTTTTTCCTGAATATGGTGTGAGTCGGTCGCTATGAGCAGTCGCTAACATGCGCTTCCATACAGCGCTGTACTGGTCAAATAGCGACTCCTCACAATGTATTCAACATTACTGAACAGCGACTGAGTCGCTATAAAGTAGCGACTCACGGCCCGAGCACAGTGACTACTAGCGGGCGCTCTGAAAATGCCGCTACAGACGCTCATCTGTCGCTACCTGCTGCTAATGATAAATCAGCCTCTAAGAATGGTTACAGCCTCTTCCTGTATTTGGAAACAAATAATATAAAGTTATTTTATTACACTTTTAGATATGTTATACCTGAGGCTTTCACATTACTTTATCATTTACAAAAAGAGTGCCATTAGAACCTTTGTATGACATACAGTAGTTAGTCTTAATAAATGAACAGACTAGGTGAAACCCTGTTTGATGGGATGTCTCATAGGGAAGGAAACTTTTGATAATGTAAAGATTTTGCCAATAGCAATAGATTCCTGTGTGGCACCAGCACTCACAAAAAAGCAGCAATCAGTTGCCTCCACTTGGTCAGTAACTCACATAATCCTTAAGATCTCAAAAGTTCATTTTATTAAAACCATATACACAAACCCATATAAAAATCAATAGATGGGCATTCCATCTGAGCCCACAATCCATATACCTTTAACCATAATCTTGTGATATAAATGACAACATTAATACAATATTCCAATTCCCCTCCACTAATAGTGAAAATTTAACGTAAAGTGCTAAAGAAAGTGCAATGAATAGTGCCAATCAAGTCTGATATTCGATCAAAAAAACAATTTCATTATAACATATCAAAATAATAATAATGAGTGGAGGAATAAAACAGTGTAAACATTTAATCCATAAAAGACATGAACTGAGTGCTAGAAGTCAGATGGAAAAGTCCTGTTTAGTTCACCATGAGGTCTTTTCCCCACGCGTTCTGTGGCCCCAGGCCACTTCCTCAAGTTAGGAGTTACTAAAATGGACTGTGTAGAGGGGGTGAGCCAAACATAACCTATTCTCACATATTTTTGTTATACAATAGGAACTTTTTAAAACTATTTTCAGGTTTGTGTGATTCAGCAAAGCCTTATTTATTTTTGGACATTGTTGCACTTATCAGTACCGTACTTCCCAACTGTTCCTCATTGGGGGGGTAAGAAAAAGCAATTAGCCAGCTCACCATCTTAGTGTGTGCACGGACAGGGGAGATCCCGACCACAGGCTCCTCCAATGTAAACAATCCAAACCAAAAGTGCAGTCCAGCGTATCCATAAAATATAGCTTTTAATCTGGTTCCCATAAAACAGCTTGCATTCAAAGACGTGAAGATGGGCCGAGCCCCGAAAACAGAGACAACATGTGACGCGTTTCAGGCCAGGGTGGGCCCTTAGTCATACAATCTTGTGGAGCGAGCAGGCTTTGTTTAAATAAGACATTGTTAAGTGAATGCACTTACCTCCCGCCCGAAAACACCTGGTGTCCTGCGTCGTGCAGAGTTCCGGAAGAGAAATGTCATCTCCCTAATTGGAGGAGCGGCAGCCAATGAGATACCACTGACAGGTCAGAGTCAAATGACGCCCCTAGGTACGTATGATGAAAACGTACTCTGCGTAGGACACCGACCCCGCTACTCACGAAGCCGCAGTAAGAAGCGCCGGCTGGACTGTAGCATTTTGCGCAAACTGCGCAGGCCATCAAGGTTAAAGCTGAAAGCCCCTGATTCCGCGGTATAACTCCCCTAATCACCACACTTAATGTACTAATAACAGACGGGCACAGATGTACCTCTAATATTACAAAAATTGTTTTATGGGGAAAACGCCCGTACCTGTACCTCCGGAGGGGAACTAGAAGGCTAGAGTATAACAAACTTACAAAAACTATTTTCAAGGCCACGGCAAAGGAGTTGGGTAATGTGGGGCACCATCATTAAATGTCATTGGAGAATTCCGGGCGCCATCATTTCATATAATCTGTAAAATTTATAAAATTTATAAAATTTATTGGCCTGCCCCTTCATTAGATGAATGATTATTATAACCACTAAAGTTTAACCAAATCCCATATCCCCACTTCTCCACTTCCCTCTATTAAAAAATACTGTTCACAATACAAATCTTACTGGTGGAGAGGCCGGAAAAGGAAAACCATGCTGTGGGTCAGAATAAATTAATGTTACAAACCTACAATGAAGGTAACCCCTGACAATAAGGTGGACCTAAATATGTTATAAACCTCAACCGCGTGTTTAAATCCTGATTAAATCTGAATAAATAACCGCCTGGCACTTTACTCAAATATATTATCCTAAGCCAGGCAGTATAACACATAAAGGTGTTACTATGACACGGGGCGGGGGTGCTTTGATTAGAGAGAGGGCAACAAAAACCCCCTGCTTGCTCGCTCCACAAAATTAAGGTGCTTAAAATTAATTAAAACTATTTTCTCAATGAGATATTAATTAAGAGCACTAACTGTCTCCCTGATACATTGAAATCTAGGTTAAATACCGAATGAAAAGATCAGGTAACCACAACTGCAGAGATTAATCTGTAAAGAGAGAAAGGTCCATTCTATCATTGAGTCCCTCAGGGATACGTGTTGCCAATCTTAAGATCCATCTAACTTCAGCACGCAATAGTTTTCTGTGCAGGTCTCCTCCCCTGATGTTCTTCTGAATTCTCTCAAGCACTGCTACGGTTAGGGTAGAAGGATTCCCTTTATGATATTTTTGGCAATGTCTTGCAACGTTCGATTTAGGTAACAGTACTTTACACTGGTATATATGCTCCAGAAATCTTGACTTCAATTTCCTTGTGGTACATCCCACATACTGGAGCTTACACCATTGACAGGTCACCAAATAGACCACCATCCGTGAATTACAGTTGTAAAAGCCAGAGCTTGTATAGCTTTTCCCAGTAGACAATGATTCAAACCCCTTAGATTTACACATGAATTTACAGCATGCACAGCGTGGTTGGCCACAGGCATATGATCCCTTGCATTCCAACCACGTCGGCGACTTTGTTTCTTCTTTCCGTAGTAATGATGGTGAAAGTCTACTGGCTATAGTTGGAGCCCGCTTCGCTACCACCCGTACTCCACACTGTTCGATTATTGGCTGTAAGTCCGGATCATATTTCAAAATTGCCAAATTTGATTGACGATTTTTTTAATTAGATTAAATTGTTTGCAGAATTTTGTGACCATGGTCAAGGGTCTAGGCCTATATGTGCTTTCCTTCCTCTTAGGATTGAAGAGCAGTCCTTCCCTTTGCAGGGACATCGCCTTCTCTTTGGCCTGATCAATCATATTGTAACTGTAACCTCTCTGTAACAGCCGTGACTGTATTAAATCGAACTCTTTTTCTTTTGATTCAGCTGTGCTGCAGTTCCTAACAGCTCTCAAAAATTCCCCATAGGGGATAGCTCTTTTAGTATGCTGTGGGTGGCAGCTTGTAGCATGTAATGTTGAGTTACCCGAAGTTGCTTTCCTAAACGTTCTCGTATCGATATTATTACCAGCCCTTGAGGAGGATAAGATAAGATCCAAATATTCTATCTCTGTACTTTGGATATTGCCTGAGAACTTCAGATTGAACTCATTCTTGTTTAAGTACTTCAAGAAGTCTTCCGCTTTGTCACACGGTCCTTCCCAGATACAGATGAGATCGTCTATATAGCGCCCATACCAGAAAATATGCTTATGAAAGGGGTTGTCTTCAGAGAAAATATGCTCTAATTCCCACCAGGCCATGTAGATATTGGCCAATGATGGTGAAAAGGGCGCTCCCATTGATGCCCCACACTTTTGAAGATAAAAACTTCCCTCAAACAAAAAGTAATTGTGACGCAATAAGTAATCCAGTACAAGGCCTAAGAATTGTACTTTCTCATCCTCCAAGTTGGTATATTTGCGTACCATAAACGTGGTCGCCTGGATGGCCTTTTGATGAGGGATGCAAGAATATGGTGAAGCCACATCCATTGAGATCCATAGGCCATTCTTGGGCCATTTCAGCCGGTGAATAGATTTGAGAACTTCCCTGGTGTCCTTAATATAACCAGGGAGAAGTCTCACAATAGGCTGTAGAATCGAGTCCAACCACTGGCCAAGCTTCTCATTCAGGCTTCCAATGCCTGCCACAATTGGACGACCCCGTGGCGGCCTCTCGGCCTTGTGGATTTTTGGCAGGTGGTGAAAAATTGGAATGATTGGATATTCCACTCTCATCTTATCTACAAGACTGGTACTGAATACCCCTATAGACAGCCCTTCTTCAAAAACAAGATTTAATTCCTGCATAAAAGTCTGTGTCGGATCTCCCCTTAATTGTATGTAGGTCTCATTATCCGTTAATTGACGCTCTGCTTCCTTAATGTAGGTATCCCGATCCATAACCACGACAGAACCCCCCTTGTCTGCATTCCGAATGACCACCGCAGGATTTTCTTCCAGGGTCCTCAGGGCAAGCTGTTCTTTTTTTGTTAGATTGTGGTGACTAGAGTGTAGCTCAGTCTTTTTTGATAACTCAATTAATTGTTGTTCCACCACTGCTTGAAATCTATTAATCGCTTCGCTGCGGGACTGTAATGGATAGAATCCCGGATTTGTAAACACCGGAGTCTCAAACTTAGTGAGCTGCTCAATTCCATTGTGGAGCTGTAACTGTTGTAAATTAATCAAAGCACACAGATCTGGAAACGTGTGGTGTAACCACTCAGGATCCTGTGATTCTTTAATCTGAACATCATAGATAGTGTCTGATGAGAACAAGTTTCCCTGATCCTCATCATATTCGCATTGTTTAAAATGCTTTTTTAGTGTGAGGAGACGGACAAATCGATTAACGTCCGTGATGACGTCAAACAGGTTCATGGTATACGTCGGTGAAAAGGATAAACCTTTTTGTAATACTTTTATTTGTTGCTCGTTTAGTACAAGTGATGAAAGGTTTACTACAGTATTTAGCTCCGATTGTGATTTTTGTTCCTTAGTTGGTAAATTTTTCCGGTGCTTGCGTCCTGCTCTGTGCCTGGCCGTGCTTTTTGTTTGCCCCTCATTGGGGGGAACTATCCCTCTTTTGTCCCTCGTTCTTTTGCCTTCTCCCTCTTTGAGGTTTATCATGCAGTTCTACATCTAAATAAATAATTTGCCTATTAAAAATTTTTTGATTGTTGTAAATGTTACAGCCTACAACCATCTCCTACCATATCCATACCTCAATGAGGGGGCATGGCTTAATTTAACAATTGTCCCTTTTTCCCATCCTGAAAAGTTGGCTTTAAATTTTAACATACAAGAAAGTGCAATACAAAACCCTAAGAGCTTCACCTGCACAAGTGATGGGGCATTTTTACAAGTCAGGTGCATGCCTACATACCCACCTGCCCTTCTGCCCACCTACCCACTCGTATGTCTGACTGCCTTATCACCCGTCCACCTGCCTGCCTTCATGCCTACCTACCCACCCATCTGCCAGCCATCATGTCCATCCACCCACTCGCCTGTCTGTATAGCCACCTGCCCTTCTGCCCTCCTGCCCACCTATCCACCCACCTATCTGCCTGCCCACCTACCTAATCACCTGCCTGCCTTCATGCCTACCAACCCATCCACCAGCTATCATGTCCATTTACCCACCCACCTGCCTGTCCTCCTACCTACCCAGAGAGTGCATCCAGCTTGGTAATCTTAGAACTGGGATGATATGTAATATGAAAGTCAAAGCGAGAGATCAGTTTGCTTGACAAGGGTGAAGGCATTTACATTAGCTGTTCAAAGATATTTCATATTGCCATCATCTGTAGGGATTAATATGGGATAAGCTGCACCTTTGAAAAGATGACACCACTTCTAGAGAGCCAGTTTTAAGAAAACCAATGTCATAATTCTGATCCAGTGAGGGAAAGCTACTTTGAGAATCTGTCCACAGGATAAAGACTTTTATTCCCCAAAGTCCTGAGACAAGATGGCACCTATGGCACTCTCAGAAGAATCTACCTAAAGGACAAATGAAAGAGAAGGGGCAGGATGTGCCAAAATGGATGCAGTAGTGAGGCACTTGTTGAGCTCTTCAAAAGTGAATCCTGGAGCTTTGGTTATACAGGAACTGGAGACCTTCCCTTGGTCTATCTCTAGCCCATGGTCAGAGAACTTTAGGCCCAAGAACTGTATGGAGGTCTTAATGAATTCACACTGTGGTGTAAGGGTGATGTCTGAGGGGAGGATTTGGCAGATGTTGTGAAAAAACAGATCTGGAGATGAGGAGAAGATGGGGATGTCATCTAGGGTTTCATAACCAGTGGCACTGGTATAGCAGGTTGTACTCAACAAGGCTGCAACCCAACTTGATGTGGTGCCATCTCACCAGAACCTAAATTGCTTCATAAGTAAAAACTGCTCCAATAGGTGATGAAACCTATTTATATGCATTTGTGTGCCTTTCATTCACTTTTGATGGTTTTGTGTGTCTTTTAACACAGTTTTAGGTAACAGACAACCCACACATACCACCCAAATTGTACTTGATATCACTGGAAAAGGTGGTAATTGATGAAAAAAAGGTTGGGAACACCTGATTTAGATGGATGATACAAATGGCATAACCAGATACTTGAAGTGCCCATAACGTGTCTGGAACACCATCTTCCATTTGTTTCCCTCTCTGAACCGAATCAATTTATAGGTCCCACATTTCTGGTATAGTGTACCCTCTGGAACAATTTCGGTAATCAATTGGAGCTGGTGCCTGTTCATTACTGTGACTGATTTAAGTCTGGTAATCAATACAGGAGTACAAAATCCCTTCTTCCTTTACAACAAATAAATATTCCAGCCTGGGAGATAGAAGTTCTGATGAATCCCTTCGCGAAGTTCTCACCACTTCAGAGTGATAAATTTGAGATCAGAAGGGGTAAATCATACCAAAAGAAATAGGAGCATCAGGCAGCGGATCAATAGGGCAGCCACAGGGTCTGAAAAGAATCTGCCATCTTTTTATCAAATACGTCAAGAAAAATATGGTAACACAGAGGAACCTGGTTCTTGAAAAGCTATTTTACAAGGTCCAGGAAACCAGCCCTGTACTTTCCCTTGCCAAAGGTAAAAAATAATACATCCTTAAACCCAGGGACAGAGATAATGTAGGCTACCCCGCCAAGCATAAACATAAAGACAATCTAGCAGTAATATCATATTTGTCAATAAAAGTAAAAGTTTGTCAACTAAAAGTAAAATAAGTGGAAAATCAATAGGTCAAGGAATGTCCAACATGTATTATCTTTACCAATGATATTAATTATTTATATTATTTAAAAAAAAAAAAATATATATATATATATTGTGGAGATTAGCTCTGGTAGGCGACCGGGTGTCAGCAGTATAGAGGCGGAGGTAAACAGTTCAAAGTAAAGTCTGTGTTTATTTCACACAAAAATCCACAAAAGCATATGTCCATACAGGTTACATCACCTTTTCAGGAAACCGCAGCATAAATGATACAGTCAGGCGAACAGCTTTTAGTCCTTGAGCAAAGGTCCTGTTTACAATCAAATAGGCCTCAGGTCCACATGAACAGCCTCCACAGGAGATTTCAGCCAGGCTCACAGAGTCTCACTCCCATGTGAGCTCTAGACAAAGGACAGGGTACAGCTGATTCCCCAGGCTATTTAAACAGCCCGCAAAACCCGGACCTGGGTAGTGGGATGGAGTCCCACCCTGCTCTACTCCATCCCAGTAAAGCCGTCCCAGGTTAGCCTTTCGGCTATTCTAAATCATCAGCAGCAAACTGCCACCAGCAGCTGATGCTGGAAAACAAGCTATACGGCTTTACTGCACCAATGCCAGGTACATTGGTGCTACATACCTGCCGTCAATAACGGCCCCTTGCACCTTACCACATACCCCCCTCCCTTTGTTCAACCCTGAGGGGGTGGACACATGCCAAACAATGTGCTCGGGACAGGGCATCCGCATTACCCAATAATCGTCCCGCTCTGTGCTCTACTGTAAACTTGAAGTTTTGTAATGACAAGAACCAACGGGTGACCCTGGCATTTCTGTCCTTAGCCTGGCACATCCACTTGAGGGGAGAGTGGTCCGTAATCAGCCGGAACCTTCTCCCCAGCAAGTAGTAGCGAAGAGACTCCAGGGCCCATTTAATGGCCAAACACTCCCTCTCCACTATACTATACTGGGTCTCCGCGGGTGTTAATTTGCGACTCATGTAGACAACGGGGTGCTCCTCCCTGTTGACTTCCTGAGACAGTACAGCACCGAGACCTACCTCGGAGGCATCGGTCTGCACTATGAACTCCCTCTTAAAGTCGGGTGTCACCAACACCGGAGACCCACACAGGGGAGACTTCAAAGCGGAGAACGCTTTTTCGGCCTGTTCATTCCACTTCACCATGACAGACTTGCGTTCCCTTTAACAGGTCTGTCAATGGTGCCGCTAGGGTGGCAAAATTGGGAATGAACCGCATATAATATCCCACCAACCCCAGAAATGACTTTACCTGGCGGGTGGTGTTAGGCCGGGGCCAGTTACGGATGGCTTCTAGTTTGTTCACCTGGGGCTTGACCACTCCTCGTCCAATCACATAGCCCAGGTATTTTGTTTCTTCTAGGCCTAAAGCACATTTTTTCGGGTTTGCCATCAACCCAGCCTTCCTGAGGGAATCCACTACGGCCGGGACTTTGGGTAGGTGACTTTCCCAATCCGTGCTATGGATAATTATATCGTCCAGATATGCCGAAGCATACCGACGATGTGGCCTGAGGACAATATCCATTAACCTTTGGAACGTAGCGGGAGCGCCGTGTAACCCAAAGGGTAATACCTTGTATTGGAACAGTCCCTCTGGTGTAATAAAGGCTGTTTTCTCCTTGGCAGCCTCAGTCAAGGGCACCTGCCAGTACCCTTTTGGGAGGTCCAAAACCAAAAAGTACCTGGCTTAGCCTAGCTTCTCAATGAGTTCATCTACCCGGGGCATAGGGTAGGCATCAAACTTGGAAACTTCATTAAGTTTGCGGAAATCGTTACAGAACCGCAACGTACCATTGGGCTTGGGAATCAAGACTATGGGGCTGGCCCACTCACTCTTTGATTCTTCAATCACGTCTAACCGGAGCATTTGCTGCACTTCCTCCGTGATAGCTTGTCGCCGGGACTCAGGTACCCGGTAAGGCCTCAACCGGACCTTGACCTGAGGTTCCGTGACAACATCATGTTGGATGACCGAAGTGCGCCCAGGGAGTTCTGAAAACACGTCCGTGTTCCTGCTAATAAACTCCCTGGCTTCCTGAGTCTGTTTAGAGGAGAGGTTGTCGCCAGTTTTCACCTCGACTACTGCTTCTCTAATAACAGACCGAGGAATGGGAAGCTCCACCCCCACCATACCTGGTCGGGGACTGTCACCCCCAGGGGTCTCCCTGTCTTTCCACAGTTTCAACAGGTTTACATGGTACACCTGCTCTGGCTTCCTCCGCCCAGGCTGATGTACCTTGTAAGTCACTTCCCCAACTTTTTCAATGACCTCATAGGGACCCTGCCACCTAGCTAGAAATTTACTGTCCACCATGGGTACCAGAACCACAACTCTGTCACCTGGGTTAAAGTTCCGTACCCTGGCTTGCCGATTATAAATCCTGCTTTGGGCCCGCTGCGCGGCCTCCACGTGTTCTCTGACAAGCGGCAAGACGGTCTCTATCCGTTCCTGTAGGTGAGTAACGTACTCTACCACACTTTTGTGGGGTGTGGGTTGCTGTTCCCAGGCCTCCTTGGCTATATCCAACAGGCCCCGTTGTCGACCGTATAAGAGTTCGAAGGGCGAGAACCCCGTAGAGGCCTGGGGCACCTCTCGCACTGCGAACATCAGATAGGGCAGCAGCAAGTCCCAATTCTTCCCATCCTTGGCGACCACCCTTTTTAACATGGTCTTCAAAATTTGATTAAACCGTTCTACTAGGCCGTCTGTTTGCGGGTGGTAAACGGATGTCCGCAACTGTTTCACCTGCAGCAGTTTACAGAGCTCTTTCATTACTTTCGACATAAACGGGGTACCTTGATCGGTCAGGACCTCTTTAGGCAGACCTACTCTGGAAAACATTTCCATAAGCTCCTTAGCAATGAGCTTGGCAGAGGTGTGACGCAGGGGCACTGCCTCAGGGTACCGCGTGGCATAGTCCAAGATCACCAGAATATGTTGGTGCCCTCTAGCGGATTTTGCCACTGGACCCACTAGATCCATGGCAATCCGCTCAAAGGGTACCTCAATAACTGGGAGAGGAACTAAGGGACCACGGTAATGAGGCTGAGGGCTGGTCATCTGACATGTTGGGCAGGACTCACAATATCTCTCCACCTCCTTGTACACACTGGGCCAGTAGAATCGTTGTAAAACGCGGTCCAGAGTTTTCTGCTGGCCTAGGTGTCCGCCCAGAACATGTTGGTGGGCCAAATCCAACACCAACTTGCGATATGGATTGGGTACCACCAATTGTTCCACCACCTCTTCACGTACCTTGTTTACTCTGTACAACATTTCCTGGTGAACCACAAAGCGAGGAAACTGTAACTCCGCCCCTGGCTGTTGTGGTTCACCTTCCACCTCAAGAACATTCTCCCAGGCCCGAGACAGTGTCGGGTCCTGGTGTTGAGCGGTACCAAAGTTAACTGTGGGGACATGGAGATCTGCCAACTCTGGACCTGTTGCCAACTCTTCCACATCTCCAACCATAACATTTAGTGGGGTTGACTCCCCCTCTTCCATTTTAGGGGCGGGCACCTCTTCCACGGTGCCTCCTGATTCCGGTTCCCAGGGTACCGGGGTCTCCCCTGAGTAGGGCCAGTCTATTGGGGACACACCCGCCTCGCGGGTTTCCGGAACTGCCAACTTGGCCCACAGGGACCTGAACCCTGGAAAATCTCTCCCAATAATCAGTTCATACGGGAGTTTAGCGGCGACAGTGACTTCATGTTTCCAGCTGCCAGAGACGGTGGCGAGAGACACTTGTGCTGTGGCATAGTCTCTCAAGTCCCCATGAATGCACAAAACCCCGGTTTTCCGCCCAGTGTACTCATCGGGCAGTACTAAGGCGGGTCTTGCCAGGGTAACCATACTCCCCGAGTCCAAAAGGGCCACAGCCAGGGTGTCTCCCACTTTCACCTGACAGAGGTGACTTTGCCCCACAAGCTCAGGGACACCGGCAGCACACAGCCTCCTGGCATACATGGAAGGGCGGTAACCAAAGTTCACGTCCATGGGCTCCCCCTGGTGGGGACAGTTGGCTCTGATATGTCCCGGCTCCTTACATCCCCAACACAACACTTGGGCAGGGACTTTGGGGGGTAGGTCCTGAGGGGGTTTAGGGGACGCCACTCGCCTGAGCTGGGGCGGGGACCCCGAATCCCTCCTCATGGAGCCGCCTTGCAAGTTCCTGGTGGCCTCATATCGCTCCACTAGGTCCACCATCCCTAGGGTGTTGTCAGGGGATACCTGGCCAGCCCAGTGCTGAAGAGGGTGCGGTAAAGCCCTCCAGAAATTGTCCGCCAGCAAGCGGTCCAACATGGCAGTGGGGCTTAACAACTCCGGCTGCAGCCATTTTTGCAGCAGGTGCAGCAGTTTATAGTACTGGGGCCGGGCGGGCTCTGCCGACTGGTAGCTCCACTGATGCACCCGCTGAGCCCGAACCCACACATTCACCCCCAGTCTGGCCAGTATCTCACCCTTCAGAGTCGGGTAGTCAGCGGCTTGGTCCTCTGGGAGATCAAACAACACCTGCTGGGGTCCAGACGCCAGAAATGGAGCGATGACATCAGCCCACTGGTCATGCGGCAACTTCTCCCTTGCAGCCACCTTTTCAAACACCGCCAGGTAAGTCTCAACGTCATCTGAAGGGGTCATTTTTGTGAGCGCCGAGTGGACAGCTTTCCGGGCATCAGGAATACTTTTGGGCGCACCTGCAGCTTGCTGCGCCATCATATGTTGCAAAAACAGCTGGTTGGTCTCCTGCTGCTGCTTGTTGGCCTCCTGCTGCTGCAGATTCACCTCCAAGAGCGATTTCACTACCGCCTCCATTTTGTCTGCAGTCCCAGGTAGCAGCCTGGCAGGTTTAATATAGGACATGCACAAAACAAAAACTTTTTCGTCGGTTGCTCCTAGCAACGGCCTCACTGCTGTGCCCGCATCTGACACCAAATGTGGAGATTAGCTCTGGTAGGCGACCGGGTGTCAGCAGTATAGAGGCGGAGGCAAACAGTTCAAAGTAAAGTCTGTGTTTATTTCACACAAAAATCCACAAAAGCATATGTCCATACAGGTTACATCACCTTTTCAGGAAACCGCAGCATAAATGATACAGTCAGGCAAACAGCTTTTAGTCCTTGAGCAAAGGTCCTGTTTACAGTCAAATAGGCCTCAGGTCCGCATGAACAGCCTCCACAGGAGATTTCAGCCAGGCTCACAGAGTCTCACTCCCATGTGAGCTCTAGACAAAGGACAGGGCACAGCTGATTCCCCAGGCTATTTAAACAGCCCGCAAAACCCGGACCTGGGTAGTGGGATGGAGTCCCACCCTGCTCTACTCCATCCCAGTAAAGCCGTCCCAGGTTAGCCTTTCGCTATTCTAAATCATCAGCAGCAAACTGCCACCAGCAGCTGATGCTGGAAAACAAGCTATACGGCTTTACTGCACCAATGCCAGGTACATTGGTGCTACATACCTGCCGTCAATAACGGCCCCTTGCACCTTACCACAATATATATATATATATATATATATATATATATATATACTGTATATACATTTATATAGTATATTTTTGGCCACTACTTGGAACCCCTCAGGTCACCCACTAAAGCTTGCCTTTCCCCAGTCCTATGACGCATGCACATTTCCCTGGCCATTTCGACTGCCATTCACAAGTGCAAGATGCAGGCGTGAGCCCTGCTAAATGTATAGCAAGAGGCAGCTGCTGCTTGCGCATGTGCCGTTGGATCAGAGAGAAAGTGAGTTGAGTTTACTGGATGACCTGGGGGTTGTAACACAGCGGGGCATCCCAAATCTCTGATTATACCTGCAATCTGCCATTGGCAACCTACGCAAGTCTGTACACCAAGAAGAGAGTTGTGAGTCATGTACACACAGAACACTGCTACTATGCTCGCTGGTGCGGTCACTCAACCCTACACACAATCAGCAGCGGTGTGTTTTCTGTGTGTACAAGACTCACATCTCTCTTCTTGGTGTACAGACTTGTACGATGCCAAAGACAACAGATTGCAGAACACACATTTTTTTAACACAAATAAATTAAAAACATACAAAATCATCCCAGCACGTTGGGGACATCATCTTGGCACACAAAAATATACACTTTTACAAATTCCATCGAAAGTGGACTTTTCCTTTTGGGCTAATTATAATGTCCCATTAATTATAATTATAAATGGCTAATAAGAGGTTCCTGACTAATGCCTTGGAGTCAATCTCAGGGTGTCTCAAGGTCAGTTTTCCCTTTTGTATTATAGTTTTTGTGGGGAAAAGTTCTCCCGTTTTTCTTCTGTGATACAAGTAACTTTTTAACTCCTATTTCCATGTCAAATGTAAAATAGTATAACCTTATCTGGTTGCATGCATATAAATAGTATTGGGAAAATCCCAATCGCTAAGTTAGGATTCGTACCAGACTTTGTGAATTTGGGTTCCCAAGCCTGAACATGGACTTCAGCCAGAAGAGTTTGGTGTTCTGTCTGAACCTAGAAAAGCTGGTTGAGGGGCCGCTGAGCCGCTTGAACCAATGCAGAGTGTGCAGCAGAGCAGCTGTACATGTACCTGATCCAGCAATCCTGTAGGCGGTCTGTGTTCTTTCTGCTGTCAAATCGGCTATGGCCAGGGCTACTCACATGAGTGTGGACACTCCTAGTGCCAGCTGCTATTTCCTCACTCATGAGAGTGCCAACCATGTTTTTGAAGCCCCAGCTGTAGCCTATTTGACAGTGAAAGAATATTGACCCCCAATGGGTTCCCGGGGCTCAGGTAAGTTGTACAGCCATTTCCTGCTGTGCACTCTGCTGTTAGTAAAGCACCCTCACGCCCACCACCCCATTTTTCTTTTTACAGTCACGTCACAATGCTGGTGGAGGGCAGAGACAGAATTGCCCCCCAAAGTTTGGGTCTCCTTTTGATTTTAACGGGGACTGAGTATGGGTTCAGGTCAAGTTCAGGTACCCAAACCAAAGTTTTGTTCAAAGTTTAACCACGCTTGCAGAACCGGAACGTATATACGTGACCAAATTGTATACATCTAGATGTATGTATCTCCGCGGGACTTGAAATATTAAAGTTTTCATCACATGGATCTGTTAAAAACTATCAGTGTATTATCCACCACCTGATGTTCAAAAAACGTACCAGATACCGGTGTTAATTAGACTTTATAAAATTCCAATCGCAATTCCTTATTAATCGATTTTCATACAACCCGTTAGAATCACAGTTCCTTATTTGTCAGTATCCATAGATCTCACTGGAGTTGCCATTTGTTATATAAAGCTTCCTTTAAATAATAGCTGACCAATGTGCAGTTTAAAAGAGGTACTCCTCATTTATTCATTAACCATGTAAAAAAGAATCAAATTGCCACACATAGCGTAATTCTGAATAACCATCTGTGCGCAAGGTTAAAAAGGGTTCTTACCAAATAAAAGACTCAATCAGACATTTTCTTACAACACTAGACTGTGAGGTGGAAGCTTCCCTTCCCTCCGAGTCCCTCTACCCGGTCTCGTGTCTCTCTCAGCTGTCTACGTTTACCTCCGAGCCCCAGGCCTCTGAGCTCGGCAGCCGTCGGCTTTCTTCGAGGTCACGTGATCGGCCGGGTTATATGAAAATCAATTAACAAGGAATTGCGATTGGAATTTTATAAAGTCTAATTAACACCGGTATCTGGTACGTTTTTTGAACATCAGGTGGTGGATAATACACTGATAGTTTTTAACAGATCCACGTGGTGAAAACTTTAATATTTCAAGTCCCGCGGAGATACATACATCTAGATGTATACAATTTGGTTATTCTATGTAAAGCTTTTGTGACAAGCTTTGTTTCTTTTCTCCTGCATGTTGGACATTTATAGATCCTTCAAAATTATTATATAAAAATACAGTGAGCGCGGATTTGAAAGATTTTAATCAATGTATATACTTGGTGAATTATTTCTTAATTAATTGAAATGTAATTTTTCTCATTCTGAATGTGACCTTTTGACCAGGGGGGTGGGACAGGTAAAACCAAAATCAAACCACATTTGTGGACCGTGGGTCTGGAAATTGCCAGCAAAGCCTTTCTCCATTTTGAACTGTGACTTAGGTCACAGGTAGTTTCTGTTTTATGGGAAAGCAACTGAAAAGTGGCTTAGAATTCTTAGAATTCTACTTGTTTTAACTTGATTCAAAGTATAAATATATCTAATATACAGAATATACACAAAGACAAAGACAAAACAGATTTTTCATACCTGGAGTTTGAGGATTTGAATCTACGAAGGATTGTTGGCCTTTGAATTTCTAATAAGATCCAACTTTTAAATATTCCCCCGATGATAGTAACAAATATGAACTCTGTCCCTTCTGCATACTAGCTGTTTCTAAGAGATTCTATGAGTTACTTCTTTGTGTAAGTTCTTCTTTTTGTTTCCCCTTTCTGCTTTCCTGAAACGTTTCAACATCGCTGGTCTACTGCATCATTTCTATTATACAGCCCCCCCCCCATACCACTGAACACGTCACTTTCTACTGATGCCTTATTCTATTTTCTATGTAATGTATGGCAGACTTTTTCTGTTTAAGCTGACGAGGTCAAATGTTTTGTTCTAGACGGGTAAACATAAATCAAATGCAGGCCTCTTACTAACTACATGGTACAATTTACTCCTCCACCATTTTCTGGAAGATCTATAGGCATTCCTGTTCTGGATACATTTTTCACAGCCTTAAAGCAGACCTCAAAGGGACACAGTAAACAAAGTGCATAAACAATCATTCAATAGCATCCCCTCATCATGACTGTCCCTCACTTCCTGTCAGAATTCATTTACTCCTAGAGTTAGAAAGAAGGCAAAGAGTAGTGGCACACCCCCTGCATTCCTATGCCATAGATGACCAATCATACATCTTGCCAGGTGGTCTAAAACTTCACCACCAGCCGCAGCCATCAGCTTCTCCCCCCCCACCGATTATGACTACACGGCCGTGGCAACCCTAATTAGCACATGACTAGCGGTCACGCTATTAGCATTTCAATCACAGCCACATCTAATTAGCACTTGAATCTCCTGTGCTTGTAGTTGTTTAAGACAATAGAGTCTGCACCCCCTCTCTGCAACATTGATCATTGGACTCTACTGGTGTGTATAAACTGATTCTAACCAATGCATTAGAACGCTGGTAATAGTTTAGAGATGCATATAATAAAATATTATTGCCATATTTTGTCTATTGTTCGCTTTATGTTATATATTTATGTTATAATGCTTATAATGTACAATATATATTCATTCATTATATTAACACAATAGCACAATATCAGACTCTAACAGACCCTGTCCATTATGCCAAAGGCCACGTCCAGTTGCTTCAGAAGAAAAATCATAATATGAAAGTCTAAACCTCGGGGCGCGCGCACGTGACCGCGCAGCATGGACGTCTGCTGAGTGAGCTCCGTGCAGTCGGGAGGCACAGAGCCCAACCAACACCGCCAGACCCCTAAATTTTCACCCAGGGCGGCTGCGGAAGATCCCAGGACTTACCTGGGCCAGATGTCTGCCACCCCAGCCAAAAGGAGAGGCCACAGGGACGGCCGGAAGCCGGCAGCCCCAGGATCCAAGATGGCGGCCGCAGCAAGGCTGCTAGCAGATGAGACTGCAGCTTCTGAGGACGCAGCATGCTCCAGAGCAGGAGAGGACAGAGAGGAAGCCCTGAGGGTGAGTGCTGATGACCTCTCCCAGGAATCTAATGATAGCTGGCCGCAACTCCCCTCCTCTCCACATAGCTCAGCTCATAAAGCCCCAGCCCAGCTTTCCTCAGAAAATCAGATCCTGATCACAGAGCTTAGAGCTGTTATTAGAGAAGAGGTCACAGCAGTGTCAGTTAAGCACACAGAGTCACTCTTAAAAGAAATCAGGGACATTGGAACCCGCACTGACGCCCTGGAATCCCGCATGGATGACTCCACATTGATCCTTGGTAATCATAACTCCCTGCTGGGCCAAATGCAAGATGAGATTACCTCACTTAAAAATTTAAACGAGGAACTCGAAAATCGAAATCGCAGATCTAACTTGCGATTTCGCGGCCTCCCCGAGACCATGGAGGACGCCACAGCCACTATCACCGCCCTTCTCCAGGAGCTGGTCCCAGATATACCGGTAGACAGGCTCGAGCTGGATAGAGCGCACAGGGCCCTAGCGAGAAAACCCACAGAGGGCCCACCGCGAGACATCATCGTCAAGTTTCATCACTACTTAACAAAAGAAGCAGTACTCAAGGCATCTAGAGAGAAATCCCCCCTATACTTCCAGAAGCATAATTACCAAATTTTTGCGGATCTCTCGCAGACCACCATCCTGAAAAGGCGGGCCTTCAGACCCTTACTCCAAGTTTTGCAAGCACAGGGGATCCGATACCGCTGGGGATTTCCTTTTAAACTCTCGTTTACACACCAATCTAAGCAGATCCAGGCCTCTTCGCCCCCAGAACTCTTGGCCAAGCTTAAAGCCCTGGACATTAGAATCCCAGACATGGATCCTACAACCTCATCCCTCCCCACTACTCCGAGAGCCCCGGGACTGCCCCGCAGATCTACCCCCCAAACCACCCCCTCTTCAAGGATGGAACCTCACACGAGAATTAACCAGGCAATAAAGCGGCTCCTGTCCCAGTCCTTTCAGCCGGTCTCCAAGGGCTGACAAACCCCTGCAATAATTTTTTGTATTAGCTCTCATGCCCGTTAGGGTCTAGTAATTCATCACTGCGCAAAGACCCAATTACCTGAGTCATACTATGTTTATTAACATTTTTTTTTTTTTGCTCTCTATAGAACATGTTTGGACTCACTCTGATTGCACTGTTTTCTCTCTGTTATTGCTCCCCTTCATGCCACGAGCAGCTACTGTTAACCTTTAAGAGCTGAAACATGTCACTGCAGGAGACCTCTTAGTGTTCACTCTCACCTGAGAATGGACCAGGTAAAAAAGTGGCCCCTGTCTCAGCCCTTTCAGCCGGTCTCCAAGGGCTGAAACAAACCCCTGCAATAATTTTTTTCGTATCAGCTCCCATGCTTGTTATGGTTTAGTAATTCACCACTGCGCAAAGACCCAGTTACCTGGGTCATATTATGTTTATTAATACCTCTTTGCTCCCTATGGAATATGTTCAGACTCACTCTGATTGCACTGTTTTCTCCTTGTTGATCACTCCCCTTCATGCCATGAGCAGCTACTGATAACCTTCATGAGCTGAAACATGTCACTGCAGGAGACCTTTTTGTATTTATAATGATGTTGTTGCTGTTGTTGTCTTTCAACCTGTGAACTACCTGCCCTACAGCTAAAATACTACTGTCAAAATTAACTGCCTGAGATATGCTGCCGCAGGAGACCTTATTATATTATAATTGTGAATACAGCAGGCCCCCGGCCCTGAGCTTTTCCAGATCACTCCACCGGGCAGGCGAGTGCTCCTGCTCCCCCCGGTGGGGGGACTTTGCTCCTCTGTGTACTTGAAACAGCTTACGGCCACTGAAAGACCTTGAGTTGACTGACCCCCCTGCCTTAACATTCAAACTTATTAGCACACCCTTGCTCACAGGTGGGCATGACCATATTCATAACATACGGCCACCGGGAGACCTTAGTTTGACTGACCTCCCTGTGTTGCCATCCACACCCTTTAGTGCCTTTCGCCCACCAGTGAACATGGCAGGTCTCACCTATGCTATTTAACCCCTTCCTTGAGAACTATTCTTCCCTACAGCGGAAACCCCTGCAGTTAATTACTGAAACACTTAAACATGCAACTGCAGGAACCCCTCCTGTGGCTATAGTAGAGCCCTGACCCCCCTCTACCCCTGGTCATGTTACCGGAAGCAGGAGGACTCTTGTTGATTCTGGAGAGCTTCTCCACCTCCAGGCCCCCGAGATGGTACATAACCTGGGACAGTTCCTTCTCTGCTTGCCGCCATTAAACCGGCACCTCTTCCCTATAAGTGGATGTTTCTCTTCTGCTCCTTGGACCGCGATGTGGGCCCTCCCGGGCTCTCAGGCGGTGGGCCCCGTGCGTGTCCATGGGGGTGGAGGACACTTACGCTCTAACTGTGGCCTTTTGCATTCTTTTTTTACTGCATTGATATATGTTGTTGTGTTGTTGCATGTTTACACGTTTGTGCCAGATTTGCCTCCCGACTCATTCTGGCGCACCCCCAACTCCCTTAGGTTCCGACTTTTTTGCGGTCTGAGCCTCTGGGACACCACCCTGCACAGATGTGCAGTTTCAAAAGAGCTCTAAATTGTATGTTAATCTTAAATGTTCTACGTACTTCCTTCTCTTCTCTCCCTTTCCCCCCTCTTTCTCCTTCTCTAACTCCCTCTCCCCCTCCCCTCTTCCCCTACCCCCCCCTCCTCCTGTCCCATCCTTACTGGGGCCCTTGGTTCGAGGCCTAGCACATACTTGGAAGCAGCTACCCCATCCTCCCAAAAATGTCCCTTAAAATAGTGTCACTCAATGTCCAGGGTCTGAACTCACCCAACAAGCGGTCTAGAGCTTTCAAATACTTTAACTCCATTCATGCTGACGTGGTATGTCTCCAGGAGACCCATTATACAACGTCCTCCACACCTAAGATTCTTAACTATAAATTTCCTCTCTTCTTCCAAGCAGTAGGACATAGTAAACAAAGAGGTGTTCTCATCGCCTTCCATAAGGAGGTCCCCTTCACATGCCATAAACAAATCGCAGATCCTGGCGGCAGGTTTATTCTACTCCAGGGAACACTTCAAGACTCTGAGGTAACCTTTCTAAATTATTATGCTCCCAACACTAAGCAGATACCCTTTATATCACAAATGTGTTCCATGATCCAGACACATGGGAAGGGCACTATCTTCCTATGTGGAGACTCAAACCTAAATCTACAACCTGATATAGACAGGTCCCTCCCCCCAAATACACAAACCAGACAAGAAGGGAAACAATTCCAGGACATAGTCAATAATTCCAATCTAGTAGACCCCTGGCGGGATCAGCACCCCCACAAGAAAGACTTCACCCACTATTCAGCCCCCCATAAACTTTTTACAAGAATAGACCATTTTTTTGTGCAGACCTCCTTTCTCCCCCAAGTCACTGCCTCTAGAATCCATCCTATACCCTGGTCTGACCATGACTTGATCTCAATCTCTTGTAAATCACTGATTTCTGGATCCAGATCTTCCTCATGGTCGCTTAATGACTCTCTACTCTCCTCGAACTCCCTGGTGGAAGAATCCTGTACACGTGCCAGAGATTTTTTCACATTAAATGAGACCCCAGATTCCCCCCCAACTATGATTTGGGGCGCCTTTAAAGCTGTGATGAGAGGCCACTATATAGCCCTGTCCTCTCGGAAGAAAAAAGAGAGAATGGCGCTAGCAACAAAACTTAATGAACAATACTTAGCAGATGCTCAGGCCTTTAAGGCAAACCCCTCCTCAAAGCGCCTTCGCCAGTTGGAGACCTCCAGAGCGAAATTAAATCTTTTACAAACGGAGCAGGGTGAAAGGCGATACAGGCGCTCTAAACAGCTCTATTACACTTCAGCTAATAAACCAGGGACACTTCTAGCCTCCCAACTGAAATGTCAGGACCAATACATAGCTCCCGTCAAACTACAAACTAGGGAGGGTACAGAGACCAGCAACCCCCTGGCGGTGGTAAAAGAGTTCTCAGAGGGCTTAGCCAGCTTGTATGAAGCCCCCCCGCCCTTGGAGCTCCACCGGGCACAGACCTTTTTTGATGACATTAACATCCCACATATCTCTGAAGATCAGAGATCTTTTGTAGACGGGGACATCACCACTGACGAAGTCCTGAAGGCCATCAAAACCTTGAAAAATAATAGGAGGCCTGGGCCTGACGGATTTACCGCTCTATTCTATAAAAAACTTGGTCCCATAGTGGCCCCTAGACTAGCAGCAGTCTTCAACCATGTTAAAGAGGGGAACCCCTTTGATCCAGAGATGCTTAGAGCATCCATAGTTATGATTCCGAAACCTGGAAAGGACCACCGAAAATGGACCAATTTCAGACCTATCTCTTTACTGAATATAGATCTCAAAATCCTTACCAAAATCCTGGCCACCAGAATTAATGTGTTTTTGTCTGAGATAATCCATAAAGATCAGGTAGGTTTTGTACCCAGGAGACAAGCGGGGGACGGGGTGAGACGGGTCATGCAGTTAATACAGGAGGCAAGGGATAGTAAGGTTGAATCAATGCTTCTCTCTCTGGACGTGGAGAAGGCATTTGACTCCTTATCATGGCACTACCTTCGCTTTTCCCTTGAAAAGAGGGGATTTGGCACGGGCTTCCTTTCCTGGATAGGAGCACTTTATTCCCACCCTACTGCTTGCATCAAATACGCTGGCTTCTCCTCAGCCACTTTTCCAATCCAGAGGGGAACTAGGCAGGGCTGCCCCCTTTCCCCTATCTTATTTATATTGGCACTTGAACCCTTAGCCCAAAAACTCAGACAGAACCCAGCGGTTAAGGGTATCCCACTGGGCCCCACAGAACAAAAAATTTCATTGTTTGCAGATGACATGTTACTTATGCTGTCTACCCCCCACGTCTCGGCCCCAAATGCACTCCAGGATTTGGCTGATTTTAGCCAGTTTTCTGGACTCCGACTGAATACCCCCAAATCCATGGCGCTAGACATATCCCTATCTGACACCACAAAGCAAACCCTTTCTCACAACTTTTCATGGACGTGGACACAGCGCCTGCCCTTCCTGGGAATTGTTCTGACAGCAAATATTAATGATATCTTTAAGGCAAACTACCCGGAAACCATCAAAACAATTGACTCCCTGCTCCATGCCTGGCACTATGTAAAGCTCTCCTGGCTAGGCCGCATCGCTGCCCTTAAAATGACAATTTTACCCAAAATTCTATACCTATTCAGGGTACTTCCAGTCCGTGTCCCCCAAAAGACACTGGACTCTCTCCAACAGAAATTTATGCATTTCGCGTGGAACAAGGCTAGGCCCAGAATCAATAAAGCCACCCTGATATGTAAAAGAGAGAGGGGGGGGCCTTGCATTTCCCTCAATCAAAAAGTATTACATAGCAGCCCAGGTGGCACCCCTGGTCTTGCTCCATGCGACAAAAGACAGGCCGATTTGGGTATCGAATGACTTCCTAAAATGTTCACCCATCTCTAGGGATGAGCGAATCGATCCGGACGAACCCGGATTCGATCCGAATTTCAGGAAAAATTCAATTCGGATCGAATCCGAATTTCCCCGCGATTCGATCGCTCGAAGTTTTCCTTTAACATCCATTCATTTACATTACAGGCATTCTAAGATGGCGGACGGGACATGTCCAGACATCAACCCCGCGCCAGTGCAAGCTGGGACAGTCACATGCAGCCTATCAGCAGCCAGCAAGCCCGGTGACGTCACAGCGGTATTTAAGGCCGGCCATCTTGCTTTCCTGCCTCATTTCTCTATTGCATTCGTGAGAGACAGAACGTTGTGTAGCTGAGGGAGAGAGGCAGTTAGACAGGCAGGGACAGACAGGGACAGGCTGGAGACAGGCAGGAGACAGACAGGAGACAGACAGAAAGTCAGCGAAAAAACAGGGAAAGGTAGAAAAATCGGAGGCTGTCACAGGGAGTTTTTTTTTTTTTTCATCCAGCCTGACAGGCTTTGTTAGCGTTTTCAGGCTGCTTATACTAACTAACTGTGCATATATACTGAACTGATCTTAATTCTGCTGTGAGGCATCCCATTCTGTGACTACAGCAGCCTCTGTTTAAGACCATATAACCATTTGCTCTTATTATAATTGAAATTAGCCTGATAAAGCACTTTTGCTGGGCATAGTACTTCTGGACCCTGCCAGGTCCACTTCTGTTGTGGCATCCCATTCTGTGACTACAGCAGCCTCTGTTTAAGACCATATAACCATTTGCACTTATTATAATTGAAATTAGCCTGATAAAGACACTTTTGCTGGGCATAGTACTTCTGGACCCTGCCAGGTCCACTTCTGTTGTGGCATCCCATTCTGTGACTACAGCAGCCTCTGTTTAAGACCATATAACCATTTGCTCTTATTATAATTGAAATTAGCCTGATAAAGACACTTTTGCTGGGCATAGTACTTCTGGACCCTGCCAGGTCCACTTCTGTTGTGGCATCCCATTCTGTGACTACAGCAGCCTCTGTTTAAGACCATATAACCATTTGCACTTATTATAATTGAAATTAGCCTGATAAAGACACTTTTGCTGGGCATAGTACTTCTGGACCCTGCCAGGTCCACTTCTGTTGTGGCATCCCATTCTGTGACTACAGCAGCCTCTGTTTAAGACCATATAACCATTTGCTCTTATTATAATTGAAATTAGCCTGATAAAGACACTTTTGCTGGGCATAGTACTTCTGGACCCTGCCAGGTCCACTTCTGTTGTGGCATCCCATTCTGTGACTACAGCAGCCTCTGTTTAAGACCATATAACCATTTGCTCTTATTATAATTGAAATTAGCCTGATAAAGACACTTTTGCTGGGCATAGTACTTCTGGACCCTGCCAGGTCCACTTCTGTTGTGGCATCCCATTCTGTGACTACAGCAGCCTCTGTTTAAGACCATATAACCATTTGCACTTATTATAATTGAAATTAGCCTGATAAAGACACTTGCTGGGCTTAGTACTTCTGGACCCTGCCAGGTCCACTTCTGTTGTGGCATCCCATTCTGTGACTACAGCAGCCTCTGTTTAAGACCATATAACCATTTCCACTTATTATAATTGAAATTAGCCTGATAAAGACACTTTTGCTGGGCATAGTACTTCTGGACCCTGCCAGGTCCACTTCTGTTGTGGCATCCCATTCTGTGACTACAGCAGCCTCTGTTTAAGACCATATAACCATTTGCTCTTATTATAATTGAAATTAGCCTGATAAAGACACTTTTGCTGGGCATAGTACTTCTGGACCCTGCCAGGTCCACTTCTGTTGTGGCATCCCATTCTGTGACTACAGCAGCCTCTGTTTAAGACCATATAACCATTTGCTCTTATTATAATTGAAATTAGCCTGATAAAGACACTTTTGCTGGGCATAGTACTTCTGGACCCTGCCAGGTCCACTTCTGTTGTGGCATCCCATTCTGTGACTACAGCAGCCTCTGTTTAAGACCATATAACCATTTGCTCTTATTATAATTGAAATTAGCCTGATAAAGACACTTTTGCTGGGCATAGTACTTCTGGACCCTGCCAGGTCCACTTCTGTTGTGGCATCCCATTCTGTGACTACAGCAGCCTCTGTTTAAGACCATATAACCATTTGCTCTTATTATAATTGAAATAAGCCTGATAAAGACACTTGCTGGGCATAGTACTTCTGGACCCTGCCAGGTCCACTTCTGTTGTGGCATCCCATTCTGTGACTACAGAAGCCTCTGTTTAAGACCATATAACCATTTGCACTTATTATAATTGAAATTAGCCTGATAAAGACACTTTTGCTGGGCATAGTACTTCTGGACCCTGCCAGGTCCACTTCTGTTGTGGCATCCCATTCTGTGACTACAGCAGCCTCTGTTTAAGACCATATAACCATTTGCTCTTATTATAATTGAAATTAGCCTGATAAAGACACTTTTGCTGGGCATAGTACTTCTGGACCCTGCCAGGTCCACTTCTGTTGTGGCATCCCATTCTGTGACTACAGCAGCCTTTGTTTAAGACCATATAACCATTTGCTCTTATTATAATTGAAATTAGCCTGATAAAGACACTTTTGCTGGGCATAGTACTTCTGGACCCTGCCAGGTCCACTTCTGTTGTGGCATCCCATTCTGTGACTACAGCAGCCTCTGTTTAAGACCATATAACCATTTGCTCTTATTATAATTGAAATTAGCCTGATAAAGACACTTGCTGGGCATAGTACTTCTGGACCCTGCCAGGTCCACTTCTGTTGTGGCATCCCATTCTGTGACTACAGCAGCCTCTGTTTAAGACCATATAACCATTTGCACTTATTATAATTGAAATTAGCCTGATAAAGACACTTTTGCTGGGCATAGTACTTCTGGACCCTGCCAGGTCCACTTCTGTTGTGGCATCCCATTCTGTGACTACAGCAGCCTCTGTTTAAGACCATACAACCATTTGCTCTTATTATAATTGAAATTAGCCTGATAAAGACACTTTTGCTGGGCATAGTACTTCTGGACCCTGCCAGGTCCAGTTCTGTTGTGGCATCCCATTCTGTGACTACAGCAGCCTCTGTTTAAGACCATATAACCATTTGCTCTTATTATAATTGAAATTAGCCTGATAAAGACACTTGCTGGGCATAGTACTTCTGGACCCTGCCAGGTCCACTTCTGTTGTGGCATCCCATTCTGTGACTACAGCAGCCTCTGTTTAAGACCATATAACCATTTGCACTTATTATAATTGAAATTAGCCTGATAAAGACACTTGCTGGGCATAGTACTTCTGGACCCTGCCAGGTCCACTTCTGTTGTGGCATCCCATTCTGTGACTACAGCAGCCTCTGTTTAAGACCATATAACCATTTGCTCTTATTATAATTGAAATTAGCCTGATAAAGACACTTTTGCTGGGCATAGTACTTCTGGACCCTGCCAGGTCCACTTCTGTTGTGGCATCCCATTCTGTGACTACAGCAGCCTCTGTTTAAGACCATATAACCATTTGCACTTATTATAATTGAAATTAGCCTGATAAAGACACTTTTGCTGGGCATAGTACTTCTGGACCCTGCCAGGTCCACTTCTGTTGTGGCATCCCATTCTGTGACTACAGCAGCCTCTGTTTAAGACCATATAACCATTTGCTCTTATTATAATTGAAATTAGCCTGATAAAGACACTTGCTGGGCATAGTACTTCTGGACCCTGCCAGGTCCACTTCTGTTGTGGCATCCCATTCTGTGACTACAGCAGCCTCTGTTTAAGACCATATAACCATTTGCACTTATTATAATTGAAATTAGCCTGATAAAGACACTTTTGCTGGGCATAGTACTTCTGGACCCTGCCAGGTCCACTTCTGTTGTGGCATCCCATTCTGTGACTACAGCAGCCTCTGTTTAAGACCATATAACCATTTGCTCTTATTATAATTGAAATTAGCCTGATAAAGACACTTGCTGGGCATAGTACTTCTGGACCCTGCCAGGTCCACTTCTGTTGTGGCATCCCATTCTGTGACTACAGCAGCCTCTGTTTAAGACCATATAACCATTTGCTCTTATTATAATTGAAATTAGCCTGATAAAGACACTTTTGCTGGGCATAGTACTTCTGGACCCTGCCAGGTCCACTTCTGTTGTGGCATCCCATTCTGTGACTACAGCAGCCTCTGTTTAAGACCATATAACCATTTGCACTTATTATAATTGAAATTAGCCTGATAAAGACACTTGCTGGGCATAGTACTTCTGGACCCTGCCAGGTCCACTTCTGTTGTGGCATCCCATTATGTGACTACAGCAGCCTCTGTTTAAGACCATATAACCATTTGCACTTATTATAATTGAAGTTAGCCTGATAAAGACACTTTTGCTGGGCATAGTACTTCTGGACCCTGCCAGGTCCACTTCTGTTGTGGCATCCCATTCTGTGACTACAGCAGCCTCTGTTTAAGACCATATAACCATTTGCTCTTATTATAATTGAAATTAGCCTGATAAAGACACTTTTGCTGGGCATAGTACTTCTGGACCCTGCCAGGTCCACTTCTGTTGTGGCATCCCATTCTGTGACTACAGCAGCCTCTGTTTAAGACCATATAACCATTTGCTCTTATTATAATTGAAATTAGCCTGATAAAGACACTTTTGCTGGGCATAGTACTTCTGGACCCTGCCAGGTCCACTTCTGTTGTGGCATCCCATTCTGTGACTACAGCAGCCTCTGTTTAAGACCATATAACCATTTGCTCTTATTATAATTGAAATTAGCCTGATAAAGACACTTGCTGGGCATAGTACTTCTGGACCCTGCAGGGTCCACTTCTGTTGTGGCATCCCATTCTGTGACTACAGCAGCCTCTGTTTAAGACCATATAACCATTTGCACTTATTATAATTGAAATTAGCCTGATAAAGACACTTGCTGGGCATAGTACTTCTGGACCCTGCCAGGTCCACTTCTGTTGTGGCATCCCATTCTGTGACTACAGCAGCCTCTGTTTAAGACCATATAACCATTTGCTCTTATTATAATTGAAATTAGCCTGATAAAGACACTTTTGCTGGGCATAGTACTTCTGGACCCTGCCAGGTCCACTTCTGTTGTGGCATCCCATTCTGTGACTACAGCAGCCTCTGTTTAAGACCATATAACCATTTGCACTTATTATAATTGAAATTAGCCTGATAAAGACACTTTTGCTGGGCATAGTACTTCTGGACCCTGCCAGGTCCACTTCTGTTGTGGCATCCCATTCTGTGACTACAGCAGCCTCTGTTTAAGACCATATAACCATTTGCTCTTATTATAATTGAAATTAGCCTGATAAAGACACTTGCTGGGCATAGTACTTCTGGACCCTGCCAGGTCCACTTCTGTTGTGGCATCCCATTCTGTGACTACAGCAGCCTCTGTTTAAGACCATATAACCATTTGCACTTATTATAATTGAAATTAGCCTGATAAAGACACTTTTGCTGGGCATAGTACTTCTGGACCCTGCCAGGTCCACTTCTGTTGTGGCATCCCATTCTGTGACTACAGCAGCCTCTGTTTAAGACCATATAACCATTTGCTCTTATTATAATTGAAATTAGCCTGATAAAGACACTTGCTGGGCATAGTACTTCTGGACCCTGCCAGGTCCACTTCTGTTGTGGCATCCCATTCTGTGACTACAGCAGCCTCTGTTTAAGACCATATAACCATTTGCTCTTATTATAATTGAAATTAGCCTGATAAAGACACTTGCTGGGCATAGTACTTCTGGACCCTGCCAGGTCCACTTCTGTTGTGGCATCCCATTCTGTGACTACAGCAGCCTCTGTTTAAGACCATATAACCATTTGCACTTATTATAATTGAAATTAGCCTGATAAAGACACTTGCTGGGCATAGTACTTCTGGACCCTGCCAGGTCCACTTCTGTTGTGGCATCCCATTCTGTGACTACAGCAGCCTCTGTTTAAGACCATATAACCATTTGCACTTATTATAATTGAAATTAGCCTGATAAAGACACTTTTGCTGGGCATAGTACTTCTGGACCCTGCCAGGTCCACTTCTGTTGTGGCATCCCATTCTGTGACTACAGCAGCCTCTGTTTAAGACCATATAACCATTTGCTCTTATTATAATTGAAATTAGCCTGATAAAGACACTTTTGCTGGGCATAGTACTTCTGGACCCTGCCAGGTCCACTTCTGTTGTGGCATCCCATTCTGTGACTACAGCAGCCCCTGTTTAAGACCATATAACCATTTGCTCTTATTATAATTGAAATTAGCCTGATAAAGACACTTTTGCTGGGCATAGTACTTCTGGACCCTGCCAGGTCCACTTCTGTTGTGGCATCCCATTCTGTGACTACAGCAGCCTCTGTTTAAGACCATATAACCATTTGCTCTTATTATAATTGAAATTAGCCTGATAAAGACACTTGCTGGGCATAGTACTTCTGGACCCTGCCAGGTCCACTTCTGTTGTGGCATCCCATTCTGTGACTACAGCAGCCTCTGTTTAAGACCATATAACCATTTGCTCTTATTATAATTGAAATTAGCCTGATAAAGACACTTTTGCTGGGCATAGTACTTCTGGACCCTGCCAGGTCCACTTCTGTTGTGGCATCCCATTCTGTGACTACAGCAGCCTCTGTTTAAGACCATATAACCATTTGCTCTTATTATAATTGAAATTAGCCTGATAAAGACACTTTTGCTGGGCATAGTACTTCTGGACCCTGCCAGGTCCACTTCTGTTGTGGCATCCCATTCTGTGACTACAGCAGCCTCTGTTTAAGACCATATAACCATTTGCTCTTATTATAATTGAAATTAGCCTGATAAAGACACTTTTGCTGGGCATAGTACTTCTGGACCCTGCCAGGTCCACTTCTGTTGTGGCATCCCATTCTGTGACTACGGCAGCCTCTGTTTAAGACCATATAACCATTTGCTCTTATTATAATTGAAATTAGCCTGATAAAGACACTTTTGCTGGGCATAGTACTTCTGGACCCTGCCAGGTCCACTTCTGTTGTGGCATCCCATTCTGTGACTACAGCAGCCTCTGTTTAAGACCATATAACCATTTGCTCTTATTATAATTGAAATTAGGCCTGATAAAGACACTTTTGCTGGGCATAGCACTACTGGTCCCTGCCAGGTGCCCTCCTTTTTGGGGCATCCCATTCTGTGACTACACCAGCCTCTATTTAAGAACCTAACCATTTGCACCTATTCTAATTGAAATTAGGCATGATAAAGACACTTTTGCTGTGCATAGTCTTACTGCTGCCTGCCAGGTGCTCTCTGGTTTTTGGGGCATCCCATTCTGTAACATACCATTAGCCTCTGCATTTACTGTAAGCTGCACAGTTATTTAAAGAAATTTGGCCTGTATGAGCCTGCTTACACACTGCTGCTGTGTGCATATATACTGATCTCAAGTCAGCTTTGGGGCATCCCATTCTGTAACATACCATTAGCCTCTGCAATAACTGTAAGCTGCACAGTTATTTAAAGAAATTTGGCATGTATGAGCCTGCTAACACACTGCTGCTGTGTGCTTATATACTGATCTCAAGTCAGCTTTGGGGCATCCCATTCTGTAACATACCATTAGCCTCTGCATTTTCTGTAAGCTGCACAGTTATTTAAAGAAATTTGGCATGTATGAGCCTGCTAACACACTGCTGCTGTGTGCATATATACTGATCTCAAGTCTGCTTGGGGCATCCCATTCTGTAACATACCATTAGCTTCTGCATTTACTGTAAGCTGCACAGTTATTTAAAGAAATTTGGCCTGTATGAGCCTGCTAACACACTGCTGCTGTGTGCATATATACTGATCTCAAGTCTGCTTGGGGCATCCCATTCTGTAACATAACATAACCTACCTACCATACTAAGCAGCTCTCTTATTTAAACTAAGCAGGCCTCTTGGAGGCTGATTGTCCACTTTTGGGTGTGCATTTATATTCGGTTTCATATACAGTGGGGTATCCCAATTTGTAAGATAACCTACCCCAACCATGTAAACTAAATAGGCCTGTTGCAGCCTGAGTTTCTCTGCTTGCGTATGGCCTGCATTACAATCTGTCTCTTTCAATGACACTGCTGCCTGGGGTATCCCAATTTGTAAGATAACCTACCCCAACCATGTAAACTAAAGGTTACGTCCTTCCAGAAGGAAAACTTATGCCGAACACTATTTTTGTTAGGGGCATTGACCTTTGGATTGATCGGCATGAAATTAATTTTTTTTTTTCAAAGTATGGCGCTGTAAAGAAGGTCAAAATGATGTCTCATACTTGGATTATTGTTACTTTTTGTTCAGCTTGAAATATAACAGGCCACACGGGCATCCCAAGGCACATGCTATTTTAAACCTATCTGTTATACAACATAAGCGTTGATCAGCATCAGCTTCATTAAGCTACTTCAGTTTGCACTTCCTTTTTGACTGCTTTCATTTAACCAGGCCGCAGGGCACCCCAAAGCTGCACCTTGCACCCTACCTGTTTATACTAAATAAGCATCTACAGCCTCAGCTTTATTAAGTTATTGCATTTTGAATTGGTTTTGGTCTGCTTTAAATACACCAGGCCGCAGGGCATCCCAAACCTGCATGTTGCACCCCATCTGTTATACTAAATAAGCGTTGATCAGCATCAGCTTTATTAAGCTATTGCATTTTGCATTGGTTTTTGTACTGCTGCCAAAACACTAGCCCATATGGGCATCCCAAACCAGCACATGTCACCCTATCTGTTATACTAAATAAGCTTCTACAGGCCCTTTTTTTATTTATTTATTTTTATTTATATAGAGCTGCAATAGCTTATATTGTGAGGTTAATTTGCCATTTTGCAGCATAATATAGAGCAGCCCCTGTGTAAATCTGAGGGGCAATAGCTTATATATTGGGGTAAATTTGCCATTTTGCTTCGTTATATAGAGCAGGCCCTGTGTAAATCTGAGGGGCAATAGCTTATATTGTGAGGTAAATTTGCCATTTTGCAGCATAATATAGAGCAGGCCCTGTGTAAATCTGAGGGGCAATAGCTTATATAGTGAGGTAAATTTGCCATTTTGCTTCGTTAGATAGAGCAGCCCAGTTGCCATCTAAATCAACTACTGTCCGGCCAGTACAGCTTTTCCAGGGCAAACTCTGCTAGTTGCGGGCACAAGTCAAGTTTGGCTTCCCAGCAAATCCAGTGGATCTTGAAGGTGTGTTGGCATGGTCATGTCAAGGTATGACATGACCTGCTGTTTGAGGTCCAGCTCCAGGTCTTCCTGCTGCTCATGAGTAGACTCACTATGCGGGTGTAGAAAGCTACTCACTATGCTCCTTCCACCCCCCCAGCAGCCATGTCAGTGGAAGGTGATCGCAGAGGTCCCCCCGAGTCAGACCTGCGGGAGTATGGGCCATGGAGCAGATAGACATCGCCCAACTGACTATGTGGGATGTCTCTGTAGTAGGTCAGTTTGTCCTCCCTCTCAGTGGGCGTAAAAAATGCCCCCATTTTGTGCCGGAAGCGAGGGTCCAATAAGTTGGAGAGCCAGAAGTCTTCCCGCTGACAAATGGAGACAATTCTGCGCTCACTAGTACGCAAGCATGTGAGCATGCATCGTGCCATTTGTGCAAGTGACTCGGAGGGACTACCTGTCTCCATCTCCACTGTAAACTGCCACGGTGTGTCTGGGTCCTCTGTCTCGCCTTACTCACAACCCTCTAGCTCCTGTGGCTGCTCCTGCTCCTCCTCTCCTGTCAGATGACTAGATAAAATGGTCATTTTGTGAAACCTAAACTGTGGTTTGCTGTGCCCCACCCCCTCCTCCTCCTCCACTTCAGCCCCCACAGGCTTCATGTGGCTGTGAAATGTATGTGCCATGTCTCCAGTGCCCTGACCAGCCATGGTTTCCAACATGTGTTGTAGTACATGAAGCAGTGGAATCTCATCGTTCATCTCATAGTCCTGGCAACTGACTAATAACGTAGCTTCCTCAAAGGGCCTGAGCAAACGGTCGGTGTCACGTATGAGCTGCCAATGGTTTACATTGAATTTACACAGGGGTGTCCCCCTATCCGTTTGGATCATCCAGAAATCCGTGATGGCTTTTCTCTGTTCCTATAGTGCAGTGGTCCTCAACCCTGTCCTCAAGGCCCACCAACATGTCATGTTTTTTGGATCTCCAAATAGCCAGCTCTATTGCTCTGCAGCTGCACTAATTACTCCACCTGTGCATCTTTGTGGAGATCTGCAAAACCTGGCCTGTTGGTGGGCCTTGCTATAGTGGATCCCGCATATGGAGGGTGGAATTCCAACGGGTGGAAACATCGCAAATCAGACTATGGTGGGGTACACCGTTGTGACGCTGAGGCTCAATAAGGTTGTGCTTGGTGGTGTAGGAGTGCCAGAAGTGCATGCTAACTTTCTTTCCTGTTGTTCTTTCAGATGGGGGCAAGACTTAAAAACTAGACTGAACACGTGTGCCATGTCAGGACGCATGGCTCTGGCTTCCTTGTCACAGCGCAAACAAGATGTTCTTCCAAGTGTAATGCAGCAGGCTGGACTTATGGTGACGCTGTCTGAGAGGAGAAATCCCTCAGACATCATTAAAAATTCCAAGAATTTTTGAGGGCTAATTATTCAGAGGCAAATGATAGCTAGTTGTTTCTGATTTAATTACAAGGTGGAAACACACCCTCAAACAAAACTTCACTTTGGCAATACTATTGCATTTGTCTATTCATAATTTTATGTATATACACTAACTAACCTACTTTTTCTCCACAGGATGCTGCATGAAACACTGCCACATCGCTGAGTAGCTGATTTTTCCGAACAACAGTCCGCAATAATCTGCTGCTGCTGCCGCCGCCACCGCCGCAGACTCCAGGGACCCTCTTCCACTACCTCGGCTTGCAACACCTCCTCCCACGACACTCTCCTCATCACTAATTGCCGGCTAGTGGAAGAAGAGGCGAGTGTCTCCTCCACTTCTTGGCTGGGCAGTAGCTGCTGAATTTTATGATTATCAGATCTTCATCAATGGATAGTGGAGCTGAACCCAAAGCATAAAAGACAGACAACAGACAGTTGACTGGGGGTGTCAGATGCCACTTGTGATGCAGTGGACTGCTTTTGCAGCACTTCCAGACAAAGTTGCTTCATTGGCTGACACGATGACTGGTAAAGCTGTGGAACATATGGTTTAAAAGCAAAAATAACCATTTGTTTTTATATGAAAAAGACCCTGGTTTATACATAGTTTTTTTTTTTTCCAGAGACTGCCCTGCGTGGAAATGAATGGCGCATGGATCATCCAAGCTTTCCTCCCAACAATGCCTGATGTATTCCAGTAGATTGATGACGGGGCCAGACCTACACTAAAGAAAGATGGATCGTGCAAAACAGATTTAAGGCGCTGCTCTCCAGTTACAGACATTCCTCCGCGTCGGACCACAAGTAAGTATTAATAAAAAATCCTTTACGTTACTCTTACTTTTTATTAATATTCTTCGGATAAGACGGATCAGACATGATTCCAGATTAAAAATTCCAAGAATTTTTGAGGGCTAATTAGTCAGAGGCAATGATACCTTCTTGTTTCTGATTTAATTAAAAGGTGGAAACACACCCTCAAACAAAACTTCACTTTGGCAATACTTTTGCATTTGTTTATTCATAATTTTATGTAGATATTACTAACTAAGCTACTTTTTCTCCACATGACTCTCCACAGGGTGTGATTCATCCAATTTTTGGGCTCCTGAAGCCAACCCCAGGGTCTCTTTAAAGTAATGTTTGGGCTCCTGCTGCTGCTGCTTCTGCCAACTTCTGCCAACTCCAGGGTGTGATTCATCCAATTTTTGGGCTCCTGAAGCCAACTCCAGTGTATATTTGGGCTCCTGCTGCTGCTGCTGCCAACTCCAGGGTGTGAATCATGCAATTTTTGGGCTCCTGAAGCCAACCCCAGTGTCTCTTTAAAGTAATATTTGGGCTCCTGCTGCTGCCAACTCCAGGGTGTGATTCATCCAATTTTTGGGCTCCTGAAGCCAACCCCAGTGTCTCTTTAAAGTAATATTTGGGCTCCTGCTGCTGCTTGCAACTCCAGGGTGTGATTCATCCAATTTTTGGGCTCCTGAAGCCAACTCCAGTGTATATTTGGGCTCCTGCTGCTGCCAACTCCAGGGTGTGATTCATCCAATTTTTGGGCTCCTGAAGCCAACTCCAGTGTATATTTGGGCTCCTGCTGCTGCCAACTCCAGGGTGTGATTCATCCAATTTTTGGGCTCCTGAAGCCAACCCCAGTGTCTCTTTAAAGTAATATTTGGGCTCCTGCTGCTGCCAACTCCAGGGTGTGATTCATCCAATTTTTGGGCTCCTGAAGCCAACCCCAGTGTCTCTTTAAAGTAATATTTGGGCTCCTGCTGCTGCTTGCAACTCCAGGGTGTGATTCATCCAATTTTTGGGCTCCTGAAGCCAACTCCAGTGTATATTTGGGCTCCTGCTGCTGCCAACTCCAGGGTGTGATTCATCCAATTTTTGGGCTCCTGAAGCCAACCCCAGTGTCTCTTTAAAGTAATATTTGGGCTCCTGCTGCTGCCAACTCCAGGGTGTGATTCATCCAATTTTTGGGCTCCTGAAGCCAACTCCAGTGTATATTTGGGCTCCTGCTGCTGCCAACTCCAGGGTGTGATTCATCCAATTTTTGGGCTCCTGAAGCCAACCCCAGTGTCTCTTTAAAGTAATATTTGGGCTCCTGCTGCTGCCAACTCCAGGGTGTGATTCATCCAATTTTTGGGCTCCTGAAGCCAACCCCAGTGTCTCTTTAAAGTAATATTTGGGCTCCTGCTGCTGCTTGCAACTCCAGGGTGTGATTCATCCAATTTTTGGGCTCCTGAAGCCAACTCCAGTGTATATTTGGGCTCCTGCTGCTGCCAACTCCAGGGTGTGATTCATCCAATTTTTGGGCTCCTGAAGCCAACCCCAGTGTCTCTTTAAAGTAATATTTGGGCTCCTGCTGCTGCCAACTCCAGGGTGTGATTCATCCAATTTTTGGGCTCCTGAAGCCAACTCCAGTGTATATTTGGGCTCCTGCTGCTGCCAACTCCAGGGTGTGATTCATCCAATTGTTGGGCTCCTGAAGCCAACCCCAGGGTCTCTTTAAAGTAATGTTTGGGCTCCTGCTGCTGCCAACTTCTGCCAACTCCAGGGTGTGATTCATCCAATTTTTGGGCTCCTGAAGCCAACTCCAGTGGAAATTTTTGGGCTCCTGCTGCTGCTGCTGCCAACTCCAGTGTGTGATTCATCCAATTTTTGGGCTCCTGAAGCCAACCCCAGGGTCTCTTTGAAGTAATATTTGGGCTCCTGCTGCTGCCAACTTCTGCCAACTCCAGGGTGTGAATCATCCAATTTTTGGGCTCCTGAAGCCAACCCAAAGGGTCTCTTTAAAGTAATATTTGGGCTCCTGCTGCTGCCAACTCCAGGGTGTGATTCATCCAATTTTTGGGCTCCTGAAGCCAACTCCAGTGTATATTTGGGCTCCTGCTGCTGCCAACTCCAGGGTGTGATTAATCCAATTTTTGGGCTCCTGAAGCCAACCCCAGGGTCTCTTTAAAGTAATATTTGGGCTCCTGCTGCTGCCAACTCCAGGGTGTGATTCATCCAATTTTTGGGCTCCTGAAGCCAACCCCAGTGTCTCTTTAAAGTAATGTTTGGGCTCCTGCTGCTGCTGCCAACTCCAGGGTGTGATTCATCCAATTTTTGGGCTCCTGCTGCTGCCAACTCCAGTGTCTCTTTAAAGCAATGTTTGGGCTCCTGCCCCTCATAGTGATGCCACTTCAACTCTCTTGAATTCAATTGTGCCGCTCTGCGATTCTATTAGCGATGCCTCTGATCTGCATGTGATATTTATTCAAAGTATTATTTAACTTACCCAGCACGCATCCTGTGCGTGTTACAGCAAGGCAGAATGGTTTACAACCCTATTGAGGCTCTAGGAGGCTCAGAAATAGCCGTTTTTAATAGCGATTCGTCGCGAATTTATTCGGGTCGAAACGATTTTTGTCGGAAAATTCGGCGAATCAGTCGAATCGAATTTTTCAAAAGTTCGCTCATCTCTACCCATCTCCCCAGCTTCGTTGTTATGGCTTCCGAAAGCTTCCCGACCTAAAACCCTGCCTCCTGCCCTGGCGTTTTCCCTCTCCGTCTGGGATGGGGTAAAATCCCACTTTACTTCCTCTTTAATGCCGGCTTCCCCGCTGCTTGGGAATCCCTTGTTCTCTCTGGGTGTTACCCACTCCAATAACTTTAGATGGTGGGTGGGGAAAGGTTATACCAGGGTGAAGAATTTCTGCACCTCAAAGGGGATGAAAACAGCTCAGGACCTCAACTCAGGGGAGAACCTGCCCCCGTCTGAAACCTTTAGATTTTTACAGATCAAGCATTTTATTAATAGCACGCTGAACCGCTCTCCTCCTCCATATCAAAGTACTGATTTTGAATCCCGGTGTATCAGAGACCACTTCAGTGGTGGTTTGATATCGAGCCTCTATGCAACTCTAGTGTCCCCACCATCCCCTATTAAGCATAATTTTATGTCTCAATGGGAAAGAGAGCTGGGGTGCGACGTGGAGGAGGACGAGTGGCAGAGAATGTGGGACAACATAAAGAGGATTTCCTGTAACACAGTAGTTTTAGAAAATGCCTACAAGACACGCTTTAGATGGTATCTCACGCCAGACCCTATTCACAAGTTTTCCCCATCAACTTCTCCACTCTGCTTTAGGGGATGCCCTTCCGTGGGATCAATGGCTCACATCTGGTGGGACTGCCCTATAGTCTCGGCCACATGGAACAGGGTATACAAACTGCTTTCTGACATCATCCATCTCCCAATGACTAAGAACCCTAGGGAGGCTTTACTTTCTTACAAATCAGGTAAATACTCTAAAAACCATTGGAAATTAATTCAACACATCTTAGCCACCGTCCGCCTCACCATTGCCAGAAACTGGAAATCGCCCAGAATCCCCTGGCAAGAGATCCTGAACAGAATCTCAGATACACTGTGTAACGAGAAAATTACAGCGATAAAAAGCGATACCTATGAAAGATACCTTGACGTATGGACCCCTTGGCTAGAATATATAGATGTCGGCCACCACCAGAGAGACCCAGTCCACCCAGTTTGAGTACAGGGAAACCCATTTTTATTCGAGCATGGCCTCCAGCCTCGGACCCATCCCTATCCCTCTTCCCTCCCCCCATCCCCTTCCCTTCTCTTCCTCCTTTTTCTGCTCTTCCTTTTCTCTTCCTATCCCACTGTCAATCAATCCTATCGACTATGCATTAATGTTTAGCCCCGACCACCGATCTTTAGCACCAATGAAGAATTGGCGTGTTAAAAACACCTCTTTAGTACAAGTTCCCCAGTCCAGACTACAATTCACCGCATCCCAAGCACTTGCTGTTCTGTGCCAGAAGTTGATCCTAATAGTTAGTACTATGCTTTAGTGCAATTATACTCAGGAACCTTCACACCTCTTTTGATAACTATTGGATACTGTGTTAGTGCAAGTACACTCAGGAATCTTCATATCTCTGTTAATAACTATTTGATACTGTGTTATTATGTACATTCTGTAAACCCGTACAACTGTCATCATTAATGCATACGTAATGTCTGACCCATGTATACTTTATATGAAAACCCAATAAATTCTTTGTAAAAGAAAGTCTAAACCTCAATATCTCTGCCATTTCTTCTTTAATTTAAAAATAGGACAGTGCCAAACGTAGCCCAGAGGTCCTTTAACCCTCTTTTGCAATTTGTGTTTGCATTTCCAAGTCGATGCATGGGGGGTAGATTACAATGGAATAAGTGCAGGGAACTTGATTAAAGATTGTTGTCCTGAAACACATACAATCATATATGTATAGTTCGAATAATTTTATGGGCCATGAGCAGACTGTGCTTGCAATTAATGTATCTGTACATGTTGTGAAATATATTATATAATTATGAGTAAATGCTACTTTGCTACTTAAATGCTGCTTTAACATATATGTATGAGTAAATGCTACTTTGCTACTTAAACGCTGCTTTAACAGCTGCTGACAATTAGATTTTTTTCTATAAATCCAGGGTGAGAGGAAACATGTGCCATGCATGCTGATTACCTTTGCGGGATGAGTTACCGTATATAAGAAACATTTGCAAGCCATGAGACCTGATAGGCTTGCAAGCCATTTCATTAAATCTACCCATGCTGAGATAGCAGCCACCACGTTCTTCTGCATAGGTCTGGTGCTCTTCCCGTGGTGACCCCAAAGAACAGAACAATGATTGAGCCAGAATTCCATCAGTCCTTGGTGCTTTCCTACTTTCCTCTATAGTAATAGGGCCGTCCAAAAGCTCCTGGCATTCTGAGTACAGGATAGGAAAGGCGATATTCTCTAGGTACCTGCCCAAGTCCCCCAACGTATCGTCAGCTCTAGAGGATTAAAGAGCCGAGTAATACATGAGGAACTGTTTGGATATATCCTCCCCAATTCCTAAATGAGATTCCGGCAATGCTATTGACTTGATTTTTTCGCCCTGGCCAGATACACCAGCGTCTTGCCATTTTTGTCTCCCTTGTTAAATAGGGTCCCTCGTCTACACAATAAGGTTTTTTTTGCAGACTCTGTTATAATCAGGTTGTAATCCCTTTTAAGGGTCAATAGGACTGAATGATCCCTACTGTCTTCTGAGGCCACAAAATTCTCTTCCACCTTGGCCATTTTACCTTTTAGCTCCACAATCTCCTTCTCTCTTTTTGCCCTAACTGTTGCAATAGCACTTACGGTGCAGCCTCTAGTGACTGCCTTAAAGGCATCCCATCTCACTCTAACAGCCGTCCCCACTGCATTACACTCCCAGAAAGCATCAACAGAAGAAATTAAGTTGCTCCTAACCTCAGGGGGGAAATACTTATTATATTATAACTGTGGTCACATCCGGAGTCAGGCCCCGGGGTGTCCAATCATGCATTCGCTTCACCAGCCAATGTGAAGAATCTTGTGCTCTCTCCATCCTGGACCCACAGTGGGGCCGAGAACATCATGCTCATTTTCTTCCGTCTGAGTCTCTCTCTGACTCTGTTGAAAGAGCACCTCATCTTTTGGACCTCCGATGTAAAGTGCAGGAAAAAGGACAAGCGAGCATTGTTGTAGGTCACTGACCCCTTTACTCTGGCGGCCGACAGGATGGCATCTCTGTCCCTGTAGTGTAGTTAAAAAGTTTTTCATGGGGATCCTGTGTGCCCTTTCCACAGTGAAGAACTTGGACAGGTACCCGGGGGAAAGAGTCTCTAAAATGAGTTTCTCGGCAAACTACTCCAGAGCGGACCCTTCCGATTTGCTAACCCGATAAGGCAGCTTCACTGTCCGCCGAGGTACCTTCTAAGGCCTTGCCCTGCGCTCCTGCACTCCTTTTCAATCAAGATGGCGGCTCTCCTCTTCCCCAATCAGCCACGCTGGCACTCGTCTCTCTCCTCCGCTTCCCCGCTCAGTGCAGTGGCACTCGGCCGTAAAGCAGGCCTCCTTCCTCAGCCACACAGAGGCTGGGTCTCTCCTTCTCCGCTGCCCCAGATGACCTGACTCCAGCCTCGCGACTGCTTCCACCTTCCTATTCTGTCGGTTCGCCTGGGTAGCCGGTCCCCTATTACAGTCGAGGACACTCACAAGCAGGCTCTCAAGACAGGACAGCCTCCCTGCCTCCTGCAACCGCAGGTAACACTGTTTTGGGCAATGGGATCAGGATGGTGATCAGGAGCCCCTCAATTTGCGTCCACTCAGCCAGACATCTTGGCCTCGCCCCCACTGTACCTGCTTCCTGCATCATCTTTCCTGTTCAGTGCTGGCTGGTGTCCTCCCTGCAGATACAAAGGTTTCAGTGGCAAGTGTAGGTATACAGAAACGGGTCTTCTGTCAGAGGACAAATTGGTCAATTTGGCCTCTTTCCTTTAAGATGTAAGGAAGTACACATTGAGGACCATTTAAATATTACCTCTAAAGCTAAGGCAATTTGCTAATATTCACTTGGTTGGCAGGATTCTTGGCTAATATCTGAGTTTCAAGAGGGGCAAGGGCAGAGACTGAGTGCTCACTGTTCACACAAGTTTTTTCATGTTGAAAGTAAATACTGTATGAGCCTTGTCCCTGACATGTTTCGCTGTCTGACCTCATCAGGGGAATTCAATAACCGAATCCTACAACCTTCTTTTACAGTATATAGGCTGTTTTTTATCATTAAAGTAATATTACTTTATAAGGGGTTACAGATACAGCGGTCCTAAAGTCCTGAGATATCTATAGCTCAAAACACAGATGTCATTAAAATGCATTGTAGATTTTAAAATACCATTGTTTACATCACTGAGAAAAACTCAGAAAAGGGACTATTAAGCCTTTTTCAACTGTAAATGTATATGTCACTCCCCACAAGAACCCTGCCAAAGCTGGCTGGCCCCTGTACCTTGTACAAGCCCCCGTAGCTGGTCCCAGGGCTGGTTATGCTGGGTAGTGGGGACCTCACGCCATTTTTTGGGGTGGATTTTTAAGGGTTTTTAACCTCCGTTGGGAAGGGGGACCCCACAACAATTTTTTTAAATTTAACCCTTTAGAGTGTGGATAGTAGTTGTATTTTATTTGTAAATGTTATAAAGTGCTCTTTTTAGTTTGTTGGGTCTCCTGGACAGTAACGGGGGGCTACCGATACATATGTGGTACCGTTGTAATCAGAAAAAAGGGGGCTTTCACATGCAATATGGTTTTCCTCAGTAAAATAACTTGTTTATTTAAAATAAATGAGACAATTTAAAAAATTATATATTTTTTATTTTTTTAGTTTATTTGACTTAAAAATATTTTAAAAAACAGTAAAAAAAAAATTACAAACAAGACATTTCATGTTAAAGACTAAACTCTGCCACAAAAAATATATATTGAATTTTCCTGGAAATTTCTGAAAAAAATCCTGGTTAAACATGGGGAAAAATGATCTGTCAACAGAGGGTGACAAAATTTCAAGTAAGCTGGGAAATAAAAGGATTGAAAGTAGCTATGCATGTTGGGTAATGTTCTGCTCGGGGGACCTTGCGCTTTCAGATTTACCTTGTTCTTTTTTGTTTGCATATTGATATTTTAGGAAAACATGTTTTTTATTCAGCTTTTTTATACATTTTTTAGGGAAACCCTGTGCAACTAAAGAATTCTTTGAGGGATTACTTCCAGAAAGATGAGCCCACTACAACAAGCTGTGTACACTTAGAAAGCTTAACATGTGTACTTTGGTTGGGTTTGTTGGGGGCATTCCAAATGTAAAGGATTGTTCAAGTAAAATTATTCTTACGCACATGCTTTGCAACTCTTCCCTTGACAGAACCTATGCATATTGTTCTGTTCGAGGGATGTTGCTTTTTCAGATTTAACTTGTTTTTTCTTGTTTGCATATAGTTTTTTTTAGGAAAAAGTGCCTTTGATTTTATTCTTTTTTTAGGGAAACCCTGTGCAACCAAATAATTTATTGAGGGATTACTTCCAGAAAACTGCACCCATGTCAACAAGCCTGCTACGCCTAGAAAGCTTGAGGTGTGTACTTCCAGAAAATATATAGTTTGTGAGGCGTATTTCAAATGTAAAGGGTTGTTTTTCTGGAAAAGATGCAAGGTGCACATAGTTTAGGGGAGTCTCCTGGGCAGGAAAGGGTGTCTACCAATACATATGTGGTACCACTGTAACCGGGAGAAATGGGGCTTTTACATGCAATAAGATTTTATTGACAAACTTACATTTTTTATTACAACAAAACACTTCAAATTGTAAAAACATTTTATTTTTTATTTTTTTGCACATATTTTACCAAAATCTCCAGATAGGCTGGCAGCGAAAGGGTTAAAAGTCATATAGACACTTCTTTAGTTTTCTTTGTCAGTAATGTAAATGTTATAGAGGTTGATAAACATGCTTTATAACTATTAGCTTATACCAATATAAGCCAAAAGTTGACCTTTCTTTTAGTTCTAGATCATTATCTAAATCCTCTCAGGAATACCGCCATGCCACCGAATGTCACAGTGGTGCTTGTCACATAATAAAAGAAAATTATGGAAATAATATTCAAATGGTGGTCAAATGTTAGACAACTACTGCAATATATTTGTCTGCAATAAATATGAAAGAGGAACTTCATATAAACCACCAGTTTACAGCATCTGCAGACTACTAAAGTCAACTAGATCTTCTTTCTTAGCTTTGAAGCTCTTTTTTATTGTTAGCCAAAAATCAATTAATTGCCCTACAATACAAAACACTACTTTATTGGAAGGTGAGGGTTTCTTTCTGTAAAAATGCACTCATGTATTGATGTGTATTCTTCACGCCAAACCAAAGGCTTTTGGCAGAATCCCCAGCACAGGCAACAATAGCCACCTCATTTGTAACAACTTAGCAGGAGCATTCGGACCATGAAGGGGGAATAGGAGAACCCCTGACAGCTAATTGCCAGGTATGTAAACCTGCTAAAAAAATCAATGATAATCAATAAGGTGACACTAGTGAGTGCAAGAACACCCTAAATGAGTAAAACTAATAACTTAATATAGTGGTGGGCCTGCTCTTCCACCCATCATTCAGGAAATAAGATCTGTCATGGAATCTTTCTTCAAATGTAGCAAATACAAAATTTAAGATGTGAGTAGAATTATCTGTTTACCCTTATTCAAAAAAAGTAATAGAAAACTAAAATCTGTTGTATTTGTTAGGTTATAGGTCCACCTTGTGGTGACCAAGCATATCTTTGAAACGCGTTTACAGAGTGGACCCTGTAATAAAGAGAGTGAATATGGGCTCTTTTTAAATGAACATGATTTAAGTTTATAATCAATCGATATACTCATTATTGCAGTAAAAATTGTTGTAAATGAATAGTCTGTGAAATGGATAGATAAAGGCAACAACCCAGGCGATAGAAGGGGTATTTTTTCTTCTCTTGTTGCAAGGCAGGAGGGGGCTTTTTTCTCTTTTACTCACACATTGATCAAATGTTTATGCATTACTTTATTAAAATATAAAAATCTAAAACTAGTCCAGATCAGTGCTGAACGTGCCTAGCAAGAAGTCTGTGTTCGGGTTTGCCGTTTTGGCTCAACAATAAAGCTGGTTGATGGGCTCCCCAGGCAATCCCCCTACACGCCCCTCCCCTACTGTGACATGTAAGTCATGTGGGGAAGATTCCAGAGGGGTCCCACCTCTAAATAAAAAAGGCCGCTCCATGGCGGCTCAGTAACCATTTCCTGGCCCTGGGTAAGAGAGAGGAACCCTCTCCAGTCTTAATGTCAGCAGTGCATCAATGGACACTCCCACACTGCATAACTACTGCAGCTCTCGGCAGAGGTTTAGGAAAGGTAAGTATAAGTTAATTAGGCGTAATAGACGTTTTTTTAAAACCCGTATAATGTATTGTATGTTTCACCGTATAAAACGCACCTAGGATTTAGAGGAAAATAAGAAAAAAAATATTTTAAACCAAAAATGCACCATTACAAACGGTGTGGCATTCACCCTATTTCATTCCTCATGGGCAGTGTGGCATTCATCACCCCTCCCATTCCATAGACAGTGTCGAATGCCCCCATCCCATTCCCCATATACCCAGTGTGGCATCCCCCTCCATCCCATTCCCCATATAGGCAGTGTAGCACCCCCCCATCCCATTCCCCATATAGGCAGTGTATATTCCCCCCCCCCATTCCCCATATAGGCAGTGTACATTCCCCCTCCCATCCCCCATATAGGCAGTGTGGAATTCCCCCTCCCATTTCCCATATAGGCAGTGTGGCATCTCCCCCCTCCTATTTACCATATAGGCAGTGTGGCATCTCCCCCCTCCCATCCCCATATAGGCAGTGAGGAATCTCCCCCCTCCCATTTCCCATATAGGCAGTGTGGCATCCCCCCCTTCCATTCCCTATATAGGCAGTGTGGCATCTCCCTCTCCCATTCCCCATATAGGCAGTGTGGCATTCTCCCCCTCCTATTCCCCATATCGGCAGTGTGGCCCCCCATTCCCATAGGCAGTGTGGCACCCCCTCCGTCCATTATCATAGGCCGTGTGGCATCCCAATCCCCCCATTATCATAGGCCTTGTGACATCCCCCTCCCCCCATTATCATAGACAGCGTGGCATTCCCTTCCCCCCATTATCATAGGCAGTGTGCCCCCCTCATTATCATAGGTAGTGTGGCATCCCACTCCCCCATTATCATAGGCCATGTGGCATACTAATCCACCTATTATCATAGGCCTTGTAGCATCCCCCTCCCCCATTATCATAGACAGTGTGGCATTCCCCTCCCCCTCTGGGAGCCGGGATGATGCCCGCCAGGAGACGTGACTCACCCAAAGGGGCGGGGCTAGTCACAAGGATGGCGATGCCCATCGGGAAAGCAGGGAGAGAGGGTCTGTTTGGCTCTATCCTGAAGACTGAAGAGCCCCGGGGGGGGGGGGGGGGGGTTGGAGGCCCCCCGGGTGAAGAGCCGGTGGGAAGGATCGTGCACGGAGGTGAGTAAATGTCATTTTAATAATTTTTTTTAAGCAGGAGATTTCAACAGCATTGGGAAGGGGAGACTCCGCCGGATTGAACAAGGGATCAGGTGAGTGTTTTTTTTTTTTTACTTTGGCCACTAGTAGGGGGGAAAGTCAGGCATGTCAAATTTATGTGCTGGCGTTTAATGGCTGGAGAATTTTATGTGTCTGGCAATAGAAGGGTTAAAGGGGGGACCCCATGCATTTTTTTATGTTTTTTGACACATGTGGTGGGTGGGGCTAATTAAAAAAAAAGCATAGGGGCTTGTAATTCTAGGGCTCAAGGGCTGAATGGCTGACCCCTGGTTCTGGTCATCACAAGCCCTTTGCCCTATAGGAAAGATTTAGTGTCCAGCACCGGCATATGCTTTGGACCTCCAGGCTCATCAGCACCACCAAGCTCATTGGGGGGGACCTTTACCAGTTCAAAGTAAAATTATTGAAAAATAAAACACAACACTGTTACATAAAAATCACTTTATTAATCTTAATAAACTTATTTCTACCTTCACCTTCCACTGTCCCGCACTGTATCACTTTAAATCATGCCGGTGGGTCATCTATTGATGCTCTTCCGGCATTTGGGAGGAAGGGGAACACAGGATCCAGTCCTATCCTCCTGGGCTAATGGCCGGGGACTCCATAATGAGCTGCAGGGGAGAATCCTTTTATATTGAGAGGTCTAGCCTCTCTGGAATCTCCCCCATGTGACTTACATGTCACAGGGAAGGAAAGGCATGGAAACCCCCTCCATGCCCATGGGCACAGGGTTATTCCAGGGGTGCCCACGGGCATAAGGGCTTATAACTTGCAAGGCCAGGGGGCTGCTGGCGTGGACTCTGAGCCCTGCATTACAAGCCGTTATACATGGTGCCCAGGCTGATTGCCTTTTTGGGGGTAGGGGACCCCATTCTTTTTTTAATAAAAATAAATATATTTTTAATTGAATAAAATAAACAAATAAAAAGGCTGGCTTTTATTTCGTGGAGTGAATCCTGTGGAAAAAGCTGATGAGAAAAACAAGAAAACACAGTTCTCTGCCCTGATTCAAACAAGTTTTTTATTTAGGAGTGAATTTTTGTTTTGAGTTTTCCACAAAAAATAAAAATTATTGACCAAAATATTTTGTTAAAAATAAAGCTGAATCAACAGAGGGTGAAAAATGGTGAGAATAGGTTTTTGCTCAAAAACAATGACTAAGATTGCAGTGTAAGGCCTGGTGTGACACTCCCCTGCAGGTCAGTCAGCAACCGCTAATCTCCACTACTTCTTCAGCCTATAGCCATCTGTCTGGGCTCAGGGGATGAGCAGATGGATGGTCAAGGGTTACGCCAAAGGGTCAAAGCCGGGGAGTCAGATGGTATGTGGTATCCAGGGGGGTAGAAAATGTTGAGGTCAGGCTGTCAGAAGTCGGTCCAGGCGGCAGGCAGGATGAGAGAGGTCGGTAATAGATGAGCTATAACAAAACACAGCGTGGAGCCAAAGCACAAAACGCTATCACACGCAATGCATACAGGAAGCGGCCTGGTTTTATGTGGCCTTCGGCCATAATCAGCCCACTACCATAACCCCAGCAATACCTGCAGAAATGTTGACCTGCAATAACTAGCAAGGCACAGCCATAGAAGGAGACAGCAGGCCTAAGGGTATGCCAGGGATGCACACCGATACTGACAGCCAGAGCACACAGGAAAGGTGATTAACCAGTATGTGGGGAAGCTGAAACCATGACATGGAATCTCAGCCAGTTCTGAATCAAACCCATAGACTCCAGGGCCACTTTCACTTTCACAAAATCATCAAAAATGTTGAAGTGACCTAACCGAAGTCTGAACATGAAACTCTACTCCTTAATGATTTTGCTATCAAGGCTGTAAGCAAGCAGAGCGATCAGCCTACAGACCAAGGCTGTTGTATATGTAGAGGCACCTTTTTCCCAGACATCCCATTTCTGGTGATGATTCAAGGCCCCTGCTATAGGTGCGGGTCATAAGCCAGACCCTTCATTCCCCCATATTGGATGATGATACAGCTGCTGTAAAGAGAGAGACATGGCACAGACCCGTATGAGACAGCAGCAGCGGCAAAGGGTGTGTGAGGGAGCGGAAGAATTGTTTTTCTTTCCTCACTGAGAGCTTTTTTGCTTAAAAGTGACCCTGTTTACTATGACTTGACCGGACTCCTAAGTCAGAGCATATAAATCATCTTCAATAATCTTCAAATAGTGTAGATTACTACAGCTATAAAAATGGACATGCTTTGTAAAATTATGTATTTCTTTTTAAGCTCTTCTGATTAAGACTGAGAAAAAGAGCTGAATAAGTTCCAGAAATTTCTTCTCGGGTTTATTTGTTGGGGCAAGAAAAACAGGATGAGTAGCCAAGGTGCTTATGCCACAAGAATTTAGGGGGTATAGGAATTTCCTGTATAAGCAGAAAAATGTAGCAAGCCAGGATGAAAACTTAAAATTCTGACATTTTTAGTTGTATGACATGATTTGGAACCGGCTTGTCTGAACCGCATAGACGTTTCTAGGGATCACTTCTTTGTTATGAGTTATTTGTACTTTTTTAAATTCATTTTTGGAATAAAATGTCAGAATTTGAGCTGTCCATTCTGGCTGGCTAAATTTTTCTGCTTATACGGGACAAGAAGTGGAGCACTCTTAGCCGCAGCCATGAAAATAGTTTTTTATATGAATCAATACTCCCTGTATTGCAGGTAGAGCTGACTTTGTTGTTAATTAGAGATGAGCGAGTAGTGAAATATTCGAAATTTCGAATTTCGATTCGAATAGACCGCGTTACTCGACTACTCGACCGAATATCGAATCCCATTATAGTCTATGGGAAAAAAATGCTCGACACTTGGAAATCTCAATTCGACCACTTGGAGGTCACCAAGTCCACCCTGAAACATCAGAAAATGATGCCAACACTGCTGGAATGCAACTGGGACAGCAGGGGAAGCATGTCTGGGTGCATATAACGCGCCCAAGTCGCACTATTACGCCACTATCACAGCCACTCAACAATACACTCCAAACACAATATAACTTCTACGTAAAGTGAGACAAGACAAGGAAACCTTCTTTCCTCTACATTGCCATGGACCCCAAGCCAAACTGTACAAAAAAGAAGAACAAAATTCTGCACCCCTTAAAATCACGTTGCCTAATGACAACCACAGATGGCATAGGCAAGGGGGAAAATAAATAGACCCCACCCCTAATTGTCATTGTGTGTGTGTGTGTGAGATGTGGTCAGACATGTCCTCTTGTGTCATTGTGTCACCCCAGCAGTAAGGGAAGCTTAAAGGAGGAGGTTTGTTACAGTGTGTTACCCCAGCAGTAGGGGAAGCTTACAGGAGGAGGTTTGTTACAGTGTGTCACCCCAGCAGTCAGGGAAGCTTACAGGAGGAGGTTTGTTACAGTGTGTCACCCCAGCAGTCAGGGAAGCTTACAGGAGGAGGTTTGTTACAGTGTGTCACCCCAGCAGTAAGGGAAGCTTAGAGCTGAGACCTCTTAAAAATTGTGTGGAGGCCCAAGATCTGAGACCTCTTAAAAATTGTGTGGAGGCCCAAGAGCTGAGACCTCTCAAACATTGTGTGGAGTCCCACGAGCTGAGACCTTTTAAAAATTGTGTGGAGGCCCAAGAGCTGAGACCTCTCAAACATTGTGTGGAGTCCCAAGAGCTGAGACCTTTTAAAAATTGTGTGGAGGCCCAAGATCTGAGACCTCTTAAAAATTGTGTGGAGGCCCAAGAGCTGAGACCTCTCAAACATTGTGTGGAGTCCCAAGAGCTGAGACCTTTTAAAAATTGTGTGGAGGCCCAAGAGCTGAGACCTCTTAAAAATTGTGTGGAGGCCCAAGAGCTGAGACCTCTCAAACATTGTGTGGAGGCCCAAGAGCTGAGACCTCTTAAAAATTGTGTGGAGGCCCAAGATCTGAGACCTCTTAAAAATTGTGTGGAGGCCCAAGAGCTGAGACCTTTTAAAAATTGTGTGGAGGCCCAAGAGCTGAGACCTCTCAAACATTGTGTGGAGGCCCAAGAGCTGAGACCTCTTAAAAATTGTGTGGAGGCCCAAGAGCTGAGACCTTTTAAAAATTGTGTGGAGGCCCAAGAGCTGAGACCTTTTAAAAATTGTGTGGAGGCCCAAGAGCTGAGACCTTTTAAAAATTGTGTGGAGGCCCAAGAGCTGAGACCTCTCAAACATTGTGTGGAGTCCCACGAGCTGAGACCTTTTAAAAATTGTGTGGAGGCCCAAGATCTGAGACCTCTTAAAAATTGTGTGGAGGCCCAAGAGCTGAGACCTCTCAAACATTGTGTGGAGTCCCAAGAGCTGAGACCTTTTAAAAATTGTGTGGAGGCCCAAGAGCTGAGACCTTTTAAAAATTGTGTGGAGGCCCAAGAGCTGAGACCTTTTAAAAATTGTGTGGAGGCCCAAGAGCTGAGACCTCTTAAAAATTGTGTGGAGGCCCAAGAGCTGAGACCTTTTAAAAATTGTGTGGAGGCCCAAGAGCTGAGACCTCTCAAACATTGTGTGGAGGCCCAAGAGCTGAGACCTCTTAAAAATTGTGTGGAGGCCCAAGAGCTGAGACCTCTCAAACATTGTGTGGAGGCCCAAGAGCTGAGACCTCTTAAAAATTGTGTGGAGGCCCAAGATCTGAGACCTCTTAAAAATTGTGTGGAGGCCCAAGAGCTGAGACCTTTTAAAAATTGTGTGGAGGCCCAAGAGCTGAGACCTCTCAAACATTGTGTGGAGGCCCAAGAGCTGAGACCTCTTAAAAATTGTGTGGAGGCCCAAGAGCTGAGACCTTTTAAAAATTGTGTGGAGGCCCAAGAGCTGAGACCTTTTAAAAATTGTGTGGAGGCCCAAGAGCTGAGACCTTTTAAAAATTGTGTGGAGGCCCAAGAGCTGAGACCTCTCAAACATTGTGTGGAGTCCCACGAGCTGAGACCTTTTAAAAATTGTGTGGAGGCCCAAGATCTGAGACCTCTTAAAAATTGTGTGGAGGCCCAAGAGCTGAGACCTCTCAAACATTGTGTGGAGTCCCAAGAGCTGAGACCTTTTAAAAATTGTGTGGAGGCCCAAGAGCTGAGACCTTTTAAAAATTGTGTGGAGGCCCAAGAGCTGAGACCTTTTAAAAATTGTGTGGAGGCCCAAGAGCTGAGACCTCTTAAAAATTGTGTGGAGGCCCAAGAGCTGAGACCTTTTAAAAATTGTGTGGAGGCCCAAGAGCTGAGACCTCTCAAACATTGTGTGGAGGCCCAAGAGCTGAGACCTCTTAAAAATTGTGTGGAGGCCCAAGAGCTGAGACCTCTCAAACATTGTGTGGAGTCCCACGAGCTGAGACCTTTTAAAAATTGTGTGGAGGCCCAAGAGCTGAGACCTCTCAAACATTGTGTGGAGGCCCAAGAGCTGAGCACTTATTAGTGCTGCAGCTACGGCTGCTTTAGTGAGGGGTAGCTGCTGCTGCTGGAATAGGGACAGAAAGACTTCAGTGGTGTATTAGCACCTATATACAAAACTATATTTTGCACTACTGTTTTGTGTCCTCTGTGCCAACAAAACACTGTTTTATACACGGTGCGTATAGGCACCATTTCACCTTCTGGCAGTATACGGCTGTATAGCCAGGTGTTTTTCTTAAAAATATTTTTTATATTTGGCACTACTGTTTTGTGTCCTCTTTACCAACAAAACCTTGTTTTATACCCGGTGCGTATAGGCACCATTTCACCTTCTGGCAGTATACGGCTGTATAGCCAGGTGTTTTTCTTAAAAATATTTTTTATATTTGGCACTACTGTTTTGTGTCCTCTTTACCAACAAAACCTTGTTATATACCCGGTGCGTATAGGCACCATTTCACCTTCTGGCAGTATACGGCTGTATAGCCAGGTGTTCTTCTTAAAAATATTTTTATATTTGGCATAACGCGTGGCCAAAAAGTAAAACGTCTGAAATGCGGAGGGCTAGCGCAAAGGGACGTGGACGAGGACGGGGGCGCGGAAATGCTGGTGGGGGCACAAACCGCGTTGAAGCCAGTGGGGATACAATGCGTGCTGATGAGGGGCAGCCAGCATTACGCTCATCCAGCTTCCCTGCCTTTATGGGACAGTTATGCGGGGGGCGGGGTACACCTCTGTTAAAGCCTGAGCAGCGTGAACAGGTGGTGCAATGGATGGCCGATAACGCTTCCAGTCACTTGTCCACCACCCAGTCATCCACACAGTCTCACTCTGACCCTCCTTCCTCCCAACCTGGCCAACAGAGTCAGCCCACCCTTGACCCCTCCCAGGACCTCTTTTCGGGTCCTTTTCCAGATGTGCTGCAAGAATCCCAGGAGCTAGCAGAGGAATTTGTTTGTAGTGATGCCCAAACACTTAAGTATCCGCCATCTGCTAGTGATGTGGACCCGGAACCAGCATCTGCTATCATGAGCGATGATGATGATGAGACGCAGTTGCCATCAAGGGAGGCTGTTGGAATGTCCAGTGGGCAGGAGGAGGAGCAGAGAGAGGAAGTGGAAGAGGAGGTGGTGGACGACGAAATGACCGACCCCACTTGGACAGGGGTGATGTCCAGCGGGGAAAGCAGTGGAGATGCGGTCTGCGCATCACCGAATAAGGCAGCAAGAGGCAGAGGACAGTCCAGAGGCAGAGGACAGTCCAGACAGAGAAGGCAGGCCACAGCCAGCAGGGCCGAAGCTCTTCCCGGCAGCAGGCAGTCGCGCGAAGCTCCCCCATCGAGGCCTCGTACTTCTGTGTTGTGGAGATTTTTTAATGTTTGCGCGGATGACAAACTGAGCGCGGTTTGCGCAATCTGCCACTCAAAACTGAGTAGGGGCTCTGAGAAGAGCAATCTGACCACCTCAGGCATGCGCCGTCACTTGGAATTCAAGCACTGGGCTGAGTGGGAGAGAGCAAACGCAATACAACCTGCGCCCGGTCTTGCTGCCACTGCCTCTTCCCCTTTGTTGTGTGCTGCCACTGCGGTCCAGACCTCCACCCAGGACACCTCCACATCTGCCTCTGCCTCGGCTACTTTGGGGCCTTCTCCTTCAGCCCCCCCTTCCCCCGCATCTTCGTCTGCACCTTCCATCTCCTCGTCCCATCAACTGTCCATCTCGCAGGCGTTCAACCGCAGGCGGAAGTACGCCTCCAGTCACCCCCAAGCCCAAGCCTTAACCTGCCTCATCTCCAAACTGCTGGCCCTGGAGATGTTGCCGTTTTGGCTTGTGGAGACGCAGGCCTTCCGCGACCTGATGGCGGCTGCCGCACCTCGCTATTCCGTCCCTAGCCGCCACTATTTTTCCCGGTGTGGCGTCCCCGCCCTGCACCAGCACGTGTCGCGTAACATCAGGCGGACCCTGAGGTACGCAGTCAGCGCAAAGGTCCACTTGACCACCGACTCGTGGACAAGCGCTTGCGGCCAAGGACGCTACATCTCTTTGACGGCACACTGGGTGAATGTTGTGGAAGCGGGGACGGGGTCGCAAACAGGGACGGCCTACATACCACCCCCGCCCAAGATTGCCAGCACAGGTTCTGATAGACCCCCCTCCTCTTCCTCCTCCTCCTCCTCCTCCTCCTCTGCCTTAACATCGCCCTCAGCCCCTAGCTGGAAGCGTTGCAGCACTGGCACGGGGAGACGTCAGCAGGCGGTGCTTAAGCTCATCAGCTTGGGCGACAGGAAGCACAGCGCCGCAGAGGTGAGGCACGCCATATTGCAGCAGACAGAGATGTGGCTGTCGCCGCTGCAGCTAGGACCAGGCATGGTCGTGTGCGATAACGGCCGTAACCTGGTGGCGGCTCTGGAGCTTGCAGAACTCAATCACGTACCATGCCTGGCCCACGTTTTTAATTTGGTAGTACAAAAGTTTCTAAAGACTTACCCCAACCTGGCAGAGCTACTGGTCAAAGTGCGGCGCTTGTGCGCTCACTTTCGGAAGTCAACTGTAGCTGCTGCTAGCTTAAAAAAAAATCCAGCGGAGTGCGCATGCGCACGGAACTCGTATGGCGGTGTGGTGAGTGAGCTCCGTGCCCACCGAGTGTATTGAAGGGGCTGAGAAGCGGCAGGTGTGTCACTTACCCTGCGACCAGCTGAGGACGGGAGGCCTGAAGCGGCGAGAGTTCGCAGGAGCGGCGGCGGTGGAGTGTGGGCCCGCCGTAGCAGCAAGCAGAGCCGGGAAATCGCAGTCGGGCCTGTTACAGGCATCACTAGCTGCACAGAGCGGAGGACGGGATCGACGATCCGCAGCCTGGAATCAGGCAGAACGTGCAATTCCTGTGTAACATCACAGAACGGCCCCACACACTGTTTGACAGGACCAGAGGTGGCGAAGTCGGGACCGCAGACAAAAGGTTAGTGTGCTGGCTCCTGAGTACAGCTCAATAAGGTATAGAGGCTGCCATCGCAGAGCTTCTGAGACCCCCCAGCAAGAGGGAGGGGGAGTGAGTAAAATAGCAGCACGTGCTGCTGTGAGCACTGTCAGTTTGCTGAGCCCAGGGACTGAGAAGCTAATGCTGCTGCATCACTGCTGCTGATTTATATGCCACATACCGTGCTCCCTCAAGTTCTGTGAGGAATTTTGTGCCAGCAGTTGAGGAGCCTATATAATCTATTAAGAAACATCCACACAGTCCCAGCCCGCTGCGGCCAGAGAACCCCTTTTTACCAAGCTTCACAGAGGCTAATAGCCACCACTAATACTCAAATTAGTTACCTGAGCAAGCCGTAATTACAACCACACATATAACCCAAGCCATATATCTATCTAAACCTGAAAGGAGTCCCAGCCATGGCAAAAGCTAGGAACATATTAAAAGATTTATCCATAACCGAAATGGAAGAAGTGGAGAGCTGCGAAGCCTCCTTCCTGGCCAGTGAATCAGACGAAGCTCAAAGGGCGGGCAGCGATAAGATAGTTATGGAATTACTCCCTAAAATTGAAAGCTTGCTCCAAACAGCCCTAACCTCAAACACACAGCTTATAATGGAACATCTAACGAAAGAAATTGATAAGGTCTCCGGTGGCTTAATTACACTTGATAAGAAAATAAGTGACGTTTCTACAGCACAAGGGGTCATGGAAGCGGAAATTACACAGCTCAAGAGAGATAACTATCTTTTAAACACCAAATTGGAGGACATTGAGAACAGAGACCGCAGAGCGAATTTACGCTTTAGAGGCTTCCCCGAGAATATGGAAGATGCAAAAGCTGTTGTAATAGGGCTGTGCCAGGAATTAGCCCCGGACTTGCCAGTTGAAAGACTTGAGCTAGATCGGGTCCATAGAGCCCTAGGTCCAAGACGAGCACCCGAGGAACCGCCACGTGATATTATCGCCAAATTTCACTATTATGCCAGCAAAGAAATAATTCAAAAGGCGGCCAGGGAAGCGACAAACCTCAGCTATCAAGGATGTGCTTTTCAGGTTTTTTCCGACCTCTCCGCCGCTACTATGGCCAGAAGGAAGGAACTTAGGCCATTATTAATTACTCTGAGGGATCACGGCATTAAATATAAATGGGGCTTCCCTTTCCGAGTGCTTTTTTCATATAAAGGCGAATCTTATACAGCAACATCCCTAGCAGAGCTACAGCAACATATCTCAGCTATGCAACTCCCGAAAATCCTGGGGTCTAAATCGTCCAGATCTGAAGAAGATTCCCCTAGATCACAACGCGCAGGTAAAAGACAGAAACGCTGGACTTCTACCAATGGACGGGGAACTCGCTTAATATATGATGAAGCATAAATATTTGAACGCCTCACAGCGTTTCTTTCCATCGACACCTCCCATAAGCTAGCAAGCACCCATGCCCCCACAAAACCTTGCTAGACGCTGGGTAACTCAGTTACCGTTACAGATGTTACTCTTTACGTTGGACACTGTTATAATACCGTAGGATAGTGCCACCAGATTTTAACGCTATTGTATTACCATTCTCTTGTTATATTTCTTCTTGTCTTCATGCTTCTCCACAGCCTTAAGCTACGATAATTTGTGTGTTATATCTGCTACAAAGTTTCAGGGCGCAGCCTGCCTTAGTTATGTGGTTTTGTTACTTACGGCCCCGCGCGCTCGGTGGCATTTCCATGCCGCACTCCAGTTAAATCAGGGGTAGTATACCTCTTGATTTTTTGTCTTCCCCCCTGAGGTCTTTACCTCCACATTGGGCGACTGACACCATTGTAATACTAGAATAACCTTTTTTCTTTATTACTTTATAATCTGTTCTAGACCTAGTGCGCCCTCGGCCTAACACTAAGAAAGGCCTAAAGGCGCACTCCTTGCCTGTTCGGATCGGTGCAGGGGGAAGGCCCGCTTGAACCCAACCTTCGTCGCCAACCATAGTACAGACGATAGGGGTGCCCCCTGGCACGGAACCGAACAGGTAACTTATTTTATTTTATTTTACTATCCTAAATTGGTTATTTTTTTGACTAGTGGCTGCTTCATTTAGCGACTACCCGAACGAGGATCCACACTTGTGTTTTCTATCTTGACCCCCTTCTCCTTCCCCACCCTTCTACCCCTCCCCATTCACAGGCAATCAACATGGCTACAGTATTCTCACTGAATGTCCAGGGCTTTAATTCCCCCCATAAGAGAAGTATGGCCTTCCGTAAAATAAATTCACTACACCCGGATGTCATATGCCTCCAGGAGACACACTTCTCGGGCTCCTCCAGGCCCAAATTCCTTAATGCTAAATATCCACAAATTTTTTTGTCCTGCGCAGATACTAAACAGAAAGGAGTCCTTATTGGCTTCAAAAGGGGTACTCAATTCCATTGTTCCAAAGAAATCTCAGATCAAGGAGGAAGATTCCTTATCCTTATTGGTGAAATGCATGATATTGAGGTAACGTTTGCCACCTACTATGCCCCCAACACCAACCAGGTACCTTTCTTGTCCAGCTTCCTGAAAGAAGTAATGGCTGTGGCCAAAGGGACAACAATTATATGTGGAGATTCCAATTTAGTACTAAACCCCCTCCTGGATAGACAGTCAGTGAAGGGTTCTTTGGCGGGAGCCCAACTACTTACGAACTCAAAAGCCTTTAGGAACTTATTAGACTCTTGCTCAGTAGTCGATTGTTGGAGAGAGGCCCACCCTGGGACCCAGAACTTCACGCACTACTCCCACCCACACTCAGTATACACTAGGATAGACCACATCCTCCTACCCGTACCCACTCTGGCTCAACTATCAGCTGTAGACATTGTCCCGATCTCTTGGTCTGACCACGACGGCCAGCTACTCAAATTGCACTCCCTGCTAAGTAGACCACTAGGATCAACATGGTCTCTGAATATTTCCCTCCTTTCAGACCCGGTCTTAACCCAATCCATCTCTGATACCCTAACTGAATACTTTACGCGGAATGAGACAGGGGAAGTCTCCCCCACGATCTGTTGGGAAGCGCATAAACCAACTATAAGAGGTAAACTAATCCAGTTAGCCTCACGGAAAAAAAAGGAAAGGAATGCCCATATAGACAAGTTGGAAAAAGAATATCTAGATTTGACGGAAAAGGCCAAACGACAGTTGACGATAGACGTCGGGGCTAAATTAAATAGGGTAACAAATGAACTAAACCTAGCTCTAGCGGGTAAAGCAGAAAATGTCTTGAGACACCTCAAACACAAATACTACTGCAGAGCCAATAAACCAGACGCCTTATTGGCAAAGAAGTTGAAAACGCCGGACCAGACTTACCGACCTATTAAACTGAAAAGTGACAGAGGGATAGCCTCAAGTAACCCGGTTAAAATAGTAGGCATTTTTAGGGACCAACTCTCTAAGTTATACTCTAATCCTAACCCGCTAAGGGAAGAGGGAATCTCAGCATTCCTGAAAAGAATATCTCTGCCCGGTATCCCGGAAGAGTTGAGAACCCTTATGGACTCGGACTTCGAGGCCGCTGAGGTTCAAAAAGTAATAGCTGGGCTACAACCTAATAAAAGACCAGGACCTGATGGTTTCCCTGCCGCTTATTACAAATGTTTTTCTTCCATACTGGCTCCGAAACTGACAGCAGCCTTTAATGCGGTTCGTGGAGGTGGGTCATTTTCGCAGGAATCACTCACCGCCTCGATAAGTATGATCCCAAAACCAGACACGGACCACACGACCTGGACTAATTATAGACCAATCTCCCTAATCAATCTAGACGTTAAGATTTTTACTAAAGTGCTTGCAGATAGACTATCTAAATACTTGCCGCTCCTGATCCATAACGATCAGACGGGCTTTATACCGGGGAGACAAGCAGGAGACAACATCAGGAGAATGATTCAGATCTCAGGCGTGGCCAGGGAAAGGGATCTGCCCATCATGATGCTCTCACTAGATATCAGAAAAGCCTTTGATTCGCTATCTTGGGAGTACCTCTTCCACTTACTAGAGAAGTGGGGTTTCGGCCCCTACTTTCTGACTATACTAAGGGCAGTCTATAAAGCACCGATAGCCTTTGTGAAATACTGCGGTTACAGATCAGACCCCTTTCCGCTGGCCAGAGGAACGAGGCAGGGTTGCCCATTGTCCCCCTTGCTATTTGCCCTGGCAATGGAGTCATTAGCTCAATTGATAAGAGACTCCCCAGATGTCTTAGAAGTGGAAATAGAAGGAGAGCAACATAAACTTAGCCTATTTGCGGACGATGTCCTATTAAGTATTTCCAATCCCCTCATATCCATTCCTAACCTATTGCGAATTCTGGATCAATTTGCGGCAATATCCGGCCTTCAAGTTAACACCGCTAAGTCCAAGGCATTGAATATTAACCTACCGGATGGAACGTGGCGCCAGCTGCAGGCCAACTACGATTTTAGCTGGGAAGATCAGGCAATCAAATACCTAGGTATAGCCCTGACTAACACATATGACTCTCTTTACACAGCAAATTACATGCCACTACGTAGAAAATTTAGTACTTTAATGACGAGGTGGCAGGAGTGCAATTTGTCGTGGCTGGGCAGAATGGCGGCGGTCAAGATGTCCCTACTTCCCAAATTCTTGTACCTAGCTAGGACTCTCCCAGTAAAGCTCCCATCTAACTTCCTCAAAGAGATTCAAGGACAAGTCCTAAGGTTTATCTGGGGCGGGAAACGACAAAGGATAGCTCGGAAAGTTATGCTGCGGTCAAAATCAGCTGGAGGCATGGGGGTTCCGAGATTCGAGAAATATTATCAGGCTGCGCAAGCCGCACAGCTTCTTTCCTACCACACCACTGTTGACATACCAGGCTGGGTCCGTATCGAGTCAGCTATGTCCCCGTCCTCATCCATCAGCGACCTTCTGTGGCTTACACCGAAGGCTAGAAATTTTAAAAGCAATATGATTATGGCTCATTCACTTCGGCTGTGTGACGACATCAAATTTTCAGGCGGGTTGGCCTCACCACACATGCCCCTAATGCAATTATGGGGTAATCCATTATTCCCCCCAGGACTTACAGATCCACATAGGTTTGATAGGTGGCGTAATTCAGGGATTAGACACGTACATAATTGCTATCACGGACCTGATATAGCCTCCTTCCCACACCTCAGAGATAGGTATGATCTCCTGCCAAAGGACCTCTTTGGATACCTCCAAGTACATCACTTCATAAAGTCTATCGCGAAAAATGCCCCAAAACTTGACGATTACACTTGCTTTGAACATCGTTGCTTGCACAACCCGAGAGACAAAGGTGCTATTGCTAGCGTATACCACTCACTTTGCAAAAACTTAGACGGTGCCACCCCAACATATAGGAAAAAATGGGAACTTGACCTGGGGGAAGAAAGAAACCCTAAAGTCTGGGATAAGATGTGGCAGGCGTCTTTTGGTAAAAAAGCCTCTGCACAGGCGATAGAAGTTAACCTGAAGGTAGCTTTGCGTTGGTATCTAGTCCCCACACAATTGACACACGTGGTTGCGGGGGCTCAGAATAAATGCTTTCGCGGCTGCGACGAACCAGGCTCGACCGGTCACACTTGGTGGAGCTGCGGGGTAGTCAGAAGATTCTGGGATAAGATTCAAACCTTACTATGCAAGATCTTTGATACTAACATTAGCTTGGACCCCTGGGTTGCACTGTTAAATGTTAAAACCTCTAGTAGGAACTTCGGTTAAACAGAGACAATTGCTGTACCATGTCCTTACCTGTGCTAAGTTAGTCATCGCTAAGGCATGGAAGTCCCCCTCTCTAAGTTTTACTGAGTTAAAAAACAGGGTCAATAACACATTAGCTATGGAAAAACTATCAGCTATCCATGAAAACAGACTGGAGGAGTTCCGAGAAGTGTGGGCTCCCTGGATCAGGGAGATTTTTCCTAGTACTTTCAATTGGGACCTTTTAAGCGTTTAGACACCGGTATGTTTTAAAGCAGTTAATATAGGAATCAGAATCCTATCCTTTCCTCCCCCCCTTTTTTATCCTCCTCCCTCCCTTTCCTTACTTTCTACTAAGCTCTTCTCTTGGCTCTTCGGAATGTCTTTGTTTTATTTATGACGTATTTACGTTAACACATTCAGGAGGCGCTCCGGATAGCGAGTTGATTCAAGTCTTTAGTATAGACCGGATCGCCCCCTGAACGCCAACCTCGATATGATATTAATGTTAAGCAAGAGAAGCCACTCTGATTTACCTGATAGTTCTTGTTACAGTTCGTGTTACAGTGATATTTATAATGAAGTCCAGAAATGCTTATCTCCTCGTTGAATATCTACATGTCTTGCAAGTGCCATTTTTTGTTACTTCTGTGTACTTCAATAAAAAATCATTGAATCAAAAAAAAAAAAAAAAATCCAGCAACGCCTCCATTTGCCTCAACATCGGCTGTTGTGCGACCTGCCCACTCGCTGGAATTCCACCTATTGCATGTTGGCCAGGGTGTGTGAGCAGCAGAAAGCATTGATGGAGTACCAGATGATGCATCCACGCGTGCCTCCAACTCAGCTCCCTCAGTTTGCCAACCACGAGTGGCCATGGATGGCAGACATATGCGATGTATTGCGTATCTTTGAGGAGTCCACTAAGAAGGTCAGCAGCGAGGACGCTATAGTGAGCGTAACCATCCCGCTCCTAGGCGTCCGTAAAGAATCGCTCATCGCAATAAGGGAGAACGCATTGCACACAGAGGAGATGGGGGTAGGAGGAGACGCAACGCAGGTAGACAGTCAGACCACACTTTTGTCTGCTGCTCGGTGGCAGTTGCAGGAGGAGGATGAGGAGGAGGAGGACAACGTGGAGGTGGCTGTGGAAGAGGATGCTGGCGGCGAGGGTAGCAGTCAGGCTGTGTGCGTCCCATTGGTTCAGCGCGGATGGGGCGGAGAGGAGGAGGAAGAGGAGGAAATGGAAAATGATCCTTCTGGTGGGGGCAGTGAGGTCATGCCTACTCAGAGTCTGGCACACATGGCTGACTTCATGCTGGGCTGCTTTTCCCGGGACATACGTGTTGTCCGGATATTGGAGAACAAACTATACTGGGTCTTCGCACTCCTGGACCCCCGGTTTAAAGATAACTTCTCCTCTTTTATTCCGGTAGAGGAGAGGACGAATCGATTACTGGAATACCAGAGGGAACTCTTGCAGAACATGATGCAGATTTTCCCACCCAGCATCGCTGGCGGCAGAGAGGAGAGTGTCTCCCAGAGTCTGACAACATCGATCAGGCCCACAGCCACCAGGGGAACACTCTCCAAGGTGTGGGACACGTTCATGTCACCCCCTCGTGCAACTTCCATCACTGCGGGGCCCGCTATCAGCAGGAGGGACAAGTATCGGCGGATGTTGCGGGACTACCTGGCAGACCACACCCCTGTCCTCCCCGATCCCTCGGCGACCTACACTTACTGGGTCTCCAAGTTGGACACGTGGCTGGAACTGTCCCTGTACGCCTTGGAGGTGCTTGCCTGCCCTGCCGCCAGCGTGCTATCAGAAAGGGTGTTCAGCGCAGCCGGGGGCATTATAACCGATAAGCGCAGCCGCCTGTCAACCGACAGTGCCGACAGGCTGACGCTAATCAAAATGAACAGCAAGTGGATTGACCCGGACTTTGCTTGTACAACAGTGGAAAGCAGCCAAGAGTGAAGTGCCATCTGTATGAAGTGCCATTTCCTCCTCCTCCTCCTCCTCCTCCTCCTCCTCCTCCTTAACCGCCGTAGAATTGCTGTATTAATGAAAAAAATTATGGCTCACCTCTTAGGCTTAATACAATCAATTTTTAAGAGGTCTCAACTCTTGGGCCTCCACACAATGTTTGAGAGGTCTCAGCTCTTGGGCCTCCACACAATTTTTAAGAGGTCTCAGCTCTTGGGCCTCCACACAATTTTTAAAAGGTCTCAGCTCTTGGGCCTCCACACAATTTTTAAAAGGTCTCAGCTCTTGGGCCTCCACACAATTTTTAAGAGGTCTCAGCTCGTGGGACTCCACACAATTTTTAAGAGGTCTCAGCTCGTGGGACTCCACACAATGTTTGAGAGGTCTCAGCTCTTGGGCCTCCACACAATTTTTAAAAGGTCTCAGCTCTTGGGCCTCCACACAATTTTTAAAAGGTCTCAGCTCTTGGGCCTCCACACAATTTTTAAGAGGTCTCAGCTCGTTGGGACTCCACACAATGTTTGAGAGGTCTCAGCTCTTGGGCCTCCACACAATTTTTAAAAGGTCTCAGCTCTTGGGCCTCCACACAATTTTTAAAAGGTCTCAGCTCTTGGGCCTCCACACAATTTTTAAAAGGTCTCAGCTCTTGGGCCTCCACACAATTTTTAAAACATAGCAGCCCTAATAAGGGCTCTCAATGACTCTCTTGTCTTCTGGTAGCTGGTATATATGGTGGTAAATGCGATATTCTGAGCTTCTGGGGCCCTGCCTGCCTACATAAGAGCTATATACTGTTCAGTATAGTAGCCCTAATAAGGGCTCTTAATGACTCTCTTGTCTTCTGGTAGCTGGTATATATGGTGGTAAATGCGATATTCTGAGCTTCTGGGGCCCTGCCTGCCTACATAAGAGCTATATACTGTTCAGCATAGTAGCCCTAATAAGGGCTCTTAAGGACTCTCTTGTCTTCTGGTAGCTGGTATATATGGTGGTAAAAGGTATATTCTGAGCTTCTGGGGCCCTGCCTGACTACATAGAAAATGAGCTATATACTGTTCAACATAGCAGCACTAATAAGGGATTAAGGACTCTCTTGTCTTCTGGTAGCTGGTATATATGGTGGTAAAAGGTATATTCTGAGCTTCTGGGGCCCTGCCTGACTACATAGAAAATGAGCTATATACTGTTCAACATAGCAGCACTAATAAGGGATTAAGGACTCTCTTGTCTTCTGGTAGCTGGTATATATGGTGGTAAAAGGTATATTCTGAGCTTCTGGGGCCCTGCCTGACTACATAGAATATGAGCTATATACTGTTCAACATAGCAGCACTAATAAGGGATTAAGGACTCTCTTGTCTTCTGGTAGCTGGTATATATGGTGGTAAAAGTATATTCTGAGCTTCTGGGGCCCTGCCTGACTACATAGAAAATGAGCTATATACTGTTCAACATAGCAGCACTAATAAGGGATTAAGGACTCTCTTGTCTTCTGGTAGCTGGTATATATGGTGGTAAAAGGTATATTCTGAGCTTCTGGGGCCCTGCCTGACTACATAGAATATGAGCTATATACTGTTCAACATAGCAGCACTAATAAGGGATTAAGGACTCTCTTGTCTTCTGGTAGCTGGTATATATGGTGGTAAAAGGTATATTCTGAGCTTCTGGGGCCCTGCCTGACTACATAGGATATGAGCTATATACTGTTCAGCGTAGTAGCCCTAATAAGGGCTCTTAAGGACTCTCTTGTCTTCTGGTAGCTGGTATATATGGTGGTAAAAGGTATATTCTGAGCTTCTGGGGCCCTGCCTGACTACATAGAAAATGAGCTATATACTGTTCAGCGTAGTAGCCCTAATAAGGGCTCTTAAGGAATCTCTTGTCTTCTGGTAGCTGGTATATATGGTGGTAAAAGGTATATTCTGAGCTTCTGGGGCCCTGCCTGACTACATAGAAAATGAGCTATATACTGTTCAGCGTAGTAGCCCTAATAAGGGCTCTTAAGGACTCTCTTGTCTTCTGGTAGCTGGTATATATGGTGGTAAAAGGTATATTCTGAGCTTCTGGGGCCCTGCCTGACTACATAGAAAATGAGCTATATACTGTTCAGCGTAGTAGCCCTAATAAGGGCTCTTAAGGACTCTCTTGTCTTCTGGTAGCTGGTATATATGGTGGTAAAAGGTATATTCTGAGCTTCTGGGGCCCTGCCTGACTACATAGAAAATGAGCTATATACTGTTCAGCGTAGTAGCCCTAATAAGGGCTCTTAAGGACTCTCTTGTCTTCTGGTAGCTGGTATATATGGTGGTAAAAGCTATATTCTGAGCTTCTGGGGCCCTGCCTGCCTAACATATGAGCCATATACCGTTCAGCGTAGTAGCCCTAATAAGGGCTCTTAATGACTCTCTTGTCTTCTGGTAGCTGGTATAGATGGTGGTAAAAGCGATATCCCGAGCTTCTGGGGCCCTGCCAGCGACAGCCTGTCTTTCCCTGCTGTGAGCGTCTGTCCCTCACTAAGTTCAAGCTGCTAATGCTGACGAAGAGGAAGTGCTGAGTTTTGTATATTCGAGGTCACATGGTTTTTCCAGCCAATGCGTGTAGACGCCGTTTTCGCGATGCCAGCGTCCTCCCAGGACCTGTCCCACCCCCCCTGCATGGTGATTGGTGTAAAAAACGCGCCAGGGAAGGTGGGAGGGGAAACGAATTGTGAGTGCGCCATCGCCGCTGTACTCGATCGAAATCGAGTATGACGAACAGCGTAGTATTCGATCGAATACCGGCTCGGTCGAATACTACTCGCTCATCACTATTGTTAATACTTGTATAGGAATTTCCTTCCTGTTTCACTATTACCAGGCAGCAAGAACTGCACAGTTCTTAGCAATATTTGCCCAGGAAAATATCCTGACATTTGTAATGATGGAACAGGAAGCATTAGTAAGCCAGATTACAATAATAGCGGGGGAACACCAGGGGAGGGAAGGCGAGAGGGATGTGCCTCGTCCTGTCGGGTTCTCTGAAACTGTGGAAAAAAATCAATCGAGGTGGGGGCCTGATACTAGCATACCCCTCTGAGTAACCCAAAGTTTAGTTCAAAACTGCCTTATGCCACCCTTGTGCGCGTGTGTTCTGCTCGGGAACTCCTGCTTTGCCATTCTGGGTGGGAGGTGTAGTCGCCCAGCAGAAAACTGTTCCCTGCACTGAGCTGTCAGAGGCTCTGCTTGATGGCAGTGCAGTGAACGGTCACCGACTGACAGCTCTGCACTTACCCATCACTGTAGCGTTGCTGACGGTGGCTTTGCGGCTCTAGACTCTCCATCCTGCCCTGTGGTGGCTTTGGCTGTAGGTTTGCAAAAAGCAACATTTCCAGAGGCGTCATTACTTTATGTTCCTGAGGGTGGAGGAAAGGAGAGGGATATTTTTATACTATATAGTATGCAATACAGGAGAATTGGGGAGATATTATTGTTGGGCAAACCGCAAAGTTGGGGTTGGTACCAGACTTTGCGAGTTTGGGTAACCAACCACGGACTTCAGCTAGATGTTTGTGTTCGAGTTCTGCATTCAGCCAAACCTGGAAAATCTGGCTGATTGGCTTCTGAGCAGCTTATCTCAGTTCAGCTTAGCTCAACTTTTAGGCCAAGTGGCAAGTGAGGGGTGCTCTTTTACTTGCATATAGGAAGCTGCTGTGCACTTACTGGAGCATAATTTTTCAGTTTCTGGGGAGGGATGGAGAAAGGGGTAATTTAATGTTCCTGTCGGGGAAGGGGGCAAATGTGGGACACCAGAACAGCTGCAGGCAGTGGGGAACGGGCTATATTGGATTATCTGACCACTTCCATGATGCATGAGTTAGGTATCAGCAGCCCCATATATATATCTGCACCATGTTAATTGCCCCATAGTTACATATTTACATATTTAATAAGGTTGAATAAAGACATATGTCCATCAAGTTCTACCAAGGGGTAGGGGAAGTTATTTTTTATTTTATTTTATTTTTTTTCTTTACTGATAACCGCTAATAGTAACTGTTAATGTTATTTTCTTCTAAATAAGCATCTAATCCTAAGCTGTCCACGGTTGATGCTGTAGCAAGCTTCTGTGGAAGGTTATAAATTATTATTTATAGTTCTTATGATAAAAAAAAATGATTGCTGCCTCCGAAGACTGAATTTCTTTTTTTCGAGTCAAAGGGAGTGCCCCCTTGTCTTTAAAGAGGATTTTACCTGAAACAGTGTTTCCCCATATTTTTGTATTACCCATTTATATTTATAGAAGCTAATCATGAAGAGGTTAAATAATATTAAATAATATTATTTGCTGTTATTCGTCAGTCAGTTCATTATAATTTGGTCATAGGTGTCATCCTTCTGTCCTTTAAGGCCCTGCGATTGGAAACATAATTATTAAAAAATTGGGCTAAACTTGGAACAAATAACATAAAGGTTAAACATGTTCAAGTGCTCAACCATGTTGAGAGAGATGTCTGTTTGATCCAAGCATATATCATAGGAAATGGGAGGGGGCTATTTTCGGTTATTCGGTTCAGTCTTAGGCATTTGTGGAGCAAACGCCCATTGAAGACAAGCGACCCGTTTTCGGGTGCCCCGCATTGCTGGGCGATCGCAGTCGCCTTCAAAAAGCTTGCTTGCAGCACTTTTGATTGTGAGCAATTTCCAAACGTTGAACATCAGCAATTGTAGGGTGTTTACACTGAAAGCATGTAGTGAACAGGGCCTTACTCGTCTTCCTCTATAAAACACAACTAGCGACGCACCAGTCATCATCTGTCAGTAATTGACTGAAGTTAAATAGACCTCTAACATAATATATATATATTTTCCCTATATTTTAAGGCAGAGGGAAATGTATTTATAATATATAAATATTTTAAATGACTTAAAGTGGTCCCACACCCAATTCCAAGAAATCTTCCAAAATTTACAATGAATTACAAGAAATCCTAGGAGAATCATAAGATTAGAGGGGGAAGTTCCATTACTTGTTATTTAAGAGACAGCTGTTTGAAAGGTGTTTTTTTTTTCCTAGCAGTTCTGGTCTGTGGAACTCTATGCCTACATCTGGCGTGAATGTGATAGGTCTTTTATGATCTCAGTATCTCTACTAGGGATGAGCGAACCGGTTCGGACGAACTGGAATTCGCTCCGAATTTCAGGGAAAATTCGATTCGGCACGAACCCGAATTTTTTTTGGTTCGTGCCGATCGAATTTTCCCTGAAATAAAAAAAAAAAAAATGCCGGCATGGTGGGAGCGGGCAGGCCGGCTACGCTGTCAGCGGGCGGCGGAAGCCGGCCCGCTGACAGAGCAGCCGGCCTGCCCGCTCCCACCATGCCGGCATTTTTTTAAAAAGCAAACACTTACCTGCATGGTCGGAGTGTGGAGGCCGGCGCCGCTCTCAGGCGCCCTCTGATGACGTGTCCTCTGATGACGCGTCCTCTGATGACAGCTGAGAGCGGCGCCGGCCTCCACGCTCCGACCATGCAGGTAAGTGTTTGCTTTTTAAAAAAATGCCGGCATGGTGGGAGCGGGCAGGCCGGCTCGGCGGCGGCCCGCTGACAGGCGTAGCCGGCCTGCCCGCTCCCACCATGCCGGCATTTTTTTTTTCAGATGAGCGATTCGTGAAAGTTCGATTCGGGCGAACACGAATTTCTTGGAATTTCGCCCGAATCGAACTTTCAAGAAGTTCGCAGATCTCTAATCTCTGCTCTTAAAGTGGACCAACACCCAGGATTTTGACTATCCTGGGTATTGGTCCACTTCCCCGGGGCACCCCGATAGGGGGTGCCCCGCTGTGTGAAACCCCCCAGAAAGCCCTAAATTCTTACCTATCCCCGCTCCCACGTGACCGCAGCAGCCAATGCCCGCCGACGGACAAGTGACGTCCGTCGACGGACAAGCAAGCGCGGCCGCCGCTGCTCACGCTTCCCTCTAACAGGGCGCGCGCCCGCGCCGGCCATTCACAAACGGCCGGCGCGGGTGCGCGCCCTGCTAGAGGGATGGGCGAGCGGCGGCGGCGGCTCATGCATGCGCCGCTGGAACGGGGATCAGGTAGGAATTGCGGGCTTTGTGGGCGGTTTCACATCCAGGGGACTGATCGGTCCGGGAATCTTATAGATTCCCGGGCTGATCGCGGGAGGGTGTTGGTCCACTTTAAGTACTCTATTGAAGAGGAAGTGGGGAACCTATAATCTCCTTTCTGTTTGTGTCTGCAAACCGTACTGTAAAGGAGGAGCACAAGATAGGCCCAATGACTGCATTGTAGAACAGGAACATTAGGTCATGTGACACAATTTCCTAAGCTGCCAAAAAAAAAATTTAACCTTTTTTATGGATGGCTTGGGCAAGGCCTTCCCAGGACAAATTCTTAGATGTGATGGTTCCAAGAAACTTGGAGGCCGATTCATTAATAGCGCCAGGTAGCGACAGATGAGTGCCAGTAGCGTGATTTTCACAGCGCCAGCTAGTATTCGCTGTGCTTGGCCGGCGTTAGCTTGTTGACAGCGACTCAGTCGGTGTGCGGTAATGTTGAATACGGGCTTAGGGGTCGCTGTTTCACAGGTTCCGCGCTGTATGGGTGCGCCTGACAACGAATGGCCAGAGCGAACGGCTTGCAGCAGATTCATTAACAAATCACGCTCAAAAATTTCTTGCGCTCTGAAATCCTTGTTAAAACCCCAGAGCGCTGGCGGCGATGGTTGTAAAATAGTTTTTTACCCCCAAACAACCATATTTTTTTATTTAAAAATTATACAAGTTTTTATAAACATTTTGTAATATGAATACATTAATATCAGACCTGTAATATCAATTCTGCACAAATTTTTACCTTTAAAAAAATTCCTAACATTGCAGAAGTGGTCACAGAATTTTTGACATTAAAAAAAAAAAAAAAAACATTAATAGCAATTAATTATGAATATTTAAAGATTGCTCCATTGAAATGCATTGGAGAGCGCCAGGTAGCGCCAGGTCATACCTGGCGCTGTGATGGGATTAGCAGCGGCGCTGTTCGTTGCAGTCGGCTACATGATGAATCCCGCGCTAGCTGACGCTCTCGCCGGCGCTAGCCTCATTTAGCGTGATAAATGCGTCATTGTGTCCGCCGCCGGGCGTACTTGAGTCGGTAGCCGCCGATAGCTGGCGGTACCTGGCGCTCGTCAGACACTACCTGGGGCTAGCCCTTGTTAAATAAGGCCCTTGGTTTCCTGAACCTCCTTCACCAGTTGTGCATAAATGGCTATGGGGGTGGGTTGGGGGACCTTTCCTTAGGTCTATACCACAGTCTTAATAGTATTTAATACAAAGTTGTTTCTACTGCACCACTGACCTAGTCCTAAGGAGCGAAAACTGCCATTCACTTTCACTGCGTACTGAGTATACATTTTCACTTTGTTCTGAATCAGCCCCAAGGTGAATGGCAGTATTTTCTCCTAAAAAAGAAGTAATATTCTTACCAGGCTCTGAATTGACCCCATTGTCTATAATTCGACCTATCACGCTTGTATCATTTGCAAATTTTAAATCCTCACAGATTACTTAGAGAAGACACAGTCACTGGCATACAAGAGCAAACAGCAATGGGGAGAGTACTCATCCTTGTGGAAGCGTTTGTATGACCAGACACAGGGCAAGAAAGGACCCAGTTTCACCTGTTTTGACCTCCCAATAAAAAGTTCTGGATCCATAAGCCATTGTTTTGAATAAAGTTGAGTTGTGATCTTGGTGAACAGTGTGTTCTAGTGAGTAATGGAGGTCTAGGTTTACTGCACCTTCCACTGACCTGTTTGATTAACTTTCAAATTGCAGAAAGTCGTTATGGTTTCTTAGCTATTTTTGTGGATGTCACTGGTTTATAGTAATTAAGGTCAGATGCTGTTGGAGATTTGGGAACCAGGAAACCATGATGTGCTATAAATGACTGTTGAACAGGGTAATGGGAAGGGAACATGAGAGTCTGCTATACCCATGGAGGGGACACTGTTTGTTAAAGAGAATGATATATTTGGGGAATACTCATAACTACCCCACGTTGAGCACACATGACTGTCAGTAGACATTTTATCAAACCCACAGTAGCCTGGCATTTGCTGGTTTTGCAGACTGAGGATTTTTTGTAGACATAGTTACATAGTTACATAGTTAATATGGTTGAAAAAAGACATATGTCCATCAAGCTCAACCAGGGGCGTTGGGGTAGGGGAAGTTATTTTTTATTTTATTTTATAGGGGAAGCTATTTTTTTTTTTTTTTACTGATAACCACTAATAGTAACTGTTAATGTTATTTTTTTCTAAATAAGCATCTAATCCTTTTTTGAAGCGGTCAGGGCTTGATGCTGTAACAAGCTTCTGTGGGAGACTATACCATAGAGACTAAGGGCCTTATTTATCAAGGGCTAACGCCAGGTAGTGTCTGACGAGCGCCAGGTACCGCCAACTAACGGCGGCTACCGACTCAAGTACGCCCGGCGGCGGTCACAATGACGCATTTATCACGCTAAATGAGGCTAGCGCCGGCAAGAGCGACGGCAAGCGCGGGATTCATCATGTAGCCGCCTGGAACGAACAGCGCTGCTGCTAATCCCATCACAGCGCCAGGTATGACCTGTCGCTCCCTGGCTTTGTCCAATGCATTTCAATGGAGCAATCTTTAATTAATCATAATGAATTGCTCTTAATTTTTTTTTTTTTTTTTTTAATGTCAAAAATTCTGAGACCACTTCTGCAATGTTAGGATTTTTTTTTAAGGTAAAAAAAAAAAAAATTTGTGCAGAATTGATATTACAGGTCTGAAATTAATGTATTCATATTACAAAATGTTTCAAAAAACTTGTTTAATTTTACAATTAAAAAATATGGTTGCTTAGGGGTTAAAAACTATTTTACACCCATCGCCACCAGCGCTCTGGGGTTTAAACAAGGAATTCAAAGCTCGAGCAAATTCGGAGCGTGATTTGTTAATGAATCTGCAGCAAGCCGTTCGCTCTGGCCATTCGTTGTCAGGCGCACCCATACAACGCTGAACCTGTGAAACAGCGACCCCTAAGCCCGTATTCAACATTACCGCACACCGACTGAGTCGCCGTCAACAAGCTAATGCCGGCCAAGCACAGCGAATACTAGCTGGCGCTGTGAAAATCACGCTACTGACGCTCATCTGTCGCTACCTGGCGTTATTAATGAATCGGCCTCCCCATTTCTTTTTTTCCAGTCGAAGGGAGTGCCCCTTTGTCTTTAGAGAGGATTTTACCTGAAATAGTGTTCCCCCATATTTTTTGTATGGGCAATTTATATATTTATACAAGTTAATCATGTCCCCCCTCAGTCGTTTCCTCTCAAGACTAAACAGATTTAATTCTTGTAATCTTTCCATAACTAAGATCTTTCGTTCCCCTTATTAGTTTGGTGCCTCCTCTGCACCCTTTCCATAGTCAGAGCGTCTTTTCTATGAATGGGTGCCCAGAACTGGACGGCATATTCCAGGTGAAGGCGTACCAGTGCCTTGAAAAGAGGCAAAATTACATCTCTATCCCGTGATTCCATGCCGTATAAAAATATATTGCTCAGTTTTCTTGCATAGGCCCTCTTTTCCTGCCTACTGTATATGTAGGCAAGTAATCTTCCTTGTAAGCCACCTACATGTCCTTCCCAACAGTGGCGCACACAGGATTTTGCCCTGGGGGGGTCCATTTGGGGTTGGAGGGGAGCGTGGCCTGGAAGAGATGTGGCACCTCATGAGAAGCATACCTCTAAATTAGAAAGACTAAAAAACTAAAAGATGAGAAGGGGGAGGATATTTTGCAATTAAACCATGTCCCCTGGTCACACCCATGCCAAACCACTAACTAGTGGCATAACTAAATGTCCCAGGGCCCTGGTGCAAACATTAAATGGGGACCTTTCAAGGCTCATACAGTAACATTTTTTCTGTCCTTTTCAGACTTTCAACTTTTTAATTGAATGCAGCTAGACAACTAAAGACTGGGGGCCTTATTTATTTTGTGAGCCTTTTAGCACGCGGCTATAGCGCCAGCTTTAAAGCACCAGCATTCTCGTCTTATCTAGCGTTGTGTACTACAGATGTAGCAATCATTAACTGATGCTCAGCCCATTACAATATCTCACAAAGAAGCCATTGAAAATGATTTAAGATGTTTAAATAGCTTGATGCACCGGTGCACCAAGCTGAGTTTTAAGGAAAGCTGCATCTGTTCATTGGCGCTAGCAGTCGCACCAATATAATATTTTTTTTTCACACATGCGCATGTTGCTGCACTGCTAATGTTTTAGTAAATGTTTGTCTTGTAGTGCAGCAACAGGCACAAGTGTGAAAACAAATATTTTATTATATTTTTTACTACTCTCATTTGTGCCGATGTGGCACTGTCTGGCAGAAGTGCTTGATAAATCAGGCCGTAAGTCAGTAAAGCAAACTAAGAATAAAATGTATACCTGATAAATGGATTCTGCCTGGGCATTGTGTGGTTTGCTTCCTGTAAAGTGTAAAAAAAAAACAGTTTTTCACACCCCACAGAACGTTTAAATCATATTGAAAATGTATGGAAATGTTATTTAATTGTGCATTGTATTTTACAGAATCTACATATGGCGATTCAGCACTGTGAAAATGTTTATGCTCACTTTTTGTGAGAAAAAAATGTATAATGATTTTTTTTTTCCTTAGTGCGATTCAGCGCCATTTTTTTAGATGTGCACTAATTTAAAATGTGCACAGTTAGGAAAGGTAAAAAATTATAAAATTCTTTCAAAAACAGGAGAAAATAAATTCACACGGTGCTGAAGCAGCCCTAATATCCTAAAGATATAGAAAAAGAGAGAAAGAGAAAGAAAGAAAAAAAATAGCAAAATCTTAAACAGTTATAATGGGTATTCACGTGACTACAAGAAATTCATGGAGGTTGAGTGGATTGCATCACCACTAAAAATTAAGTATAATAAGAAAATTAATTGAATGGAATTGAGTTTTAATTGTCTAAAAATGGTCTAAAAAAGGGTGTTGAATTTAATACACAATGTCACAGATTCTGTATGTGTGATTGTTGCAGGAAGAATTAAGATTAAGAAATTCTCAGGACCTATGGACTAAGGAACACACAAACCATTTAGAAAAAATAGTGACTCAGAAATGTCCAAAACTTTATCTTAGGGTCGATTCAGAGCCTGGTGAGAAAACTCACTGCTTTCTTTAGAAGAGACACTGCCATTCACTTTCATTTGGCTTGATGCAGAGCCTCCCCGTTCAGCTATCCCGTGCGTTTTCCCGTTGGTTTTGGGCTTTGATCGGGTCAGGAAAGGGTGCTACGTTGATTTTAGTGTGCGTTTATGCGCTCAGGTGTGCGCTCAGCCGCCTTTCCGATTGTCGGCTCGCACGAGGCTGTTTCCCGGGAAAACGGACGCCTCGTTCATTGGTCCGTTTTTTTCAGTGATGCAGAGCCTTGATTTCCGATTGAAATCACCCTAATAAAACGGGGCCGCTGAGCCTTCACTTACGGGCAGTCAGAGCAGCCGTATTTGCACTCGGGCAATAATATGCAGTCCTCTGTTGCAGCACATCAGCGGCGCCAGCTCCGCGGTCTTGTCCTGCTGAGTATGGCAGAAACCAGGCTGCACCGCACGCCTTTGGACATCGATGGCATGAGTATTTGTTATATTGTTTGGGGTTTTTTTTAGGGTCCTTTTTACAGGGTCTACCTAATTTATTTTTTATTGCCTGTGTGCAGGAACTGGAAAATGGGACATTGCATAAATGTGCAGGCACTGGCTGGCCCTGAATTGGTTTTTGGGAGTCGTTTTGCTGGCTTTCCATGCTCGACGCATGATGCGCACATCTTGAGAAATTCCTGCCTAGATGAGCTGACTGTGTTTTTTCCCTTAACACACTATTTTGTAACTATTTTCGTAGTATATTTTGAGCCTAATTATTGAGCTACAAATTAAATGGGTTAAGTGATTGTACCCTATTGCGTCATGTTCTTGCCCTCTTATGTAAGTAGTATTCCCCAGACTTTTTTAATGAGTGTACAGGTTGGATGTGCAGGTAGTCTCATTAGAAATATCCTTTCCTCCCACCCTAACCCGCTCACCTATTTGTCCCTCTTTTCTATTGTTGCAATGCACACCCTTTTTTTTTTTTTTTTTTTGGCAGGAGACTCTGGCTATCCTTTGCTCCCCTGGCTGATGACCTCCATCCTGCACCCATCTTCACAGGCAGAGGAGCGCTACAATACTGCCCCCAGGAGGACTCGCTCTGTGGTGGAGCGAGGCTTTGGTCTCTTGAAGATGAGGTTCCTTTGTCTTGATGAGACTGGGGGGGCACTACAATAGACGCCTGCAACGGTCCTAAAACTAATCATGGCTTGTGGGCTACTCCACCACCTTTAGTTTCAGCCGTCCCCACCCCTCCTTTTTCTTGCACCCAAAGTGGCACCGCGCAAACCATCCGTGCACAACTATTGTTTAGTGTTTTTTCAGAGACCAAAAATTTTTTTTTTTTTTTATTTTACAAACAAATTTTGGTGTGTCATTTGTTTTTTTTGGAACAAAAGAAAAATTACACGTGGGGTCAGAAAATGTATTCCCCACAAATTAGTGGTATGTTGGGTTGCATGCTGACGAGGAATGATGTTGTGCCTGCAAATTGGCTGCAATGTGGGCCAGGCTTTGATTAATCTCACCCATATGGCTGGTTAGGGCAGAGATATTTCTGTTTAATACCTCTAATTGGGCGTTGAGGTTTGTGAGTTGGGTGCACACAGTCTCATTGAATTACTGTGTTTCCGCCGAAAAGGCTATATTTTCCTGCCTCCAAAATTTGAAGTTGCCTTCTTTGGGAAATATGGCGTCTGGACTGGGTTGGAGCAGTGGGACGGGTGGTTGGTTCTGGTTCAGAAGGTGGTTGTGGATGTGGTGGTTGTGCCGGGGTTGACTGCGTTGCTGCCACTGGTTGAGTAGTGGTTAGTGACATATGTGGGGTGTCCTCCTCCAAATCTCGTATATGGCCGATGATGGGTGGGCTTCCTGTGGTCTGGAAAGAAATATAGGTTCATTTTAGTTTATTTATGTCCACAAAAGCTCTCAAAGATCAATGTTAAAAGTACACACCAATGACCATTGACTTACCTCATCGCAATCCACAATTTGGGCTCGTGGTGTAGAATCCTGGTGTGCCCTTGGCCTCGGTGCTAACGCAGGGGTTTGGGGGCCTGGTGTGTCCTGTTGACTTGGTCCTTAGAATGTAGATGTGAAGATTAGCAAAATGGCCAAGTACAGTGTGTTGTGTAGCATAACACTGCCTTATTGAACTTTTTTTAATAGATCATGGCAAATTCAGACTCGCCTTGGGACCTTACATTCCGGTCTGTGAGTTGTGCCTCTGCCAGGCCCTGGATGCTGGACGGGTGTATGTATGTATATACATGTTCCTCGGCGGGTGTAAGGATTATTTTAGTGGGTAAGCCACCCCCTGTCTGTTGGCTGGGGAAGATTAAATCACACCTAATAAGTGTTACATCCTGTTACCAATGCGACTAAAAATGTATTTACATTGCCCTTTACCTCTGCTCCACCCCCTGTCTGTTGGCTGGGGAAGATTAAATTACACCTAATAAGTGTTACATCCTGTTACCAATGCGACTAAAAATGCATTTAATTTGCCCTTTACCTCTGCTGACGGCGCATGTCCATTTGTTTTTTCTGTAGTATTTCAGGTCCCCAAATTTCCTTTTGATTTGTTGAATATCTCGCCGGACAGATCCCACACTATTTACTTGGCGGCAAATATTCGTCCAGATCTCCAGCTTAGCCTGCTTAGTGGTTGATTTGGAGGTCCTGCCAAATAGGGCATCATAATGCTCACAGACTGTATTTGCCACAGCCATGCTTTGAGCATCGCAAAAACGTGCAGTTAGGGAGCCACGGCGTAGTTGTCGGCCACATGGGTATGTGGTGTCCCCTGCATTTGTGGAAATTGATGGTTGGCTATCTGGTGAGTCGTGTGTGGTTCTGGGGCTTATGGGGGAGGGTGATGTTGTGGGTGTGCTGCTATGGCTTAATGTCTGGGTTCCTGTTGAGCTATCAGATGTTGAGGTGGAGGAGTGGGTGACCTTGGTGGGGTGGAGGGTTTTGCAATACGCTTACCGTTGCTGATGTGTTTTGTTTTGTGGGTATGCTTTGTGTGTTGAGGTTGAGGATGCTGCAGGGTCTTACTAGATTTGCCAGCCTTGTGTGGTCGTGTTTTTTTGGCAGGTGGTGGTGAATGGGTTAATGTCTCCTTGGTCCTGCATTTTTTTGAATGTACCTGTGTCTGTGGATTATCCACCGTTTTAGTTGGGGCATGTTCTGCATGTGTCTTGTGCCTGCTCTTCTGTATTTTGGAGGATGAGGCATGTGTGCGGCTGCTATGTGCCTCGGGCCTTGGTTGCCTATTTTTGCTCCCTTTAGGTCTGCCCATATTGATATGGTATCCAACACAGAGCTGAGTACCTTGTGCTTTAAATATGTTTCCCGTGTGGGCGTGGTCAACAGCGGGTGCGCGCCTGCGCGCACGCACGTCACCGCGGGGGAACGTCAGAGCTAGACCAGGAAAAGCAAGAAAATATGTCGCCCGCAATCTTTACCCAGGAGCAGGACGACATCATCATGGATGTGAGTATGCGAGCTTGCGTTTATGTGCACGCACACATTCCTTATAATAAAAAAAAAAACAAAGCGCAAGAATAGTCTGAAACAACTTAGTTTGTCACGTTAAATACAAGCCCACCTTAGTTTAACACATGTACACAGCTACAAACTAGGCTAGATGGAGATAGAAGAACTAGGGCAATGTGAGGCAGCAAGAGGTTAATAAAGTGACTTTAGTTAGACCAGGAAACTTGTTAATGTATTTGGTGGATTAATGGTGGGTCCTTGTATCTTTTTTAAACAGATGATGCTGAGGAATCGCTACGACTTCCTGCCGTCAGATTATGACAAGCGCACGTTGGCCCTGGCGGTGGTGGACGCGATAGAACGACGATCCCAAACCACCTATACCTTCACCCAGATCGCCCAACACTGGTCTGATTTGAAGAGAAGGCACAAGCCCCGGGTGAGGCGGTCCTTCGCCAAACATTTCCCATGTAAGTGTTGAAAATGTAAATGCACCTATAACCCTGGCCTCGCCTGGGCGTGGTTTTATGATTGTGTTTGTATTTCAGCACATGAATGGAATATGCGCTTCCGCCCCACCCGGACCAGGACACGCAGCCCAGTTTTGGGCGAAACAGGTGAAGGTGTAGGTGGTCCACCGCCAGTGTCAACGGCCACTCCCTCCTCTGCCAGTGAGTATGAGGAGCCTCTGGGCCTCAGCATGCAGGGGAGGGGGGAATCTGATGGCAGGGAGTCGAGCCTAAATGAGCCTCAACCTGACTCTGGTAAGGGAAATATAGTTAGAGATGTGCTAATACATGCATTAAATACATATACTCATGTGCACTATTGTTAGTTGTAGATTCAGACGTCGCAGGGACATCCCAAGGGATGAGTGAGGAAGGGGGCGACGAGGAAGAGGTGGCTGGGGAAGGTGAGTAGATTGATACCTAGAAGCCTAATATGATATTCATGATACAACAACAGTCTCTAATATCAGTGTGTTTGTCATCCAAACAGATTCACAGCAGCAACCCAGGGAGGAGGAAAGGAGACGCCCCCGACGCAATGTGCGCCCCAAACATTGTAAGTGTTTTTTTTAATTTGGCAAAGTAAATGAACTAACAATTCCATTGCCAAAAACAGCGCAAAAAAAAATAAATAAATAAAAAATATAAAAAAAATAAAAAAAAGGCCTTAAAGCGGACCTTCACTCTGAATAAGAGTCTATCTTATATGTTTCCCACACCCTGTACATACAGATTGCCCACATTAAAATTCATCCTACCTGCACCTAGTGCATGTTATGAGCCTTTAAAAATCCAAGATGGCGGATTATTGAAGCCACAATCTTATCAGGCAGCCTGCAAACAGGAAGTGCCTTGTAAATGTGCTGCTCTGCATTCTGGGATTGCTGACCTTTTCCAGAGCACAGCTCTGCTCTGTCTGAGCAAAGCACAGCTATAACCCACCCCCTGTACCTTATCCCACTCTCCTCTCCTCAGTAAGTGTGATGCTTCTGAGTCAAGATGGCGGCGCCCGTATCCTAAATTCCTGAACAGAGTTGCAGGCCAGTGGGGGAAATAATAATAAGTTAGTGACTAAAAACTTTTAAAATATTAGTTTCAAATGCTGCGGACTCGTATTTGAAGAGTTTGGCCTTTTCATTAAATCACGCTGAAGGTCCGGTTTAAAAAGGGCCCCCAAAAAACCACGGCCAACCAAACCTTAAAAACAATGCTAAACTAATGTTGTTTTTCATTCACAGATAAAAGAAAACAACATGCTCCAGACCCCGAGGCCTAATTTTTGGGATTTGTCCGGAGAATTGGAAGATTTTATTTTTTTACAAATACAAACATTTTAATCTGAAAAAAACAAAAACAAAAAAAAGTTTACACAACGTTTTAATAAAAAAAAAAAATTGGGTGTGTTGTCTTTCCTGCAAATGTACAATCACACAACATCATCACACATTTACATGACACAAAATGTTTAGATATAGGCCAATAAATAAGAAAAACTATCAAACAATTACGGTAAGCATTAAAGGCAAGGAAGAAGGAACACAAAGGAGATTAAGGTATGCATTAATGGCAAGGAAGAAGGAACACAAAGGACATTAAGGTATGCATTAATGGCAAGGAAGAAGGAACACAAAGGAGATTAAGGTATGCATTAATGGCAAGGAAGAAGGAACACAAAGGAGATTAAGGTATGCATTAATGGCAAGGAAGAAGGAACACAAAGGAGATAAAGGTATGCATTAATGGCAAGGAAGAAGGAAGACAAAGGAGATTAAGGTATGCATTAATGGCAAGGAAGAAGGAACAACCAAAAATAAATGTGACAATATATATATGTGTCAAATTGGCAGTTGGTGCCATATGTAAATTCCAATGGAGGTTTAGGGATGTGCACTTGCGTGTAGCCAGATTGGCAACTGAAGGGCCATGGAGATGTAAGTATACTTGAAAAAACCAACAAAATGGAACGTCAAATACGATAGAAGGCAAGCAGGTACGTTCAAAAACCAAGGAAAAAACAGGGAAAAATGGGCCGCCTGTGTGAACGGGAACGGAAACCCCGATCAAATTGAAGGCACCCGAGAGAGCAAAAAAAACTGCCCGAGTGAAGTCACATTGACGGATCAGTTAGGGAGCCATTCCCACGGAGGCTCTGCATCACATTTGAGCCACGATTCAAACGGGAGCCCCGGACAATCGGAAGGTTTTAAGCTCAGATCGGGGGAGGCTCTGCATCAGGCCACTTGTGAGGATAGTTTCCAGTTCTGACCCAAACATCTGCTTTCCCTCAAAGGAGTTGACACAAAGATTAGACTTAGAGGCCGATTCATCAATAGCGCCAGGTAGCGACAGATGAGCGACTGAAGTATGGCGCTATGAGCGCCGCTAGCGTCAGCCGCGGGCGGTAGCGATTCGCTATAGCAGGCCTCCTCAGTCGCTACCTGGCGTTGTTGGGAACAACGCCTACATTGCTGAATATGATGTTGGACCTCAGCTTTGTAGGCGCTGTCAGTCAGTTTGACCACGCTATTCAACACAGCGCCTGCGCTTTGCTTTGCTGTGGGCTGGGAATCAAGTACCTTCAGAATAAAACACATTGCAACATGTTTCTTTACTTTTTTTAGTTTTTATTTTGTGTTGAAAAGGAAATTAAATTAAAACAGAAATTAGAATGTAAATGCAAAATAAAACATAATTAAACACATAGCCACATGTATTTGTTTTTTTTTTATTTTGTAAAGAAAAAGGAAATACAATTAAACCACCAATGAGAAAGAAAAGTAAAATAAAAACAGAACTGAGAAAGAAAAGGAAAATAAAAACAGAAATGAGAAAGAAAAGGAAAATAAAAACAGAAATGAGAAAGAAAAGGAAAATAAAAACAGAAATGAGAAAGAAAAGTAAAATAAAAACAGAAATGAGAAAGAAAAGGAAAATAAAAACAGAAATGAGAAAGAAAAGGAAAATAAAAACAGAAATGAGAAAGAAAAGGAAAATAAAAACAGAAATGAGAAAGAAAAGGAAAATAAAAACAGAAATGAGAATGAAAAGGAAAATAAAAACAGAAATGAGAAAGAAAAGGAAAATAAAAACAGAAATGAGAAAGAAAAGGAAAATAAAAACAGAAATGAGAAAGAAAAGGAAAATAAAAACAGAAATGAGAAAGAAAAGGAAAATAAAAACAGAACTGAGAAAAAAAAGGAAAATAAAAACAGAACTGAGAAAGAAAAGGAAAATTAAACCAGAAATGAGAAAGAAAAGGAAAATTAAAATAGGAATTAGAATGAAAAGGAAACTTACAACAGAATTAAACACATAGCCACATGTATATATATATTGTTTTTTTTTATTTTTACACTAAAAAATAAATAAAATTAAAACAGAAATGAAATTGAAAATGAAAAGTCCAACAGAAATTATAAAGCAAAGGAAAGTGCAGTAAAGTTTGTGAAACGGAAAGTATGGATCAGGGTGCATCTCGGGGTGCCTGAAAAAATAAGAAAAGTGCAGTTAGTATATATCTTTAAAGTTGTTTTGTCGTTGAAAATAAAAAAATGCATTACTTGATAACCAACATTGGCGTCTTACACCCCCCCCCTTAGAGTGGTTTGGGTCATCTTACACCCCCCTTAGAGTGGTTTGGGTCATCTTACACCCCCCTTAGAGTGGTTTGGGTCATCTTACACCCCCCTTAGAATGGTTTGGGTCATCTTACACCCCCCCTTAGAGTGGTTTGGGTCATCTTACACCCCCCTTACAATGGTTTGGGTCATCTTACACCCCCCTTAGAGTGGTTTGGGTCATCTTACACCCCCCCTTAGAGTGGTTTGGGTCATCTTAAACCCCCCTTAGAGTGGTTTGGGTCATCTTACACCCCCCTTAGAGTGGTTTGGGTCATCTTACACCCCCCTTAGAATGGTTTGGGTCATCTTACACCCCCCCTTAGAGTGGTTTGGGTCATCTTACACCCCCCTTACAATGGTTTGGGTCATCTTACACCCCCTTAGAGTGGTTTGGGTCATCTTACACCCCCCTTAGAGTGGTTTGGGTCATCTTACACCCCCCTTAGAGTGGTTTGGGTCATCTTACACCCCCCTTAGAGTGGTTTGGGTCATCTTACACCCCCCTTAGAGTGGTTTGGGTCATCTTACACCCCCCCTTAGAGTGGTTTGGGTCATCTTACACCCCCCTTACAATGGTTTGGGTCATCTTACACCCCCCTTAGAGTGGTTTGGGTCATCTTACACCCCCCTTAGAGTGGTTTGGGTCATCTTACACCCCCCTTAGTGTGTTTTTTTTCTCATTTTGATGGGAGGTCAAATACATTTACCCAGTAGTGCAGTACTTGCATTAGAGTGAAGGGTAGTTAGCTTACCGCAAAAAAAGAAGTGATCATCCTTTCCCTTAGCTCATCGCCAGTCTGGGTGTCCTCACTTCTTTCTGCGGGCAGGTTGGGGATTTCTGGCACCAGTGCTGTCTCCTCGGGGGCTTGAATTCGGTGACAAATGCAAATGTTGTGTAGCACACAGCAGGCAAGGATGATCTTGGAGACCTTCTGTGGGCTGTAGAGCATCTCTCCTCCTGGCCGTGCCAAACAGAGAAAGCGTGCTTTCAGCAGGCCGATGGTTCTTTCCACAATGCTTCTGGTCTTGCGATGCGCTGCATTGTAGCGTTCATGGGCAGAGGTCCGTGGGCTCCTGACCGGAGTCATGACCCACGTTCTCTGCCCATATCCCTTATCCGCTGTAGAAAAAACACAAGGAGAGAGACAGCAATTAGTACTAGTACTTTTTTTTTTAATTTTTTTTAAGAATTTGGCTTACTAGGCCACATATTATTTTCAAAATACATTGACATGGTTAATTTATTACCCAGTAGCCAACCAGCTGGCATTTCGTTGTTATCAAACTTCCGGCACAGGACTGTCCGCTGCAAGACGTAAGAATCGTGGCATGAGCCGGGGAACCCCGATCTCACCGCCCGCAGCCTCATGTCTGGGTCACAGACAACCATGATATTCATAGAATGGAAATGCTTACTGTTTCTGTAATACAGCTCCTGTGCACGGGGAGGGCGGAAAGGGATATGTGTACCATCAACGCACCCTAGCACATTCGGGATCCCTCCCATCAGATAGAAAGCATGTTTTATTTTGGCAACCTCTTCCTCATCCTCAGGAAACTTGATGTAAATTGGGATTAAATCACAAATGGCCAGAACTACCTGGATTAATATGCGGCTCATAGTAGCCTGGCTTATCCCGCTGAGGAGGGCGGAGGTTGCCTGGAAGGTCCCTCGTGCCAAAATATTAAGAGTGGCACACAGGCGTACTATGCCTGGAATGGATTGAGTGCGTTTGGTGGATGGCTCGATTTTGTGCTTAATCTGATCATATAGGGACTGTAGTGCAGCACGATTCAGACGGAAGCGGCTCCTGATCTGCTCGTCACTTAAGTCCCATACTGAAAGGCGGATTGCAAAGGAGCGGGGTGCCCTAAGCCTCACAACACCCCGCTCCCTTTCCTCCTGCTCTTTCAGCATACACATACATCCATCCACCCAGACACCATACATCACCCTCTTATCCATCAAACACTCAAGATATATACAAAATCAAAAAAAACAAAACAAAAACCACAAACACACCACACACACACAAACAATCACACTCCACACACACCCGCTACAATGCAGCTCACCACAAAACCAGAACTATAGTGGTCCAAACCACCAGCCTGCTGAAAAACAGCTTTCTAAGTTAGGCACAACCAAGAGGGGAGTTGCTGCACAGCCCACAAAAGGCCCCAAAATCAAGCCTCACTTGCTGTATGCTACACAATATTTGCATATGCCACCAAAAACAAGCTCCTAAAGAAACAGCACTGATGTCAGAAATCACCCAACAAGCCACAGAGAGTGAGGACAGAACCCAGACAGAGGCTCAAATGAGCTAAGGGAAGCAAGCGAGCACCGCACCACACCACAGCCTTTGCCACAGTGTAAGAATACCAGAAGCTTGCAAATTCCTTCCATTTATACTTCTCTTTCAAAAAGGACAGGTCCGCTTTGCCGCCTTTTGCTTTGCTCTGCTATTTCCGGGCGCCAATTAGCCGACCCAGGTGTGCGTAAAACGGAGTGCGCACGCGCACGCTAGTAGCGCTACTAGCGTACGTGAGCCGAAACTTGCGTGAATTAACGGACATGGCCGAAAATTCAGTGGTGGGCCAATGAAAGGTAAGCTGCTGTTTATTTAAATAGCCGTTAGGCTAGCCACATGTCACAAGGGGTTCAGATACATCAGTCCATTGTTGTATTTGGGTGTGTGTTGTTTGGTTAATGAGGTCTGTAATGAGTTAATTGGCTAACACACATGCTTCAGTCAGTGCAGTGGAGGTGTGGCTAGAAGGAACTGGGCTGTATGTGTGAATCAATTAAGTGGCCTGGTTTGTGATTGGCTGTTAGAGCACATAAAACCTGCCCAACCCAAACAGATTGCGATGCCATTCTGTAGTCTGCATGCGTGCTTGTTGGGTGTGTATTTGTGTGTGTGTGCAGCTACAGGATGGAGCCAAATTCAGGACATCTGCCGGCCACAGCAGGCCCAAGTAGGAGTTTGGTGGGTGCTGTGCGCAGACCTCCCTTACGGAAAAGGGCCCAGCCTGAAGGTGGGGCAGCACCCCAGGCTAAGCGCCCAGGTGCCAAGAGGGAGCCTGAATTTAATTTGGCTGAGAATAATCATCTTGTGCGCCTTACCCTTGCTAAATGGGAGCTACTCTTTGGCTCCCAAAGCAAGTCCATAGGCAAACAAGAAAGAAGCAAACTGTGGGATGCCATTGGTGTGGAGCTTAGTAGCACTGCTCAACACCCACGTAGTGGCCCATCCTGCAGGAAACGCTTCTACACTTTGAGAGGGGCCCTTATGAAAAAGATGAATCACGATCTTGATGTGGACAGTGGGACCATCCAGGCTCCAAAGAGTACCTACAGGCCGTATGAGGAGATGCTGAAGGCCAAAATTCCACTGGCTCGGCTGCAGGGTGTGGATCCTGGGGATGACACCACAGGTTGGACTGAAGGTACATATTTTCTGCCTTTTTAGAAAAGCTACTGTTAATGTATGTGATTAGCATTTTGTCTTTCTGACCAACTAACAGTAGGACCTGTGAAGTAGTACATTAGAGCTCATACATTTTTTACTTTCCTTTCTGTTGCTTTCTGCATAGGTGCACATGCTGCTGTCCGGGATGTGCCTCAGGACACCCAAACTCCTGCCCTTCCAGCAACCTCAAGGCTAACCCCATTCTGCCATTGAAGGTATTTACCACTAATTTTGGTGCTGGTTGTTTGGGGAACAAATGGGTGTGGGAGCAGCTCCAACAATCGAGTGTTGCACTGTGGAGTATTAATAATATGGGCCTGCGGCCTAATTTCACGGCCACTGTAACACTCACAGCAACTAACTAACAAGGCCCTAACATGTGTAGATATGTTTGAAGCCAGAGATGTGTGGCCATATATCTGCATATAAATGTGGAAGCCACACTGGCCTTGATTAGTGAATATTAGTGAATGAGCTGCTCACACACACCTTAATGCATGTTGTATTTTTGCACGCACATTAACAATGGCTCAATGTTTGCTTGATTTTTGCCTAGCTCCCATGCCATTGGCCCCAGCATCTCCTCCGGATCCAAGCTACTCTTTGGATGTCGGTAAGTGCATGTGTCCACCTTGCTTTATCCACTTTAACCCAAGTGCATGTGTCTCATTCCTCTTTTTTCTTGGTAGGCCAAGTGACTGGTTCATCTTTGGACCCCACTTCCGATGTTGCAGGTCAACAGGACCCTGTTGGTGTGTATAGCAATACATAATGTATCCTTTATGCTGTTTCTGTTACACTGGTTCAATTTGGTTAGTCTAATAATCTACATGTTTGCTTTGTCAACTTGAAGATGCCTCTTGGGAGTGCTTCTTCCCTCCCCAGGGTCAGTCTAATAGTTCTTGGAGTGATAGCAATGTATTTTGGAGGACATATTTTTGGTCAAACATTCCCCGTAGTAGTTTGAGGAATATTTAGAGCCATTACTTGTGTTTTTTAGTTGACCCGAATATCGGAAGTGGCTGTCCAGAAAGGGCCCCTCAAGTTCAGGCTGCCAGAGATGAGGGTATGTTGTTTTGCCTTGCTCTAGTCTGTATTTTGGCTCTACTTTTGTTGCACTTGCTTCTGGCAACTTGTGTGTCCACATGTATTTTAAAGGTCCAAGCTCGAGTGAGGGCCCCACTCCAGACATCTGGGAGATTGCGGGTATGTGTAATTTAAGCAATGTGTCTGATCTTATTTGCCAAAATTATTGCCTCTTAGTCCTCTAACATACAAGTTAACAATCTGAGTTTAACAGATACCTTTGGTCTAGTGTGTAATTTTGCACTTTGTTGAGGTATGGCCTCGATAGCCTAGCCAGGTTACATTTGAGTTTGGTCCACTGACCTACTAACCTGACTTTCCTGTTTAGCATATGCCAACTTGCCGGACATCTCGGATGTGGAATTGCCACTCTCTGGCAGCGATACCTCGAGCCTACCTGTGCCGGAGGACACGCAGGTAACATGGCTGATGTAGACGACCTATAACCACATTGGCATGTTTGTGTGTAGTGGATGAAGCAACATGTCACATTTCCTTTCTTTGTTGTTTTTGCAGGAGGCGGAACCAGAACCCCAAGCTAGGACCTCTTCCCAAGTCCCATGTGGCCAAGCTTCCGAGGCTCAGACAAGGGTAAGTTGTATAGTGACTGTTTTGGCTAATTATTTTGAGGGGCATACCTGCATTGGTTTGGTTTGACTAAAATGTTGTTTTCTATTTTGTTAGGCTCAAACCACAGCAAGAGGAGGTGTGGCACCAACCAGTGCTGATTTTTATGAGCTAGGGGTCCGGATGCTGGAGGACTACAGTCGCCAACAGCCGCGTGATGGAACTAATGAGCGCATTGCGGCGTTGGAACAGCAGGTGCTGATGTGTCAGCAACAACATGAGGTCCAGCAGCGCCAGATCGACCTATTGATGCAGAACCTGCATCAAAACCAGCAACTTGGTCGGTTGGCCAATGCAATTGAAGATTCCATACACCAGCAGCAACAAGCGATCCAGCGGCAGGACCAAACGTTGTTGTTGATACAACAGCTCATACAACAGCAGTCTATATTTTTTACTGCACTGTTGTCCCCCAACACCGCCCCTAGCAATGACTCCCAACCTCCCCGGCCACCCTGCCAAGAATATTAATTTTGTTTGTTTTGGTTTGTGTAAATATATTTGCTTAACCCACCTCTAAATTGTGTTTTTCCTAAGACCTAGCTAATAACACAGTCAGGGATGAGTATCTTGATCTAGATATGTCAATGTATTTGTAAATTTAGGCCACACATTTGAGACCATAGCTTACTATGGTTAACACATGAAATGGCTCCAAAGGTATGGCTAAATTGACACACAAATGGGTTTTGAGACAGTTAAACTATGCTTTGCAAGGCACCACACTGTAATGATGTTCATCAAAAAATTTAATTAAAAAACAGGGCCAACAGGGCCAACATTGCCCAACAAAGGGCGTCAACAGGCCAGGCATCCCCCCACCCTAACGACGCCGCCGGCGCCTCTTCTTGGCCAGCAGCATCAGCTTCAGGAGCCTGATCTCCCGCCACAGTCTGCGATGCTGGTTTTCACAAGCTGTAGAGATGTAGAAACAACAATTTATTAATAAATTGAATGTGACCTCAACAGACACAGATGTAGCAATGTAATGTCAGTGTGTCCAATTAGGTGACACTCACATTAACATTGTTGACCACTGTGCGCTTATTGGTTAACATGATATGAGTACTATTGACTGGCAGGAATGTGAACAACACATCCCAAGCATACATTTACTCTTAAAGTGTACCAACACCCACCGGTGATCGGCCCTGGAATCTATCAGATTCCCGGCCCGATCACCTCCCTCCCCGCGGGACATCCGAGATCGGGATGTCCCTCGGGGTGAAACCCCCCCAACACCCCAAAATCCCTACCTCAGTTTCGTTGGGACACGGCCGCCGGCGCAGGCACGCGCGCGTAAAAAGGGACGCGCGGGAGGCGGAGGAGGAGCCACTTTGCCGCGGCTTGTACGTTTGCTGGAGTAAAAGTGAGTTCAGGGGGTTGTCACACAGCGGTGACGATCAGGGGTGCCCCACTGTAGTGGACCAAGACCCAGGAAAGTCAAATTCCTGGTTGTTGTTCCACTTTAACTCTGGGGAAGCAAAGAAGGTATAAGTCCCAGTGTGTCCATTTTTGTGTTTAGTCACAGCCAAACATCAGGGCCTAAGTCCTAACGAGTACACGAGTTTGCCCTATAATGTTAGAGGTCCAGACCTAATACAGCCCATTTGGTTGTGTCTAAGGCAAAAATAGTCTCTATGTGGCCAAATGAAGAATGTGAGGCAACAATCAAGCATGCAGACAGGCATGTTGGATTATTGTACAAACACATGGAATCTAGATGTGTGTGAAATTAACACATAGGTAAATTTGAATTGGCTGCTGATGTGACTAGAAGACATAGGTTTCACAAGTCTTTAGGCATATGAAGTGGGATGTACTCACCATCGCAGCTGTGGCGGGGGCCCATGCTGCTGGCCGTCCCTGGAGCTGGGGTGGGGAGGAGGTTTTCTGGCTCCGTCTGCGTAGCGACATCTGTCAACAGAAAGCAAAAGACAAAAACACAATTAGTGGGCCAATGACACCTGACTATTTGACATCCATCTGGTTATTGAGTCTGAAAAATCAAAGGCTTGCATGGTTACATACAGGTTGTCCATAATTAGCATATTTCCTGGTCCATGAGTTAATGTCAATTAGTTATGGTTGCAACATGTATCCCTAAAGATAATGTGCAAATAACATAGACAGTGCTATGTAAAGGACTCATTAGCAGTTGATTGGCTAATGTTACTAGTGTGCCACATGTTTTAGCGGGAACAACTTAACCCAAGAAAAGAAATGAGAATAACCATCATGGTGTGGGCAGAAACATAGGGGTGGTTGCCAGTTGGCTAGCACTGTAGTGGGGTTTGTGAGGTTAAGGTACATTATCAAACCAGCTGTGACAATGGACCAGGAAACATGTGTCTGTTAAAAGTGGGCCAATACACAGGATTGCAGCAATTCTGGGTTTTGGTCCGCTTTGGCAGAGCACCACAATTTGAGTGAGACAACGTACTCCGCCGCCGCTGCCTTCCACACATCACTCCTCCAGTGTGTGCGCACGCACAGCCCATTAGGAAACAGAGCGCAGGCGCACACACATCTAGAGTGGCACACAGGAGGCTGGGACGGTGGCTTTGGCAACCCCCAAAGAGGTAAGGAGTTTGTGGGGTTTTTTTTGGGGGGGGTGCCCTGGGTGAGGGATGTGATTTTTCAGGGAACCTTCGAGAATCCAAGCACTATCAATGTTTGTGGGTCCACTTTAATGAATGTCATAACATAGGGAATGTGATGGATAACAACAAACACTTACCACGACTATGCCCGTGGAGAATGCTTCTCCAAAAGGCCATGGAGGTGCCGCCTATATGATGCCCTGCAAATTAGAGAGGAATGGCAAGGGCTAAGTACAAATTGCAAGATGAAACCTGTCACAGACTAACAATGAAAAAAAGGACACTCACCAGGGGATGAACCGCCACTTGAAGCCCAGGGAGGGCTCTGAGGAGGAGGCGGGGAGCCTCGGCTCCTCACACTCTGGTCGGAAGATCCACCAGGCAAAGGGCCACCCTCCTCCCTCTCACTCCCTGCTCCTTCAGGGAGTGTGGGCGAGTCCATTTCTACCACCCCACTTGGACTCCCCACTTGAGAGTGGCCCCTTGCCTGGTGAGAGTCCTCAGACTCAGAGTGTGAGGAGCTGAGGCTTGATCCTGCCAGCCCCCCAGCAGCACACTCCTCTGGGGCGTCATCCCCTTCCTCCCCTGGGTCCTCTAAATAGGACCCGCGGGAGGGACCCTCCCCCGATGACTCCCCCGAGTCCGCCTGCCTGGTTCGGGGGAGGAATCCCTTCCCACGTTTCCCCAGGGGAGGACGCTTATCTGTGTTGAGGGGGTGAAAGAAAATAATTAATATAAAGAGCACAAATGGACACAGCTTAGCAGATGATTCTGCAAAAAGTATAAACAGAGCATAAGCTTTAACTTACCTGATGCGTAGGCATCATATAGGCGGTACACGCCTTCAGGGTCCCGGCGCTTAAAGTCCGACCACTTTTGCTGAATCGCTCTGATCGAGAGCTCGGTGTGGAAGCGCCGGGACACTGTGGCCTTCACCTCCATGGCAATTCATTTTTTTCCCCCACGGGCATAGTCGTACTGGGCCACGCAGAAGTCCTATGAAAAATGAAAAAAAAAAACACAAATCAATACATGACATCAGAACAATGGCATAAACAGTTATACAGAGACCAGATCAAAGTGGACCCACACCCAGGATTATCACTATTCTGGGTTTGTGTGCACTTTGGTGGGCCACACCAATTGTGGGTGGTCCGCTGTCTGAAACCCCCTTGGAAGGCCACAAATACACCACTGAGGACGCTCCCACGTGACTGCGCCAGCCGAGCACAGCGCTCTGCGCCGCTGTGGTATGCGCATACAAGGCCGTTTGGACGTGCATACCAGCTCAGCTGGGTCTGCACGGCAAAGTACGCATGTGGCGTTTGACTCTAACAGGGAGTGCGCCTGCACACAAAATTTAAAAATGTCTGGCGCAGGGGTACACCCTGCTAGAGGTAAGCGCAAGAGGCATCCGCAGCTCACGCATGCACAGATGGGACGGGGCTGAGGTAATTTTTAGGGCCCTCCAGGGGGGGGCATCCCCGCAGGACATCCAGAATGGGGATGCCCCACGGGGAGTGATCCAATTTGGCCAGAAAAATAAGAAATTTCAGGGCCAATCCCCCCTGTGTGTTCTGCAACTTTAAGGCAAAAAATACACAAACCAAATACTCACTTTGACCACCTGGCCATTAACGCGGCTATCCACCCGGTTGCGCCTTTTCTTGGCCTGCCCAGGAGGGGAAGGGGTGGGAGGGGTGCTAGGTGGGGGAGGTGAGGTAGGTGGGGGAGGTGGGGGAGGGGTGGTGGGGTCAGAGTCGGAGGAGGAGCTGGGGAGGCGCATCACTCGCCGTCTGGGCAGCATTGTGGAAACGCTAAGGAGGAAACAGGAACCGGAAATGACCAAAGCGACATGGGAAAAATTAAAAAAAAAAAAAAAACGCTCCGCGCACCAGGAACAAGCTATTATCAGCTATGTGCAAGCTAAGTGGCGGAAAAACTAAAATGACGTTTGAAAACAAGCTATTGGCATAAGCGCTAGACATTTTTAGCTTTAGGTGGTGTTGAAACGCAAAGGAGGATACCGGAACCGGATATGACGCAAGCAACTGTGATTAAAAATTCAAAAACAAACATGCGCGCAACAGGGACAAGCTAATATCAGCTATGTGCAAGCTAAGTGGCGGAAAAACTTAAATGACGCTTGAAAACAAGCTATTGGCATAAGCGCTAGACATTTTTAGCTTTAGGTGGTGTTGAAACGCAAAGGAGGATACCGGAACCGGATATGACGCAAGCAACTGTGATTAAAAATTCAAAAACAAACATGCGTGCAACAGGGACAAGCTAATATCAGCTATGTGCAAGCTAAGTGGCGGAAAAACTTAAATGACGCTTGAAAACAAGCTATTGGCATAAGCGCTAGACATTTTTAGCTTTAGGTGGTGTTGAAACGCAAAGGAGGATACCGGAACCGGATATGACGCAAGCAACTGTGATTAAAAATTCAAAAACAAACATGCGCGCAACAGGGACAAGCTAATATCAGCTATGTGCAAGCTAAGTGGCGGAAAAACTTAAATGACGCTTGAAAACAAGCTATTGGCATAAGCGCTAGACATTTTTAGCTTTAGGTGGCGTTGAAACGCAAAGGAGGATACCGGAACCGGATATGACGCAAGCAACTGTGATTCAAAATTCAAAAACAAACATGCGCGCAACAGGGACAAGCTAATATCAGCTATGTGCAAGCTAAGTGGCGGAAAAAAATAAAATGACGCTTGAAAACAAGCTAGGGCCCAAGGCGCCACGAATTATTAGCTTGATTTAGCAGGGGGTTCTACATACTGTAATGCATAGGTCCTTATAAAGCATACCCCGTTGTGCTTAAATATACAAATCTTATTCCTTCCGAAAGTCATCACAAAATCAAACTAGACAACTACATGAAAATGTGGCACACATGAGAATGCATAACGGGTTGTTATGAGCTGGTACGACTGAATGTTAATCCTGCAATATGTGGGCAGGCACGCTCACAACTACAGTGTATTCATTAACAACGACTGGGGTCGCGGGAAGTGAATTCCTTGCAAATGGCAGAAGGGCACATGTATGAACAGCACAGCGCCGCACAACGCAGCGCAGCGAGGCACAGCGACGCTCGCGCCGCCACATAGCGAATTAAAACAGCGACTGCACAAACACTGACCAACACAGATTCATCAAGGACAGGGCTGCCGAATAGCTTGGGCGCTGACAATTTCGAAGAGCGAACGTGACCGCCCAACCTGACAGGCTACAAAATAGCTTTACAAACCCCGTTTGTGGTGAAAACAAGCGATTTTGATGCCAATGAGTTTGGGTGGAGGAGATGCAATTCCCATGTCACTCACAACATTACATTGTCAAAAATAATAAAAACTTCAAAAACATAGAAATAACCAGCCAGATTAATAAAACATATCAATATAAACATGTGTTGAATTTTGTGCCAAAGAAAAGAACACAAAAACCACTAAAAACAATCATTGCAGCGTCTGCCATTGAAATGTATGGGAGAGCGGCAGGTAGCGCCAGGTCATACCTGTCGCTGTGATGGGATTAGCAGCGGCGCTGTTCGTTGCAGTCGGCTTCATGATGAATGCCGCGCTAGCCGTCGCTCTCGCCGGCGCTAGCCTCATTTTGCTTGATAAATGCGTCATTGTGACCGCCGCCGGGCGTACTGGAGTCGGTAGTCGCCGTTAGCTGCCGCTACCTGGCGCTCGTCGGACACTACCTGGCGCTATCGCTTGATGAATAAGGGCCTTAGATGCTTGGTTCTCTTACCACACAGTCAGTAGCTATCAGGGGTTTAAATAGGAAAGCATCTGTATTCCAAGCTCTTTTTAATAGGATATCGACTCTCCTATCCATTGAATCTTTTAAGCATCACATGTTCTTGAAGGATAGGTCAGATTTTCCGGGACACTTTGCGCACGTCACATCTGCTTCTTCAAATGGAAACCTTCTTTTTAGGGACTTAGGGTAGAAGAAACATGCCTCAGGGTTCTTTAACTCTTATGCAATGACCTCATGCCATACACAAAACTTTCATTTAAGGCATCCTTAAGGGATAAGAGTACTGTTCAATCTTTAATGTGGTAAAGATAACCTGAATAAGGACTGGGATGCCATTTTACTGGAAATCTAAACTTTTAGACTTATCTTCCTCCTCCGTTCTCCCAGAGCCGGATGGATTGATTTATCTGAGGAAGACTTGTCCCTAGGGTTTGTACTCTCCCCCTGTCTAACAGGAACAACCTCTTAGACTCTCTCCACCTGGACTCCTGCCTGTTGCCCTCCCTGCCAGTCTGCAGCAGAGGGTGAGAAGCAGTTAGAAAAGCTGGGTAATACTGAGGTTGCTTTGATTTGTAGGAAGCAAAAGTGTCATCAAGGCCTTCTTGAGACAATCCATAAATCCAGACAGCATGTAATTGAAATTCCCACTAGGGCCAGCAAGGTCTTCCAGGCAGCAGGCACAAAGGTATTCCAGATTTCCGGAAAAGGCATGCAGCAGTTAGAGCAGGCTTTTGGAGCAGCTTTATCTTTTGTATCTATAGGCATCTTAGACCCTTTAGGCTCCTTAATGTCCCTAGAGTCTTTGGAGCCACCCCACCTAGTTAATTAATGGACTTACAACTCTGTTAAGATACAGCTATCAGAAACCCGCCTGCCCAGCCAGCAACATAAATCACAAGAAAAACACATCTCAGGATAACACATCCTGTATCCTGGGAATTTGCACTGCCCATTTCTGCGTGTGTCCAGCAGCCCTAGAATCCCTCCTTCAATGTCTCAGTGCCCAGAAGTGACCTATCGGACTCCACCCCACATGCACTACTGAATCCATGGCCTTTTCTGCAGCCAGAAGCCTGAAGACCGCTACTTACCTAAACTAAGACAAAGCTCATCCACATGCTTCCTGGAGAGGAAAAACAAAAACACTGCAGAGCCAAAAAGAAGGGGTGAGCCTTAATGCTCTTCCAGTTTGTGTTTCCTGTATAGGAGAGGAGGAGGTGGCTAAGCCCCCCTGGAGGATGCTCGGGGAAAATTACATATTTTTTTGGGCAGAGATGGGGCTTTAACATGAAAATAATTTTGTAGGGAGCCAGGAATGGGTTGTGGGTTAATGTAAGGTCTCCTGCTTACTGCAGGTGACTTGCCAGCCAGTCAAGCCTTGTAAACTGGGATAGGGGTCTCATAGACACCTTACCAGTTCACAAAGAGTTAAATGTAAAATATCACACACATACACACACCCCTTAGCAAAATAGCATTAATTTTTTTTTATTTGCCTCAGATACTTTGTCCACGGTGATTACACTGACAGTCAGTAGTGATTGGTGGAAGCCAGGTGGGGGGCAGAAGATCAGAGGCCCCTGCCTCTCCACCAATCACTACTGACATTGACTGCACCGCGGTGGCTGGCAGCGCCATCAGAAGTGTTTGGGCCCTCTTCTGTCAGTGGAAAAGCCATGTGGGGGGGTTGGATAGGTGACCTGCGCTGATGGATTATGTGTGGAGCCCTGTGATGTCTTTTACCCTATTATGCTGGGAATTGAGAAGAGGAACATGGGGCCAGCATCAAGTTGGAAGTATGAGCAGAAAAATGTCAAATGGCATCAAAAGGGACATACTGCCCCACTGCCCCAAACTTACTTGGCCTACTACCTTCCTCATTCCCTTGGACTTACCTTACCATCTTCATGACTAGGAATTCACCTTGTGGCATGTGATAATATATGCCTGGGTATGTTGATCTTAGTTCAAGTGGTTCAACTTCAGTCCTCAACCCTAAAACCTAAGTTATGTACCCAGTTGACTGTCCCTTGCATCAAATTTCCTGACTGGATCTACTTTATTCATCATCGTACTTGTTATTTTACTTTTTGTTTTAATCTGGGAGCCATTGTATTTTGTTATAAGGCTTGTTGAGTCTCCTGTGCACCTTTTAGTTTAATTTTTGAGTCAGGATGAGTTAGAGGCTATTATACGTTTGTGACCCCTATTTCTGTTTGATATTCACAAAGAAAATACTTTATTTAAGTATAGTTTACTAGTCTCTTCAGATCCAGTGACCAGCTAAAGATACAAGGGCCCTTATTTAACAAGGGATAGCGCCAGGTAGCAAATGGTGAGCGAACGGTAATGACGCTCACCGCCACAAGAACGCCGGCTCCCCTCCGCAATCACACATTTATCAAGCCGATCCTGCTTAGCGACTGACAGAGCGCCAGATAGCGAATCATTCATCATTATTCCAGCCTCACCCCACAGCGCCAGCGAGCGTCCTTGAACAGCGACAGGTATGCCCTCTCGCTACCTGGCGCTCTCCAATGCATTTCAATGGAGCAATCTTTAAATATTCATAATTAATTGCTATTAATTTTTTTTTTTTTTAAATGTCAAAAATTCTGTGACCACTTCTGCAATGTTAGGTAAAAAAAAATAAATAAATAAATTTGTGCAGAATTGATATTACAGGTCTGATATTAATGTATTCATATTACAAAATGTTTTGAAAAACATGTTTTTTTTTGTTTCTAAAAATATGGTTGTTTGGGGGTTAAAAAACTACTTTTAACCCATCGCTGCCAGCGCTCTGGGGTTAAAACAAGCATTTCACAGCGCGAGAATTTTTGGAGCGTGATTTGTTAATGAATATGCTGGGAGCCGTTCGCTATGGCCGTTCGCTGTCATGCGCTCCCATACAGCGCGGAACCTGTCAAACAGCGACTCCTAACCCCGTATTCAACATTACCGCACACCGACTGAGTTGCTGTCAACAGCCGAACAACGCCCAAGCACAGCGAATACTAGCGGGCGCTGTGAAAATAACGCTACTGTCGCTCATCTGTCGCTACCTGGCGCTATTAATGAATCAGCCTGAAGGTCTCTTTACCAGGGACATCCCAAAACCTCCCAAGTTTTTTTCAGTTCAATTAAACTCTTCTTGACAATTATAAAGGGAAAAAGACTCTTACAACTCTGATGAGAGTTAAGCAAGCATACATATTTTATTAGTTAGAATGCACTCAGATATGTATTTCAGGTACTAAATGCACATGGAAATAAGAAATCTTTATTCCATGTATGTAAACAATAGCTATAGATTATTGCATGCACTATTGCTTTAAGCAAGCTTTTCATTTCTGAAGAACTCTCTAATTTTCAGTGGCTAGATTACTGATGTTGCTCAAAACATCACACGACATTACTGCATAGTCTGTAAAAAATAGATTTAAAGAAGATTAGAGAAGGGCAAAATACTAAGTAGATTTTTTTTATTATAATAAACCACTAGGCAACAAGATAAACCAAATATTTACAGCTCTACAAGTTTACCTTTTCAGAAAATGTGCTTCATTTTCCTAAAAGTGTCTGCTTTACTGGCTGTTAAAAGATTTCTTTTGAATGCACTATATTTTTCATATATGGTTTAGAGAAAGTAAGTGTGCAGAATTCTCCCCATCACTGCATAATTTGCAGTGTGCAGAATCCCGCCATTTCCACCATAACCAACAGCATTCACAATTCCCCCAATCCCCCCCCCCCCCCCCATAACAGACAAGATGCAGTATCACTCAAATGCCCCTAGAACAGGCAGTGTGGCAGAATCCCCTCAATCCCTCTATAACAGGGAGGATCCAGCGATGTCAGTTGCGCAAGGCTGCCACGCAGACAGTACATAAAGCAGATTCTCTAGCTCTCTGACCATGCCTACGGGCCATGTATAGAGTGGGAGAAGCCACTATGTGCAGCAATTTTCACCAGGATTGCTGGTGACTGGCACTAGATATCAGGCAAGGTATGGAATTTTTTTTTGTTGTAACCCCCCATGTCCTGCTTCTGTGCCAGGAGAGGGTGGAAGGGTAACATTTCGAATGAATAAGAAAAGTGCTCCCACCTTACCGGCACACCGGTAAGCTCAGAGATTTAGGGACATAATTTTGGCACTGAAAGATATAATTCAATTTCCATTGAAAGTGGACCTAACTTTTAAAGAAGTACATGGAGGTCGTTTAGCGATATTTTGTTGTGTGGAAAAAAAATACAGATACAGGCATCTTTCCCTGTATTGTATAATGACCCATTCAGGATGTTTTACATAATTTACTCCTCATTGTTATGGGAATTCTTGTTGTAATATTGATATAGTCTAAATTGTATTTATTAGATCAAATAATTTTCTATTCATTAGGAGGTCTTGAAAGGGCATTTTTTCCAGTGTATTCATACCAGAACAACTTGGTATATATATTTATGTTGCTGTTGTAATCTGTGGATTCTCTCTTTTATATTTATATATTTTTTTAGGTATTAAGACTGTATAATTGTAGTTAAATGATAGAATATTATAGACTTTATTATGCATATGATGAACCAAATGGTATTGTTTGTATGTATTGTATACTTATTTTTGTGACTGTGAGTGTTGTTTTTGACGGTTTTCCATCTGGTCCCCCCCCATCCCTGTCCCTATGGAGCTTAGAATTAAGACGGAGTCTCCCTCCTTGCCTGGCTTTGGGAAGATCCTACACCACTTCTGCTGACAGGGTGAGGATTTATGCCCCTGATCACAGCCTCATTTCTTACTCCAGGTTTCTCCAACAGTGGCCCCTCCTAGTTGGGGCAGGGGGTTAGTTTTATGCCTTGCCATCTCTCAAACTATGGTGTGGTGACCTTACAACATGTTATGACATTGCTGACTTTCGAGGAGGGAGGGCCTTTTCGCTCTATATTCTGAAAGTGCTTATGGAGGATGTTGATGTCCAGAGGCAATAAACCAGAGAACACAGGTCACTGGGTAAGTGTCATAATGAAGGATTTAAAAATGCTGTAAGACCTTACTTGCTTTAATGGTGAGCTGGATTTTTCTATGATTTTAAAATGGTTAAATAAAGGTGGATATTAAGGTTTATGTTTGCTGGGTGTAGTAAAATGGATTTCCATTCACCTCACCCTCCTTGTTTCTATTCTAAGTGAGGTGAACAACTTTTTTTAGGCATATTGCCAGAACTTAGGCCCATATTTAACATAGTGATGAGCAAGTTCGGGCTCGTACAGAACTTTGCTAGCTCAAGCCCCTGACCCAAGCATGGACTTCAGCAAGAAGTCCCTGCTCAAGTTTGGCCAAACCGGAAAAAAATGTTTGACTGTCTGCTCAGTGTAGACACATGACCCCACTATATAAAAGTTTATCACTGCTGAATGATGGCAACATTTTAAAGAGAAGACAAAAAACAGTTGTCATTTTCAGGACAAATAGTTAAGGAGAGGAGGCTGCTGAAGTGAGGGACAGTGAGGAAGCGACAAAACTAAGTAGGGAGACTTGGCTGTGGTTGCTGGAGGGACACCTAGGGAGGCCTCATTGTACTCTGAGGGCAGGCAGCTGCCTCGCCAAATTTAATACATCTGGGTATATAATACAACTCATCTGTGCCCATCTGCATTTCATTTACTGGGTATATAATTTAACTTGTCTGTGCCCATCTGTATTGCATTTACTGGGTATATAATAAAACTCAAATCTGCCCATCTGCTTCCAAGGCCACCAAGATTATCATGCATTAAAAAAAAAGCATGGAATCACGGGATAGGGATGTAATTTTGCCTCTTTGCAAGACACTAGTGCGGCCTCAGCTGGAATATGCCGTCCAGTTCTAGGAACCAGTTCATAGAAAGGACGCTCTGACTTTGGAAAGGGTGTAGAAGAGAGCCACCAAACTAATAAGAGGAATGAAGGATCTTAATTATGAGGAAAGATTTTGAGAATTAAGCCAGTTTAGTTTTGAGAGGAGATGACTGGGGGGGGGGGGGCATGATTAACTTGTATAAATATATAAATGGGTAATAGAAAAATATGGGGAAACACTATTTCAGGAATCCTCTCTCTATTTTAAAATCCTCTCTAAAGACAAGGGGTACTCACTTTGACTGGAAAAAAAGAAATTTGATCTCTGGAGGTGACAATCATTTTTTACCATAAGAACTGTGGAATAGCCTCTTACAGAAGCTTGCTACAGAATCAACTATTGACAGCTTCAAAAATGGATTAGATTCTTATTTAGAAAATAACATTAACAGATACTATTAACTGTTATCAGTAAAAAAATTTACTTCCCCTACCAAAAACCCTTTGTTAAACGTGATGGGCATATGTCTTTTACATCAACCATATTACCTATGTAACAAAACATGTTATTGCACTTTTTTTGTGTTAACCCTTTAACTGCAAAGCACATGAATTTCACATGGCTGCATGACTATCCATTAACTGCCAGTAAATGAAAATCATGTGCCTAGCAGTAACTTGCCTCCTGGTCATCAGGGTGCCCATGGGGGCTCGGTACTGGGTTGCTAAGAAAACATCAAGGGTTCATGGGGAGTGAACTCTGGTTGACATCTGTGACACGATCATCACAGGAGCCAAACAAAGGGGGGTGCACTTGTACTGTCATCAGCTGGCCACACCACTCTATAACATAGTAACATAGTATGTAAGGCTGAATTAGTCCATCCAGTTCAGTCTGTATATCTCCTTCCAGGGGTCTAGTAGCCATAGCTGGAAATGTTATTACATGCCAGGAAGGCATCAAGGCCACCTTTTACTGTATCCTTCATTACTACCTCCTCTGGCAGCAAGTTCCATAGTCTCACCGCTCTTACAGAGAAGAATCCCCTCTATGTCGGTTGGAAAAAGCACCTTTCCTCTAACCTTAGTGGATGCCCTCGGGTTATGGTTACGCTCTGGGGGAAAAATAGATTGTGGGACAGATCTTTGTATTGACCCCGAATATATTTATACATAGTTATCACCCCTCAAGCGTCTTTTTTCTAAACTAAATAAACCTAACTTGGACAATCTTTCAGGGTACTCTAGTCCCCGCACTCCTTTTATTAAATTTGTTGCCCTTCTTTGAACGTGCTCCAGTTCTGATATGTCCTTTTTAAGCACAGGTGCCTAGAGCTGTACACAGTACTCCATATGGGGTCTGACCAGTGACTTGTACAGGGGTAAAATGATGCTCTGGTCATGAGCACCTATGCCCCTCCTGATGCACCCCATGATCCTGGGCCAGCTGCTGCCTGGCATTTATTACTACAGTTGAGCTTATTGTTAAATAAAACCCCTAGGTCCTTTTCCACATTTATCTGTGTTAAACTTCATTTGCCATTTAACTGCCCATGCTTCCAATATATCTAAATCAGTTTGTAGCTTCCTGCTGCCCTCTTTGTTTTAATTACTTTACACAGCTTAGTATCATCTGCAAAGATGGAGACTTTACTGTTTAATCCGAACCAAATGTCATTAATATATATATTGAAGAGCATTGGTCCCAGAACTGACTCTTTTGCTACTCGCTAGTAACGGTGACCCAATCTGAGTGTGTACCGCTGATAACCACCCTCTGCTTCCAATCCTCGAGCCAGTTTCTCACTTATCTGCACATAAGTCCCTCAGTCCAAACATTTTCATCTTTTGTACCAGCCTTTTATGTATCACAGTATCAAATGCTTTACAAAAGTCAAGATATATGATATCCAATGACTCCCCCTGATCCAATCTTGAACTTACCTCCTTGCAAAAGCTGATTAGGTTTGTCTGGCAGGAGCGATTCCTCATAAATCCATGTTGATATGGAGTAATAAGGTCATTTTCCCCAAGATGCTCCAGGATAATATCCCTTAAAGTGGACCAACACCCACCGCTGATCGGCCCGGGAATCTATAAGATATAAGATAGCTCCCTGCGGGGCATCCGAAATCGGGATGCCTTGCTGTGTGAAACCCCCCTGGACGCCCACAAACCTTACCTTCTCCCCGTTCCAACGGCGCATGCGTGGGCCGCCACCGCTGCCTCTCGCGCGTCCCTCTAGCAGGGCGTTTCTGAATGGCCGGCGCGGGCGCGCGCCCTGTAAGAGGGGCGCGGGAGAGGCGGCCTCCAGCGGCCTCAGCTTGTCCATCGCTTGTCCGTCGGCGGTGAGGTGAGTTTTTTTGGGCTTTCTGGGGGGTTTCACACAGCTGGGCACCCCCGATCGGGGTGCCCCGCGGAAGTGGACCAACACCCAGGATAGTGAAAATCCTCGGTGTTGGTCCACTTTAAAAAAACCTTCAAACAGCTTGCCCATCACAGATGTTTAGCTTACCGGTCTGTTGTTCCCAGGTTCCCCCCTAGATCCCTTTTTGAATACTGGCACCACATTTTCCAAGAGCTAATTCAGGACAGCCCCTGTAATTATTGAATCCACAAATATTACAAACGGCATGTCTATTACTGTACATAACTCCCTTAAAACACAAGGATGTATGTCATCTGGTCCCAGTGGTTTATTGATTTTTATCTGCTTGAGACCACACTGAACTACTTCCTTGGTTAGACCAGTGACATTTAATGGAGGGTTTTGGTTATTCCCCTGCATTTCACTTGGCATGTCACATCCTTTTGTGAATATAGAAGCAAAGAAGTTGTTTAGTAAATTTGCTTTCTCCTTTTTCCCCTCTATTGGTGTCCCCCCTTGCTTTTCAGGGGGCCCACACACTCAGGTCATCAGCTGGCCACGCCACTCTATAACAGCGGTGCACTTGTGTGCAGCCTCTTTGCTGATGTTGGATCAGAGGTGGGTAGGTGGCGATAGGTATCTTCTGGCAGGTTCCCTGCCCCAAAAATCCTTAGATCCTAAAAATCTTAGAGGCCGATTTATTAATAGCGCCAGGTAGCGACAGATGAGCGACAGTAGCGTGATTTTCACAGCGTCGGCTAGTATTCGCTGTGCTTGGCCGTTGTTCGGTTGTTGACAGCGACTCAGCCGGTGTGTGGTAATGTTGAATACGGGGTTAGGAGTCGCTGTTTGTCAGGTTCCGCGCTGTATGGGAGCGCATGACAACGAATGGCCATAGCGAACGGCTCCCAGCATATTCATTAACAAATCACGCTCAAAAAATTCTCGCGCTGTAAAATGCATGTTTAAACCCCAGAGCGCTGGCGGCGATGTGTTAAAAGTAGCTTTTTAACCCCCAAACAACCTTATTTTTGGAAAAAAATAATAAACAAGTTTTTCTAAACATTTTGTAATATGAATACATTAATATCAGACCTGTAATATCAATTCTGCACAAATTTATTTTTTTTTATTTTACCTTAAAAAAAAGATATTACATTGCAGAAGTGGTCACCGAATTTCTGACATTTAAAAAAAAAAAAAAAAAAAACATTAATATCAATTAATTATGAATATTTAAAGATTGCTCCATTGAAATGCATTGGAGAGCGCCAGGTAGCGAGAGGTCATACCTGGCGCTGTGATGATATTAGCAGCGGTGCTGTTCGCTGAAGTCTGCAACATGATGAATCCCGCGCTAGCTGACGCTCTCGCCGGCGCTAGCCTCATTTAGCGTGATAAATGCGTGATTGTGTTCGCAGCCTGGCGTTCTGGAGTCGGTAGCCGCCGATAGCTTGCGCTACCTGGCGCTAGTGAGACACTACCTGGCGCTATCCCTTGATAAATAAGGGCCTTAGATCTTAAAAGCCTTAGATGATAAAACCAAGGTATTGCTGCCTTTTAGCAATTATTATCACTACTACTATGAGATATGCCATCAGCTTTGGACTGTGTGCAGCCTCCAGCAAGATGTGTGGCCTTAGAGGTAAGATCCCCTAATAAAACAGGAATGCACCGGCTGATCTAAAGCCAGTGCATTGCTGTTTGTTATGAATCTCACCACTATAATAAAATCTGCCATTGGATCTGGGCTGTGTGTGGCCACTGGTGGAGTGTGTGGCCTCGGGGGTGTGTGTCAAGCCCAATCCCCTAGTATTGCCAGAATCTGCTATCTATTTAGGGAAAAAAATCTTCATGAACACTTTGATAGGAGGAAAATCCAGAAAAGAAGTGAGAAAAAATTCACCCAAGAATTCACCAGAAAAGAGTTCTTCCTCTGTGCGACAGGATGGCCCGAATTCCAAGATGATGAATGGTGAGGGGAGGGATCAGTGGAGACAACAGGCAGCATTCAAGCAACCAGGCGCAAAGAGTTCCTATGTCGTCCACAGTGCAAAATGTAATGGCGGATATTCTCAGTCCAACACTCTTCTCTAGTCCTTATCAGCAGTGGCAGCATAGGACACACTGGCATATGAAATGGCCATTTTCACAGGCAGAATGGTGAAGAGCAATTGGGGACTCTTCTGCAGCGCCCGAGATACATAGCCTACTGCATTCTGGTACCCCGAGCTGTGCTGCCCAATCTGTTCGACAGCATTTAGTTGACAACTCTTTTTCTTAAACCGGACCTTTACCCTGAATAAGAGCATAGAGGCCGATTCATTAATAGCGCCAGGTAGCGCCAGATGAGCGACTGTAGCGTGATTTTTTCAGCGCCAGCCAGTATTCGTTGTGCTTGGCCGGCGTTAGCTTGATGACAGCGACTCAGTCGGTGTGCGGTAATGTTGAATACGGGCTTAGGGGTCGCTGTTTCACAGGTTCAGCATTGTATGTGAGCGCCTGACAATGAATGGCCAGAGCGAACGGCTAGCTTCATATTCATTAACAAATCACGCTCCGAATTTGCTGTCGCTGTCCATTCCTTGTTTAAACCCCAGAGCGCTGGCGGCGATGGGTGTTAACTAGTTTTTAACCCCTAAACAACCATATTTTTTGATTGTAACATTATACATGTTTTTAGAATCATTTTGTAATATGAATACATTAATATCAGACCTGTTAGATCAATTCTGCACAAATTTTTTTTAAAATCCTAACATTGCAGAAGTGGTCTCCGAATTTTTGACATTAAAAAAAAAAAAAAAATTAATACCAATTAATTATGAATAATTATAGATTGCTCCATTGAAATGCATTGGACATCGCCAGGGAGCGACAGCTCATACCTGGCGCTGTGAAGGAATTTGCAGCGGCGCTGTTCGGTCCAGGCGGCTTCATGATGAATGCCGCGCTAGCCGTCGCTCTCGCCGGCGCTAGCCTCATTTTGCTTGATAAATGCGTCATTGTGACCGCCGCCGGGCGTACTTGAGACGGTAGCCGCCTATAGCTGGCGGTACCTGGCGCTCGTCAGACACTACCTGGCGCTAGCCCGTGATAAATAAGGCCCTACGTTTATATGTTTTTGGCCATGTTAAAATCATCCTACCTGCATCTACTGCATTTTCTGAGCCTTCAAACATCCAAGATGGCGGGACATGGAGTCTCAGGCTACCTGCAAACAGGAAGTGCTCTTTCTGTGCAAAGCTTTAACCCTACTGCCTGCACTTTTGACCACTTTCTTCTCCTCAGTATGGGATGCTACTGAGCCAAGATGGTGGCGTATTCTAGAGTCCTTAACAGGTTGCAACACAAAGGGGGAAAGAATAAAAAGTAAATGACTAAAAATATTTATTTTAGATGCTGGGGAATAGTTTTTAAGGGTTTGGGCTTTTTACTAAACGATGCTGTAGGTCCGCTTTAATTTGTGTTGAAGAAAGGAGATTTCCACAGACAAGCTTTGACATTTCAGTGCACTAACATATATAGGGCACAGAACTAAAATGACCATTAAAGAATTCAAGAAAAATCAACATTTCATGTAGTCATGTAAGTATTGTTATGTTTTACGTATTTTGTTGTATAACCTCCCTCTGGATGTAGACTATTTTGCACACGTGTAAATAAGAGCATTTTAAAAAAATTATTTACTTGACTGACAAATAACTCCTCTCAGAAAGGAAGGAGGAAAAAAAAGAATAGAATATCTGGAGTCGGGTGTGGGGGGGAGTGCCAGGGGAAGGGGGAGTAGAGGGAAATGCTCACAGCTTAGATGAGCCTTCATTTTACTCTCTGCAGTATAAAAGGAATTCTGTCTTTAATGTAAATTGATTCTAGGGCATCCATATTTATCAATGTTTCACTGAAATGCCCTTTAGGGAAGCTGTCAGTTCCTCCACTCTGCATATTTTTTTATTTTAGTCAGCCATAAAGCTGTGCTTGGGGGATTGGTCGATTTCCAGCAAGATAGGATTCAGGCTTTTGCTGCATTTAAGAGGAGATCAAGTTGGGATTTTCTCCTGCTTTGGGGAAATAACTTTGCTATGTTCAGCAGGTAACTAGACCTGTCATCTTTCAAAGCCGACACAGGGGGGGAACTGGAGGATTCCTGATACTTGTTAGATGTAGAAGATTTGTAAGACAGTTTACATATTGTTTTTATCTGCTCATTTGTGAATTTCCTGTCCAGTTCCCTCTCCCAGCTCCCCACAAATGAAGGAATGAATCCATCCGGAGCGGACATCAGGAGGGTATATATCGTAGAGAGTGATCTTCTGATGTGGTCTTGCTCTAAGAGCATTTTTTCAAAGAAGGTGAGAGGTCTGTGCTCAGAGTCTGTAGATAAGGAGTTTTGATAATATCTCAACAGGAAGGAGCACCATGGGCCCAGGGGTTTAAAGGAATATTTCTTGGCCAAGTCCTCATTGTTGTACCAATATGCCCCACCCTTTTTAAATGGTATAATCTAAAACCGTTTTGTTTGGAGCAGAAACATGTGAGTCCTCAGACTCTCATGCCAAAGCAGGCCCCTCCTGTATTTGTGTAGTTTGCCTTGTTTTTGTTTATCCTCTTTTGTTTTTTTTGGTATGTGAAATTAAACCAGCCAAAACAAGTGGGTGTTTGATGCCTTTCATTTATGGAATATATATACAACGCACCCCTCCATGGGCGGCTCAACAGCAACGCAGTGCCCATATTTCAGAAAAATAAATGTTTGCTCCTCGCCAAAAACAAAAGATTTCCCCTAAAAAGTCCATCAGCCATGATGATGAATTGGCCTGATTAACACTCTCTGCTGGTCGGTGTGCCTCAATCAGTGGGCTCATACTGGCATTTTGCTGGTTTGCCTCCACCATTCGGCCCAGCAGCACCTCCAACGTTTGGTTGTGGAGCCTCTGCTCCTCCACCACTGCATCCATGCCCTCCTGGATATTCCTGGTGTACGGTGCATTACTTTATACTAGCGGGTGGAGTTGCTAATTTGGCACTGCAAAGGCAACTGGTGCCTGGGTACAGGTCGAGGCTGGCTTCCTCCCATCCCTTTGTTGGAGGTGGTGTGCCTGCTTCTGCCAGACTGCTGTTGTGGTTCAAGGTTGGGTAGGTGGGGTTTGACAAGTTCAAGCATAACTTGTATGGACTCTTTCCAATACTCCACCACGGGCACCACATCTATGTGGAGCCCAAACAACTTTGCTGTGAATTAGATGGTCTTCCTTACACCTAAACAGTTGCCCACAACATTTGTGTGTTACTTGGCCCCCATATGTGTCCCAGACCAGCTCTCCAACTTTGGGCATGCCTGTGGACAGTGAAGTTGCTGTATTTTGTTTGGGTTACTCCCACACCTCCTTGTACCAATCTGCATATTGCAGCCAACCTTACAGCCCCACAGTACTTTGCTTCCACTGTCACATGGACCAGTCTGGCATGTTTGTATGTGACGCAGGGGTGCCTATTTGAATTCAAATTTCTATGCAATCCACTACTACTGTGGGATGGGAGAGCTGGCTTCACCTTGTTGCTTGGCATGGTTAACGAGACCTATCTGACAGTAGTAGTTCAGTGGAGAGTTAGGCACTCCTTTTGGGCTAAGTGCATCTTTGCTTGCTATCCACTACTACTGTCGGATGGGAGAGCTAGATTAGGTAGCATTAGCATACACAGGCATATACAAGGCTTGGGTGCTTGCACTATCCCAGAAAACTACTTAAAAGGGCAGGGGCATGTATGTGGAGCTAAAGGAGACCCAAACAGAGGACATAAGTTAACGATGCACATATGTTTGTTCTTTGCAGACTTGGAGCAACGGTACAACTTCAAGCCCAACACACATGAACAGGGGACATTGGCATAGGAAGTGGCAGCCCATGTGAGGGGTGAGGGGACATCACCTTACACCTTCACCCAATTAATGAAGCAATGGTTGGACCTCAAGCGGCGAAAGTGGCCCTGGATGCAGAGTTTCTACAGCCAGAACTTCCCAGGTAAGTGGACATACAACAGAGAACAGGGTTATGAGTTACATTTTTTATAAGATTATATTTTCATTTGTAGCTGGGGAGTTCTGGCTGTAGATCAAGCCCACCCAGAGGCGAGGGGTCCAACCAGTGGGGCCCAGAAGAACCTTGCCAATGTCCTCTTCCTACTCAGATTCAGGACCACTACAAGCCACAGAGCTCGCTAAAAAGGAGGTTGTTTTGGGCTTGGAGTCACCCACCGCTCCTGCAAATTTGGGTAGGCCAATACCCCCAAAAAACATAGGTTGTGCTGCATGTAAAGTCTAATAACATGTTTGCTGGTGTGTTGTGCTTCTCTGTCCCACAGATTCATCAGAGTACATGGCGATGGAGCCATCCGATACTGAAGCAACACAAGACTTAGATTAGTGTCAGGCCAGTGAAGCAGAGCAATACCCAAGCATTACACAAATAACACATGCCCATTAGTACTAACTCAGGTTCTTTCCCTCTACAGACCCTAAAGAAGGAATGGCACCACAGAGGAGGGTGCCCCCTAAAAATATGCATTAACCAAGCTTTCCGACATAGACTTTTTTTTAGTTTATCCTAGCTATTTTAAGGTGCTTCATGCTGTCCCCGCCGGTGTATCCATGGTAGACTGCATGTTCTTGCATGTACTTAACTTCTCCCCCTGCTGCCATCTAGGGCATCCTATGTAGTCTGCATGTCCTTGCACATACTTACCTTTGTCACCCCTGCTGGCTGCCCCCACACACTACTACTTTCAGATAGGGCTTGCTAACCATGTCAGCAACAAGGAAAAGCCAGCTCTCCCATCCCACAGTAGTAGCGCGTTGCAAGTGCAGACACACTTAGGCCAAAAGGCGCATCTAACTCTTGACTCTGCTACTACTGTTGGATAGTGCTCGCTGACTACAGTCAGCAACAAGGCGAAGCCAGCTCTCCCATCCCACAGCAGAAGCAGATTGCGTAGAAATTGCATAAATCATACAAACATGCCAGACTGGTCCATGTGACAGTGGCAGCAAAGTACTGTGGGGCTGTAAGGTTGGAAGGCCAGGCCTCAGCCATTACTGTGGTGGCATGTGCCTTAGCTCATATTTTCCGGCCACTGTCACCTGTTGGCACTTTTGCAGGAGTGTAATGTGAGACACACGTGTAGCAAGTTGGCATGATGGGTGAACACGGTGGGTGCCATTTTGGAGCTTGGGATGTTGTTTGTATGATACACCCCTGCACCAAAGTGCACAAGAGCCAATTCCGGTGGACTCCGGAAGTGTGCTTGTGTCCATATGCCCATGTAGCCTATAGGTTGCTGGCACCTGTGATGGCCTCTTAAATAAACCAAATTATTTCCACCACAATTTCCCACTCAATTAGATATAAAAGAACACACCTGAGGCTCAGATTTTCTTGACACTGCTGACTTATGCCATATCATAGGCGCCACCACAGCCCCCAGAGCCAGGAACACAGCATGGAGAGTATTCGGCTTGGGGCCTTCCGCAAGGGGTGGGGGGGGGGGGGGGTCGGACTGTGCTGCAGGAAAGTCGAGGTCCCACAACTGTTGTCACGGGACAGTGAGCCCAAAGGTCCAGGTTGTATTTTCGCCAAAGCTGATGCAGGAAAGCTAATGAATCCAGAGCCAGGGAAAGCCAGAGTTTAGAGAGCCAAAACAGGGGGTCAGAGGCAGAGTGGGGTTGTAATCCAGGAGCCAGAGTATCAGAGGCGGAGTGGGTCATAATCCAAAGCCAGAAGTCAGAGCTGAAAGTCATACCAGGTAGTCACACAGAGTCGAGCGTCACTCCAGGAAGATCTGCAGGCAACAACCTAGTACCGCAGGTCTCCTTTTAAAGGGCCTTAGGTGCCCAGGAAGTGCCTGACATGCATGCGCAGAGTGCACACAGAGTCAGGGGTCACCCAGCCAGGCCTGTGTATGGGTCACCTACGTGATCGTGCGCACCCCTGGCCATGCACAGCCCGAACGGAGACACCCATGCGGTATGACCGTGCGCGCGTATGAATGTTCATTTTGTGCTAACAGCTTAATTCAGGTCTTTGTTTTTGCTCTTATTAATAGTAAAAGGTCAAGGCAACTCTGTTTTGGGACCTGTTAATAGTAACAGTTTAAGTCAAGCCTTTGTCTTTGCTTTTATTAATAGTAACAGTTTAAGTTGTCTTTGTTTTTGCTTTTATTAATAGTAAAATGCATTTCTGTTTTGGTGGCTGTTTGTAGTAAGGCAGCTCTGTGTTATTGCTTATTTACACCAACTGTGTATCCACTGGTTCACTGCAATTATGGAGCATTTTCCTTTGTTTTTATTTTTTATTTGTCCATTTCGGTGTACTGTAACCGCATGTAGAAAGCAGCAAATAAGGGACAGGGACGTGGCTGTGGTGCTGCTGCTGGTAATGGAGCTAGTGCTATAGGGAGAGGATGTTTTTCATCCTTGCCTGCTACACCGTCTTTTGGTGCAAGCAGGCACCAGAATTTGGAGGGCATTTTTGTAGGCCCCAATACTGCTGGCAGAGTGGTCAGGCCAGATCAGATTGAGGTAGGCGTAGATTACAAGGCACGTAGTGGTACCAGTTCCATGGAATTGTCATCCCCCAACTCAATTTTGCTAGGAGTGCTGATCCCTCCACCCCCCCTCTTAAAATCAGCAAAGCCCATCCCAGCCAAAAGTCATGGATTCAAAAATGCTTTACAATGACACTCCTAGCTGGCATACCATGGGCCATTCACCTGCCCCTGCCCTTAGTTGCAGACTAAGGGTTCCCAAATGCCCAACAACTTATGTTGGAGGATGAGGACGTGGCCAGTGGACCATCACAGGATACCCTGGATGATGATGAGACCCAAGAGAATACTGCTGCAGCTTTCTGCAATGTTGAGGTGAGAGAGAGGCAGAGAGGGATGAGTGGGTGGATGCCAAGGAGGATGATGAGATCCTAGACCCTATGTGGCTGAAGGCCATCATAAGTCAGAGGAAGAGATGGTGGTCACACAGTCCAAGCAGCCAGCAGAAGAGGGAGAAGACAGCCAGTGGTCAGCAGTCAGCCTGTTGCTGCCACTTCCCACCACTCCCAGGGATTGAGCACACCAAGGCAAGCTCACAGGATCTCACCAGTGTGGCATTCTTATAAGCAGGCCACAGCAGACATGACAGAGGTAATTTGCAAGCTGTGCCAGCAGTGCCTGAAATTAGTTAAAGTTCTTAATAATCTCAGCACCATGTCTATGATCATGCAACTGCAAGCCAAACATGAGCTGCAGTGGCAGAAACATCTAGAAACATAGAAACACCTAAGGCAAATTGCTGTCTTTTGAAATGCTCCCGTTATCTCATGGCGGTGGCTGGCCCACAATATACTGTTCCCAGCCGCTAGTACTTTTCTCACCAGGCCTGCACCAACAGCTTGTCGAAAAAATAAAGATGTGCACTGGGCAATGTTCCAGTGTTCACCTCACCACGGACACAGGGACAAGTAAGCATGGGCAGGGACATGACATTTCTCTAACTGCCTACTGGATCAATGCAGTGGTTGCTAAGACTGAGGCGGGAAGCACTCAGGATTGCTGGAAATAGGTTGGTGCCTCCTGTTACTTCTTCCTCCTACTCTTCTTCTTCCACTTCACTACCAATTTGAGCACTGCCATGGGGAAATGGCAACATGAAGTGCTAAAACTCATCTGTCTGGGTGAAAGACTCCATAGCGCACAGGTTCTCTGGACCGGCATCCAGGAGCAGACTGATAAGTGGCTGCTGTTGCACCTGAAGCTTGGCAAGGTGGTGTGTGACAATGGGTGGCAATGGGTGACAATAGCTTAACCTTGTAGCAGCCTGGTTGATGCACATCCCTTTCCTGGTGCATGTGCTCAACTTGGTCAAGCATAGCAATGCCCCTTACACTGATATGCCGGAGATGCTGTACAAAGTGTGTAGCATATGCACGCAATTTCGGCGGTCTCAACCTGCTGTCACTCATCTGATTGAAACTGAAACATTGGATTTCCATTTCACCACCAGTGAGTGGGCCTCCATGAGGGACATCTGCTCGGTGCTGCAGTGTTTCCAGTGCACCACCAATATGGTCAGCGCTGATGATGCCATTTTCAGCGCTACCATCCCCATCCTTAGCCTGCTGGTAAAAACCTTTTAGGCCATGGTGGAGGATGTGATGGAAATGGAGGAGGCGGAAAGCCCATTTTCCTAGTTGTCAGGGGGTATACACATGGCTCACAGGGTGGGTTGGTGGTCTGACAGCAGCTAGGTAAGCCACTGTCCAGCCAGCGGACAGGTTTTTGGAGGATTTAGAGGAGGAGGAGGAGGACTTTCTCTCACATTAGAGTGGCACCCAGTGCAGCTCACAGGCATCAATAGAGCATGGCTCGAGGAAAGAGCAGGAGGAGGAGACACTTGTTACTGAGGACAACTTCTCCTTGACTCAGGGCAGCCTGGCTCACATGGCCCATTACATGCTCCAGTGCCTGTGCAACGACCACAGAGTTGCCAGTGCAGATTACGAAGTGGCCACCCAGTTAGATCCCCGCTATAAGGACAACGTCACCTCTTTGAAACCAGCTTTGGAGTGGGATTGCAAAATGAGATAGCACAAATGCACTCTGGTGGATGTACTATTGGCTGACTTTCCAGCTGAATTTGAGGGCACAGTGGCGGCACGAGGCCAAGGAGCAGCAGCAAGTCGCCAACGCAGCAAGGGCACTGGCACCACCTCACAAGGTAGGGTGAGCATGGCCACAATGTGGAACAACTTATTCCATTGTCCACCACATTCCCCACCATCAGATACAGCCTGTAGTTCCAGGAGGAAGACACATGGTGGATGACTACCTGTCCACGTGTCTTCTGGTACTGAGTTATGGCCCCTCCCTTTTCAATTTCTGGGTTGCTAAATTGGCAAAGCTTGTACTTTATGCCTTGGAGATGCTGGCCTGCCCTGTCCTGTGGCAAGTGACCTATCAGACCATGTGTTCATCACCAACAGGAGGATCTGCCCATCCACAGGCAATTACATTTACATTCCTTAAAATGAAGCAGGTGTGGATCCCACAGGACTTGTCTGTGCCAGCACCTGAGTAAGCAAGTGTTTGCTTCCTTCCCTGCCTCACCACGCTCTCCATCTTCCGCCTTACAGTGTCACATTCCCCTCCAACATCCCCCTGGACCTCTCACATCTGTAAAAAATAAAAAATTTGTGATTTTTATTAATATATATATATATATATTAGATATTATTAATTAATATTAATATATATATATATTATTTTTTATGTAAATATGTGTATATTTATTTATTGCTATATATATATATATATATATATATATATATATTGATATATATATATATATATATATATATATATATATATATATATATATATATATATATATATATATTGATATATATATATATATATATATATATATATATATATATATATATATATATATAGATATATATATATATTGATATATATATATATATATATATATATATATATATATATATATATATATTGATATATATATATATATATATATATATTGATATATATATAATATATATATATATATATGGCATATTTTTTTATCCAATAAGAAGCACCATTTTTCCCCAAAAGTGGGGGAAAAATATCAGTGCGTCTTATTTGGCGAATGTAAAAATAAAAGTAAACTTACATGAGTCTCGCGCTCGTCGTCCCCGCTCTAGCTTCCGGCGCCGCCACCGCCTCTCAGACCGTTGCACACTGAGTGTTTGTGTCGACAAGCGCTAACATCCAAATTCAGTTCATGAAATGAAGTTAACTAATTGGAAAGGTGGGAGTTAAACACTCCAGTAGATTCTGTAAGCCCCTCGTAGATGTCAAAGGAGGAAGAGTGCCCAAAAGCGCAACTAACTGAGTTTCATGGCAAACCTTCAGGGGGTGTCTGACTGTTCTGGTATATAATCTTTTCCATTATCTATTACAACTCCCAGAATTCTTTCACTGTAACAGGTAACCTCCTTAGCAGCTTTGGCTAAACAAAGCAACAGCAATCATCATTCCAGCTGAGAGCTAACCCTTTAGCTACTGGAACACAAGATCGTTTCCTCCTATCTGAAGAGGTTGTATTAGAGCAGAAGGATTTAATACTCTTGTCTCTGCCTCAGTCAATCAGAAGATTAGCAAGCTAGAGTCAGGAAACTGTTTTCTCTTATAACACAGGGTTGTAAACAAAAAATACGGATAAACTTAGCACATTGGTTACATTATATTGGCACAATAATGGAAAACAAATGCCATTGAAAGTGGATGTACTCTTTAAGTATTTGCCTCAAAAAGATTTGTATAGAGGACTAATCTCCTATATTTTAGTCCAATCCTTTTTAATATTAAATATTTGTGAAATCCTATTGTTTGTGTTTTTATATGTTCACGTATTTGGATCCCTTTGAGGTATTATACCCGCCTAATGTCTGATACATGCGCAGAGTTTCACTGTGCTCTTCTATGTAATCTATGCTTCACCCCAATGCGCTTACCAAATAAAATAACAGGCTGATTCATTACTAACGCCAGGTAGCGACAGATGAGCGTCTGTAGCGCGGATTTCAGAGCGACTGCTAGTAGTCGCTGTGCTCGGCCATGGATCATTGTTTCAGAGCGCCTCAATCGCTGGCTGGCATTGATGAATATGTTGTGTATGTCGCAGTACTACGCTGTATGGGAGTGAACGGTAGCACCAGCTCAGTGCGACTGACTCACCCCACATTCATAAAACAAAACAGCCTCAAACAGTGCCGGCGCTCAAAATTGGGTTATGTAGCCCATAGCACCAGAGGCTGTGTGATTGGGGCTACTTTTGAGCATGTATCCACTAGTAATAAAGCGATAACATATGGATTTACATTGTTATTACATTGTAACATGAACACTTTAATACCAGACTACCAAGTCTGCATATTAATATTATTAACCAAAAAAGTTTTGCAAAATGTCATTTTCTAGACCAGGATACTTGTCAGAAAGATTTGAGATTTTATTAAAAAAAATTGGGATCAGGAAAGGGATTTAAGGATCGTCCATAGAAATGTATGGGAGAGCGCCAGGTAGCGAGAGGTAATACGTAATACGTGGTGCTCTGCAAGGCTGAACGCCGGCACTGTACACTGAGCCTGGGATAATGATGAATCGGACACTACATGGCGTTGTTCCAGTCGCTCACCAGATTCGGCTTCATAAATATGTAATTGCGTGCCGTGTCCAGCGTTCATCTGCCGCTACCTGCCTCTTAACCCTTTCGCTGCCAGCCTACCTGCAGCATTTGCCACTCCCTGTTGCCAGACGATGTTTCACCATTTTGCGCTACACATATTCAACTGTCATTTTTGAAGGGATTTCCAGGGATTTCCCAGGAAAATTATATATTGTTTTTTTCAACAGAGTCTGGGCTTTAACATGAAATGTCTTGTTTGTATTTTTTAGGTGTATTCTCAATTTTTTTGGGTGAAATGTGTGAAAAAAAATAAAAAAAAAACATTTTTTTACAATTTGTAGAGTTTTTTTGTAATAAAAAATGTAAGTTTGTCAATAAAATCTTATTGCGTGAGAAACCCCAATTTCTCCCGGTTACAGCGATACCACATATGTATAGGTAGACACCCTTTCCTGCCCAGAAGCCTTTTATAGCTGCTGGATGACAAATGGTTAATTAAAAAAAAAAATGACATAGGGTCCCCCTTCCCGGGGAGGGGGACCCCATTTTTTTTTGGATTTTGAAGGGTTAAAAACCCTTCAAAATCCAAAAAAAAAAATGACGTGGGGTCCCCCTTACCCAAAGTAACCAGCCCGGGACCAGCTATGGGGGCTTGTAGGCACAGAGTGGGGGGGCCAGCTTTGGTGGCCCCCCCACCCTGCAGCCTACGAGCCCACATAGCCTATGTGGGCCCGGGCTCTTCTGCCCCCCCCTGGCCTTTGGGGAGGCAGGTAATGGGGGTGCGGGGGTTAATGGCAAGCCACCCGCTAGGGCAGGTGACTTGCCACCCCCCCAGCCTTGTGAACTGGTATAAGGGGTCTCATGGACCCCTTACCAGCTCACAAAGGGTTAATGTGAAAAAAAAAACACCACACAATAATAAAAAGTATTTTATTAGAAAAAAAAAAAATTTTTTTTTACTGTACTTACCTTCGATTGCAAGCTCTTGTCCCTCGCCGCTCAGCTGACAGATGCCGGTGATCGGCATCCAGAGAAGGAGAAGGCAGGAGATCAGAGGATCTCCTGTCACCTCCTTCCCCAGCGCCGATCACCGGCATCTGAGAAGCTGAGAAAGATGAAGCCCGTTCGGGGCCGGGATGACTTCATAAGCCCCGCCCCCAAGGGGGCGGGGCTTAGAGGCATGATGGCGGCCGCCATCGAGAAGAAGAGAGGAGAGAGCCTCCCAGGCTCTCTCCTGAAGATCGGTAAGTCCTGGGGGGGGATCGGAGGCCCCCCAGGTGAAGAGGAGGGACAGCGGGAGCCAGCGCACACACAGGTAAGTGAATGTCATTTTTATTTTTTTTTTTTTTTACAGTTAGAAGCTGCTGCTGCAGAAGCGGGGGGGGGGGCGGCCTATTCCGGGGGCTCTCCTGGAGCCATCCGACCCCCCACGGGGGATCGGATGGCACCAAATTAAAGAGGAGACCCGGCCGGATCCAACAAGGGGTCAGGTGAGTATTTGTTGTTTTTACTTTTTAAACTACAAGCGAGGAAAGTCAAGCACGTAACACCTACGGGCTTGGCACTTAAGGCCCAGCCAAGCCAGCACGTAGGTGTTACGGGCTTGGCAACAAAAGGGTTAACAGGCACTACCTGGCGCTATCCCTTCATGAATAAGGCCCATAGTGTCAAGGGACCAAGACTGCTCTTTGTCCAGTAGAGAGACAGTTCTAAATTTTAACCAAATCTATTATTGCACATTACATTTTTAAAAATAGCAATACAAATGGTATGCTTGCATTTACATTGTCAAATAGTCTTGTTTTAGAAAACAAACATGACTTACCAACCAAAGAGCTCAGGTCTTTATTAAATTCCGGCAAGATGTCAGGAACAGGTTTACACAGCTGTATAGGAGGTAGAAATAGTATTGGCATTTGATTTTATAAGGCAGTTGAAGCAGTATTTGGGAGTCTTAAACAAATATATACATTCACTGGACCACAAAATGTATTATACAAATATTTCCAGACTACACCACATCGATGCAAAATTTTAATTGGTGCAAAATATAATTTGTATTTTTTTTAAACTGGTACAGGTTGCTATCCTGCAAGAAACTCATTTATTAAAACATTTGCGGTGCAGAAACGTAATAGAAAAAAAATATTTTACGCTACTCTAATTTGCACTGATATGACATTAGTGCTTGATAAATAAGGTACTATGTATAATACATTTCAAATGAATTTGGTGTTCTGATTAATTCAAGTTTTTGTTTTAAGTGTAAATGTTTAACTACTCACAATAATTTTTGCAGAAAACTGTAGCTAGTGATATTTATTAGAATCTCTCCCATTCCATTTAAGCCAGGAATATAGGAATTTTACCAGATAAAATGTTTAATGCTGATTCCTACATACAGTTTGTTCCAAGCCTGAGCAGCTTTCCTGAGACTGTTGCACTGGCACAGTAGGCCACAGCCTAGTCTGGCACAGTGCACAAGAAGTCTGAAAGCAAGAGGCTGAGTCACTACTAACGCCAGGTATTGCCAGATGAGCGTCTGTATAGCGGCGCTTAGAGCGACCGCTAGTAGATGCTGTAAGCGGGTATCGGGCACTGTAACAGAGCGTCTCGGTCGCTGTAGTAACTTGGCCGGCATAGATGAATGTGATGTGTTTTGGGCACTCTAACACCCGTACAAAGCCGGTGGCAAGCGAGAGAGGGGTAGCGCCAGCTCAGTTCGTCCGGCACCGGCACTCAACACCATATTTAACAAAATACTAGACACACTCAGCGTCAGCACTCTAAAGCTAGACGCTGTGTGGTCAAAGTCTGTTTTTGAACATATATACACCAGTAACAAAGCAAAAACACATGGAATGACATTGTGTTAATACTGAGACAATAACACTTTAGTGCCAGACCTGTAATGACAATTCTTCATAAAAATATAAAAATCCAAAAAGTTTCTAAAAGTGTTTGTTTGCAGCCAGAAGACGTCACACAATGATTTGAGCAAAAAAAATGTAAATTGCCAAACACACTGACACTGAGCGACAGGTACTACTACATGGCGCTCCTGAGCCTAGAGCTCCGGTGCTATACGCTGAGCCGCCTGGATTAATACATGTGATGCTACATGGCACTGTTAGAGGTGCTCACCAAATTCGCTTTCTTAAATGTGGTTTTGCACGCAGCGCCCGGCGTCCACCAAATGCTACCTGCCGCTACTAGGCGCTACCAGGTGCTATCCCTTCTAAAATAACCCCCAAACAGTACTGCAGGTCCTTTTTTCCTAATATTCATTGTACATCAGCCAGAACCAAACATTGCTTCTAACTTGCATTTCGAAAACATACACCTCACTAGAAGTACTCAAGAAAGAAATTGAACTCAATAGGGAACACAAACTATGGAAAGCATACACCAGTAACACCCTTTTGGTCTAGCATATTTATTGGATGCAAGTTAGATTGATTTAATTATATGTACAGGTGTATTGGCATATTATGCATTACAACCTTGATTCAGTGGACATTTCTTAAAATATATCTTATGAATATAAGGGATATTTCAGGGCAGGAGTTAAATGAAGGTGTGATTCATAAAGGGAGAATATTACAGGAGTTTATAAATGTTTAACAGGGCACATATAGTGGTTATTAACACCTAAACCTTTCACTCCTAGAAATATAAGGATCAAGTGAGTGTAAAATTTAAAACTAAACAAAATCCACCAGCGGCCGAACAGGAATCTAAAAAAGATTCCAGGGCCGGCCACTGGCTTTTTGAAACCCCCCACAGTGCTGGTAATACCTCACATTTCTCCAGTCAAGCTCCCGGAACTGGGGGTGTGTCACACAGTGGGGCATCCCAATTCGGGATTACCCAGGGCATGGAACAAAACCTGTGTAAGTCAAATTCCTGGGTTTTGCTCTGTTTTAAGCTGGATGGACCAAGGACCACACAGTTGATGCAGAGAATTATTATAGGAGACATAATAGATAAATTAGACCTCAAAGAGGATAGAAAAGGTAGCATAATAAGGGTGGAGTGTAGCAGAATAAGGGACAGATGCAGCTAGAGAGGGTCTGCTAGTCTTCCTCCTCCTGGCTCAATTACAATTTAAGGGCACAGCTATTACACTACTCAATTGTTGCACACTCCACAGTGTTTTAGGGCAGTATGCATAGGAGAGAAGCAAGAGGCTAGATTTGGCATAGACCAGGGGGAGAATTTTGCCTTCACACACTGACAGTTGAGGAAGGTACAAAAAAGGCAGAGCCATGGGCCATGGTCATGGGTGTGTACACATGTATTATATTGCTGTCCTATATTAAGGGCTCGATTCAACAAAGGTAGAAAATTGATTTTCCGTGTGTTTTGCGCTTAAAAAGTTGCGATTTTGCGATCGTTATTTTTACGAGTGATTCAGCAACCTGGAACCATTGTAAAACACAAATCACTCGAATTAAATTCAATTACGATTGTAAAAGTGCGAAACAAATCAGTGGATCAAAAAATGTACTACTGCATTTTGCGATTCGAAAATTTTACTACTGATTCAGGTGGACTTGATGAGCCACACACAAGATATAAATTAGAGTGTTTCACAGAAGTTTTTTGATGCAGCTTTCAGCAGAAAACTCATTTTGCTCTTTCTCACAATGGAGCCCTTCTACTTTCTTTGCAATGGTAGTAAACTCTAATGGTAGTAAAAAATTCAATTCATAAGAAAAAAGCCTGAGAATTCCACTGTTTGTGAATCACTAGTTAGGAAGACAATGAAAGGTAATGGCACTTTTTTACTCCTGAAAAAAAGTTCCATAAGAACAGGGGAAGGTACATGGGAGTGGTCGACCTTTGGGTTTTTACACTGCGGGGCACCAAAACCCAGAATAGTCAAAATCCTGGGTTTTGGTTCATGTTAAAGTGTAAGCATAAGAATAGCGTACCATGAGGTTAAAGCTAGAAAAGCGCTGCACCCTGCACCCAAGGACACGTGGTGCTATGTGAGCAAGCTTTGTATAGAAAACAATGGCCACATTTCTGCATTAAAGGAAACATTTTTAATACAGGTCCCTGGCAATCCAACCAGCCCCCACCCCCCCCAAAAAAGTATTACTGTTTAATTAGTACTTCTACTACAGCATACCTTGCCTCTTTATTACATGTATCCACAATGTTAGCCATGTACAGACAGCTACACAGGCAACTTACAAAGTTGAAAAAAATTCAACATCATGCAGCAGTCAGAAAACAATACTAAACAATAAAAAAAAAAAATAGAGTACATTTTCCAATAATTTTCGCTTGCCACAGCCTTTTTACGAGCATCTTGAGAATTTTACAAGTGATTCGAAAATGTTACGATTGCATTTTCGAGTGCACGTATTTAATTCAACGCCTTTTCTGAATCACTCAAAAAAGTTAAAAATGTACACATGCGATCCTATTTTTCGAGCGAAACAATTTTATTTCTACCTTTGTTGAATCGAGCCCTAAGTCTTTAAATAATAGCACCATTGGCAACATACTGTATCTTTAACAATTCACCTGGCTTCCAATTCACAACACAATTGTTGATACAAAAAAGGTATTATATGCTATTTGGTTATTATTTATGGTGTGCCCCATACATAAACATATAAACACAGTTTTACTTACATCATGAGCAAGAGTCTCTAAAATGTGGTTGGTCACATTCATTACTGAAGAAAGTAAACTGGGGAACAAATACAAAAAGAAAAGAATGTCAGTTAATAATAATAATAATTAATTATTGGCAGTAAAATCAATTTCTAGATAAATTAACTTTACTGGGAAATTTTGAAAAAAATATTTTTGGACATTTCCACATCAATATATAAAATATATTTTATATATATAATTAGAGATGAGCGAACTTCCTAAAAATTTGATTCAGACGATTCGCCAAATTTCTCCAAGAAATTCGGGTTTGTCCAAATCGAACTTTTGAGAACCGCTCATCTCTAGTGGAATACACACAGCATGGTGGGAGCATGGGAGGCCGGACACCCTGTCAGCTGTTCAAGTCGGCTTCCGCTGCACGCTGACAGTGCGACCGGCCTTCCCCTCATCCACCGTGCTGTGTGTATCGCACAGACACTCACCTACAGGCATGTCACACAGCACAGTGAGAACAGAGAGGCCTGCCGCACTGCCAGCGGGCAGCGGAAGCCGACTTGCACAGCTGACAGCGCAGCTGGCCTCCCCTGCTCCCACGCGCTGTGTATATTGCACACTTACCTACATGCCGGCTTCCTAGTCATTCTGGTCCAGCAGCTGGCTGCGGGCGCAAATTGGCTTGCAAGCCGACTTGTGCCTGCAGCCAGCCACTGAGCCAGAACGATAGGGAAGCCAACATGTCACACAGCACAGTGGGAGTGGGGAAGGCCAGCCACACTGTCAGTGCTCCCCCCTCCCCGTGCAGGGGAGGAATGGGGAGCCAGCTGCACTGTCAGCTGTGCAAGTCAGCTTCTGCTGCACACACTGGATCCAAGCATGGTGCTGGAACAAGAATAGTGGTGAGTGAATTTCAGGGAAAATAGTTAATTTCAGGGAAAATTTGGACAGCATGAACCCCCAAACCCCCTCGGTTTTATGCTGAATCAAATCTTTCCTGAAATTCGGGACGAACCAGTTCGCTCATCTCTCTCTTTCTCTCTCTCTCTCTCTCTCTCTCTCTCTATATATATATATATATATAATATATAAATAAAACCAACAACTAAGCCAAAAAACATACACAGATTGCATGGTAAACAGGCATGCAATCACAAGTACAGAATTTTAAGAACCCAGTAAACCAACCATGACACAGGAGCTTCACTGGCTTTAGCTGGTGCCCTTCATTAATGGGCCCCTGGCATTGTGCTTGCAGTGCCCAATTTTTAAGGCTGGTATCAGCTCAGACCAGAGCCGTAGCAGCCATGAGGCGAATGAGGCACTGGCCTCGGGCGCAGCTAAAGCTCTGATGCAAGGGGGCGCAGCCAGGGCCGGATTATGGGGGGACTCCCTGCACGGTGCACCATGGATGTGTGCCCCCACAGTGTCGAGGCAGCGGCGCGCTGTTCACCGTCTTAATAGATGCTCCATGGCCGGGGAGCAGGGGGTGGAGGTGAAGAGACTTCCGTGCGGGCAGGATGCGCGGGGGGGGGGGGGGGGGGCTGGGTGTTAGGAAACTCACATGTCAGAAGATCCTTGAAGGCGAGCTGGAGGAGCTGCTGTCAATCTTCGAGCAGCGGGGCGGGGCAGACGTTCTTATGTGCTGATTTGTGCTGGCAGCAGACCAAGCAAGCTTAGGCCCCGCCCAGAAAGATGTCTGCCCCGCCCCCTGCTCTCAGATAGGCTGAGATTTCTAAGAGGGAAGTGCTGGGAGTGATTGCATAGGATGGGGCGGGGCTGGGAGTCATAGTGAGGCTGCAGCCTGGCACTAAGCCCAGATCCTTCTTCTTGCTTCTGGACCACAGGTAAGTAATTCCTTGTTCTGTCTGTTATGTTATATTTCCAATCTACACTCCCCTCCTCAGCTGTGAACCCTCACCTAAATACCCCCTCCCTGCTTCTAATCTGCACCCCCACCTAAACCCCCTCCCTAGCCTACAATCCGCACCCCTTTGCCCCCCTCTCTAACTGCTGACCTACACTCCCACTTAAAGTGGACCAAAACCCAGGATTTTGACCTTTCGATCCTGGGTCTTGGTCCTTTCTCCCAGGGCACCCCGCTACATGAAACCCCCCAAATTGCCCCAAGGAACTCACCTCTTCCCAGTCCTACGGTGCATGTGCAGCCGCTCGTCCAATCAGCGCACTCGCATCTAAGCCAGCATCTTAGCAGAGCGGCTCCGAGCCTGGTGGCGACCACATCCCCCACTTACGTCTAACGGAGTGTGCCAACGCCCTTTCACAAATGGCTGGTGTGGACACGTGCCTTGCTAGAGGGATAGTGGGGATGCGGCCTGCGCATGCGCCATTGTACCAGAAAGTAAGGTGAGTGACCTGGGAGGTTTCACTCAGCGGGGCATCCCAAAATCGATTGGCCAAAACCCACGCCAATTGGGAATCTTATAGATTCCCAGGCCGATCAGTTACCTCCCCCCGGGCATGCAAAATTGGGATGCCCCACTGTGTGAAACCCCCCAGGTTGCCCCATACACTTACCTTTGTTCCTGGCCCAATGGCACATGTGCGAGCCACATCCCCACTATCCCTCTAGTAGGGCGCGTGCCCGCACCAGGCATTTGTGAATGCCCGGCACAGGCACACTTAGAGGGAAGCGGGGGATGCGGCCACCAGCACGCTCGGAGCCGCTGACCTTAGACGAAGGCGCACTAACTGGATGAGCGCCCACATGTGCTGTAGGACCAGGAAGAGGTGAGTTGGTCTCGGTCTCCTGGGGGGGTTCACACAGCGGGGTGCCCCCAAATGGGGTGCCCCGGGGGAAAGAACCAAAACCCAGGATAGTCAAAATCCTGGGTTTTGATCCACTTTAAAAAATGGAGCACCAAGAGGGAGGAGCAAATGGCACATTAAAGTAGAACAAAACCTTTTTTCTGTGCCCCAGGGGCATCCCGAATACGCCCATACAAACTTGCCTTTCCTGGTCCTATGTTGCATGTGCGTGCTCTGGACCAAAGCAGTTTGCTGTACACCCCCAGCAGCGCACTCTCACCTTCAGCCTATCTCTATTTTTGGTTGCAGGAGAGTGCGCACATCCCAAAGATGCAGGGATGCAGCTGCCAGATATTTACATCACCAAATGAGCCGCCAAACACTGAACTGGGATGCCCCTGGAGAAGGCCAGCAGCCGGCCTTGGAATCTAAAATGCCACCCTTGATTTTGTTCCATTTTAAAGTGAACCATAACCCAGGATTTTGACTATCTGGGGTTTCGGTCCTTGCTCCTGGGGCACCCGATTCAGGATGTGTTGCCCGATCTGGCTCTCACTTCCATGGTCCTATGGCACATGCACCTGTCAAATCAGCATGCTCGACTGCGCTGCGCTTGACTGAGGGGCCAAGACTAGCCGAGATCCACCAAGTGCAGGCGAGCACGCCGGAATGGAAGGGGTAATGCCACACTACCTATATGGGGAATGGGAGGGGGAATGCCACACTGCCTATATGGGGAATGGGAGGGGGGAATGCCACACTGCCTATATGGGGAATGGGATGGGGGAATGCCACACTGCCTATATGGGGAATGGGAAGGGGAATATCACACTGCCTATATGGGGAATGGGAGGGGGAATGCCACACTGCCTATATGGGGAATGGGAGGGGGAATGCCACACTGCCTATATGGGGAATGGGAGGGGTAATGTCACACTGCCTATATGGGCAATGGAAGGGGGAATACCACACTGCCTATATGGGGAATGGGAGGGGGAATGCCACACTGCCTATATGGGGAATGGAAGGGGGAATACCACACTGCCTATATGGGGAATGGGAGGGGGAATGCCACACTACCTATATGGGGAATGGGAGGGGGAATGCCACACTGCCTATATGGGGAAAGGGAGGGGGAATGCCACACTGCCTATATGAGGAATGGGAGGGGGAATGCCACACTTACTATATGGGGAATAGGAGAGGGAATGTCACACTGCCTATATGGGGAATGGGAGGGGGAATGCCACACTGCCTATATGGGGAATAGGAGGGGGAATGTCACACTGCCTATATGGGGAATGGGAGGGGGAATGCCACACTGCCTATATGGGGAATGGGAGGGGGAATGCCACACTGCCTATATGGGGAATAGGAGGGGGAATGCCACACTTACTATATGGGGAATAGGAGGGGGAATGTCACACTGCCTATATGGGGAATGGGAGGGGGAATGCCACACTGCCTATATGGGGAATTGGAGGGGGAATGCCACACTTACTATATGGGGAATAGGAGGGGGAATGTCACACTGCCTATATGGGGAATAGGAGGGGGAATGTCACACTGCCTATATGGGGAATGGGAGGGGGAATGCCACACTGCCTATATGGGGAATGGGAGGGGGAATGCCACACTGCCTATATGGGGAATGGGAGGGGGAATGCCACACTACCTATATGGGGAATGGGAGGGGGAATGCCACACTGCCTATATGGGGAATGGGAGGGGGAATGCCACACTGCCTATATGGGGAATGGGAGGGGTAATGCCACACTAACTATATGGGGAATGGGAGGGGGAATGCCACACTGTCTATATGGGGAATGGGAGGGGGAATGCCACACTACCTATATGGGGAATGGGAGGGGGAATGCCACACTGCCTATATGGGGAATGGGAGGGGGGAATTCCACACTACCTATATAGGGAATGGGAGGGGGGAAAGCCACACTGCCTATATGCGGAATGGGAGGGGGAATGCCACACTACATATATGGGGAATGGGAGGGGGAATGCCACACTGCCTATATGGGGAATGGGAGGGGGAAATCCACACTGCCTATATGGGGAATGGGAGGGGGAATGCCACACTGCCTATATGGGGAATGGGAGGGGGAATGCCACACTACCTATATGGGGAATGGGAGGGGGAATGCCACACTGCCTATATGCGGAATGGGAGGGGGAATGCCACACTACCTATATGGGGAATGGGAGGGGGAATGCCACACTACCTATATGGGGAATAGGAGGGGGAATGCCACACTGCCTATATGGGGAATGAGAGGGGGAATGCCACACTGCCTATATGGGGAATGGGAGGGGGAATGCCACACTGCCTATATGGGGAAAGGGAGGGGGAATGCCACACTGCCTATATGGGGAATGGGAGGGGGAATGCCACACTGACTATATGGGGAATAGGAGGGGGAATTTCACACTGCCTATATGGGGAATGGGAGGGGGAATGCCACACTGACTATATGGGGAATAGGAGGGGGAATGTCACACTGCCTATAAGGGGAATGGGAGGGGGAATGCCACACTGCCTATATGGGGAATGGGAGGGGGAATGCCACACTGCCTATATGGGGAATGGGAGGGGGGATGCCACACTGCCTATATGGGGAATAGGAGGGGGAATGCCACACTGTCTATATGGGGAATGGGAGGGGGGATGCCACACTACCTATATGGGGAATGGGAGGGGGAGTGCCACACTGCCTATATGGGGAATGGGAGGGGGAATGCCACACTGCCTATATGGGGAATGGGAGGGGGAATGCCACACTGCCTCTATGGGGAATGGGAGGGGGAATGCCACACTACCTATATGGGGAATGGGAGGGGGAATGCCACACTGCCTATATGGGGAATGGGAGGGGGGAATTCCACACTACCTATATAGGGAATGGGAGGGGGGAAAGCCACACTGCCTTTATGCGGAATGGGAGGGGGAATGCCACACTGCCTATATGGGGAATGGGAGGGGGAAATCCACACTGCCTATATGGGGAATGGGAGGGGGAATGCCACACTGCCTATATGGGGAATGGGAGGGGGAATGCCACACTGCCTATATGGGGAATGGGAGGGGGAATGCCACACTACCTATATGGGGAATGGGAGGGGGGAATGCCACACTACCTATATGGGGAATGGGAGGGGGAATGCAACACTGCCTATATGGGGAATGGGAGGGGGGAATGCCACACTACCTATATGGGGAATGGGAGGGGGGAATGCCACACTGCCTATATGGGGAATAGGAGAGGGGAATGCCACACTACCTATATGGGGAATGGGAGGGGGGAATGCCACACTGCCTATATGGGGATTGGGAGGGGGAATGCCACACTACCTATATGGGGAATGGGAGGGGGAATGCCACACTGCCTATATGGGGAATGGGAGGGGGAATGCCACACTGCCTATATGAGGAATGGGAGGGGGGAATGCCACACTGCCTATATGGGGAATGGGAGGGGGAATGCCACACTGCCTATATGGGGAATGGGAGGGGGAATGCCACACTGTCTATATGGTGAATGGGAGGGGGTGCCACACTGCCTATATTGGGAATGGGAGGGGGAATGTCACACTGCCTATATGGGGAATGGGAGGGGGAATGCCACACTGCCTATATGGGGAATGGAAGGGGTAATGCCACACTACCTATATGGGGAATGGGAGGGGGAATGCCACACTACCTATATGGGGAATGGGAGGGGGGAATGCCACACTGCCTATATGGGGAATGGGAGGGGGAATGTCACACTGCCTATATGGGGAATGGGAGGGGGAATGCCACACTACCTATATGGGGAAGGGGAGAGGGGAATGCCACACTACCTATATGGGGAATGGGAGGGGGAATGCCACACTGCCTATATGGGGAATGGGAGGGGGGAATGCCACACTGCCTATATGGGGAATGGGAGGGGGAATGCCACACTTCCTATATGGGGAATGGGAGGGGGAATGCCTCACTGCCTATATGGGGAATGGGAGGGGGGATGCCACACTGCCTATATGGGGAATGGGAGAGGGGAATGCCACACTACCTATATGGAGAATGGGAGGGGGAATGCCACACTGCCTATATGGGGAATGGGAGGGGGGATGCCACACTGCCTATATGGGGAATGGGAGGGGGAATGCCACACTGCCTATATGGGGAATGGGAGGGGGAATGCCACACTGTCTATATGGGGAATGGGAGGGGGTGCCACACTGCCTATATGGGGAATGGGAGGGGGAATGTCACACTGCCTATATGGGGAATGGGAGGGGGAATGCCACACTGCCTATATGGGGAATGGAAGGGGTAATGCCACACTACCTATATGGGGAATGGGAGGGGGAATGCCACACTACCTATATGGGAATGGGAGGGGGGAATGCCACACTGCCTATATGGGGAATGAGAGGGGGAATGTCACACTGCCTATATGGGGAATGGGAGGGGGAATGCCACACTACCTATATGGGGAATGGGAGGGGGAATGCCACACTGCCTATATGGGGAATGGGAGGGGGAATGCCACACTGCCTATATGGGGAATGGGAGAGGGGAATGACACACTGCCTATATGGGGAATGGGAGGGGGAATGCCACACTGCCTATATGGGGAATGGGAGGGGGGATGCCACACTGCCTATATGGGGGATGGGAGGGGGGGATGCCATACTACTGCCATACTCCGAGTGCGCTGGCGGCCGCATCTCCTGCTTCCCTCTAACAGGGAGCGCGCCCGCGCCGGCCATTCACGAATGCCTAATGCGGGCACGCGCCATGCTAGACAGAAGCGTGAGATGCGGCCCGCGCATGCACCGTTGGACTGGGAGTAAGGTAAGGTGAATGGGGCGTCCTGGGGGGTGTCACACAGCGGGGCATCCCTATGTTGGATGCCCCGCGGGGAGGGATTGGATTGGCCTTAGAATCGCGGGCTGGGTGTTGGTCCACTTTAACTGTTATAACCCATCACCTATCTATCCCTCAATGAGGGGGTGTGGCCTAATTTAACAAATGTCCCTCTTTCCCACCCTGAAAAGTTGGTAGGTATGGTATTTAGTAGTGGAGCAGAGGCCATTTCCTCACCCACATCCCCTTACACTGCCCTCACCAATGTCGCAAATGGGATGCCTGGCTGGTGCTGGTAGTTCTGTGCAAAAATAAAAGTATTTTCTTTTATATTGATGTGTATTGTGTGTTTTTAAGGGTGTTCGGGATGCCTCGCTGTGTGAAACCCCCAGGTCGCCCTCTGTCTGTCTGACCGTGTCAGAGGTTAGCTGGGATGTGTCTGCTGATTGGACTGGAGGCTGTGCATGCGCCGTAGGATCGGGCAACCTGGGGGGAGGTTTCACAGAATTGGGGGCACGATTTTCTGAGCTTGCCTCGGGCGCAAAAGAAGCTAGCTACAGCTCTGGCTCAGACATAGGCCTTTACTAGTCATTTGTGTCTTAGGTATACAAGATAGTATGCTTGGTGTTTCAGGCTGGTTGCCCTAGGAGAGGGTAGGCAATATTTTGTTTTTTAGTTTTTGTAAAAATTAAAATGCCCCTTTACTGCCACAAACTGGATCCAACTGACTGTAGCAGTCATTAGTGGATGGTCTAAAGCATTCTGAATGGCCACCCTGAGAGCTTTTATTTCATGATGGCTTGTCTGGAACATGCAGAAGTTGACGCTTCAAGAGATCTAGCTGCAAGGTGATTTTACAGTAAACATGTTGTTTAAACCCACAGATAACCTTTAAGGCTGCATAACATTTGTTTCAAAAAGTCAAGCCTACAAGATATATTCAGTGCTAATTTTCTTAATAAAACAAAAATGTTTTTACCCAATGCCTCCAATAACCTGTATCTCTCCTAATTTAGATTTGCAGGCAGACATGGTGAGAATAGGTAAACCTCCTGAACTCCTGATGAAACTCAAATCTGCAACGATGTCAGCATCTGCTGTAATCCCAATGTCTCCATTAGCGAAACTAGAGAAAAGAGATTAAAAATTATTACTATAATCTTAGAATATACAAATATAAACCACCTGGCTGGGTGGTGATGTCAGCCACCTTGTTAGATGTCCTCATTTCTACAAGATCAAGTCCCGCATAAATCACTTAAATAAAATGAATTAAAAACTATTTAAAGTAAACCTCTACACATGATAGGCTAAATCGATCCTCTATTTGTATTATTCACATAGTTAGAATAGTTATACATCATAAGGGTTGTTAGCCATAACAGGAGGTAGAGTAAAAACATAGTTATAGCTAGAAAAGTAGTGATTGGTTGATCAGATGTCGGACACGAGGCCAAACATGTGATAGAAGGCTCTGGAAGGTAGTGAGAAGGGATAAAGGGAAGCCCCCCCAACTCAAAGCCAGTGTGATTCACCATCTTGAATTTTTTTTATACTTTCTTCATAAAAAATGCCTGCATGATTAGCTAATTAATGCTTTAATAAACTTCTGATCAACTATGGATGCCTGTCTAACAATGTGAATAATAGAAATAGAATATGAATTTGACTTATCATGTGTAGAGGTTTACAATAAATAGTGTTTAATAAGTATAATAAGTTAACTTTAATTTATGTGTGACTTGATCTTGTAGACCTGAGGATATCTCACAAGGTGGCTGATATCACCACCCAGTAAAATTGCTGGTTTACCCTCCCATGCCAGAAATGTTTGGAAGGCTTATTCCTATGATGCCTTGTTATTCCCTTATGGCTCAACCTTTGTGGTGCAATATCATCATAATACATGTGCAATACTGTTTTGTTCATATGGATATGCTATGTACAAAGAATTTGCATCCATTATATTCATAAACTTACTTTACATTGCCGTTTGGTCAAAAAATAGAGGCATTGTATATCTCACTTAATATCTATGATCGCTTCAAATGCCTTGTTTTTAATGTTTTTTATTCTAATTAATGTTTTGCAGAAGGATTATCCCTGCAATAATGACAAGCTATCCCCCAGAATTAAATAAACTTCCAGTTCCCAACTTCACTAATATTCATCAATCGCTATTTTTCCTTATGTTCCATTCACTGCGCTATTGCGCAACCATCTTGGTGAAGCCCGGACCCCGACGCACCTTACACCTGACAGCGGCTCACAGAGATGACGATGTGTCACTTCCGCCAACCATGAGGGGCATGCAATTGCAGGCATGACCAAATTGGTTGGCAATGGCTCGTTCCAGAGGCTGGGAGCCCTGGCCGGGGGGGGATGCCCCAGTCTATGCTCAGCAGCCTCGTTAAGTTTCTGGATGGCATGGCTATCTTGATGGACAAATACATTTGTTTCCCTAAAACCATGGTAGCCTGGAATGCATGCCCAATGTCATGGGTGTGATTGGCTGCACGCACATGGTGCTGGTGCCTCCAGTTGCTGATGAGTGCCTATACAGATGTGTCTTTGTTTGCCCTTTGGCTCTTTCATTTCATGCACTGTATCTAATGTGTTAAGTAGTCTAGCAAAGACATAAATGTATTTACCTGCTTCCTTGTCCTTAAGTAGTGTAGCTTCACCATATTCAATGTTTCATATCACCTTGCAATGCAGTAGCTTCATTAAAGTGGCCCTCAATCTACCCAGTCGTCTACTACACCCCAAGGTATTAATGTATTAACCTACTTTCTTTTCCTTAAGTAGTGTAGCTTCACCATATTCAAAGTTTCATATCACTTTGTAATGTAGTATGCTTAAGTAGTGTAGCTTCACCATATTCAAAGTTTCATATCACTTTGCAATGTAGTACCTTAATTAAAGAGGAACTAAATCTGCCCAGTCATCTACTACACCTCAATCTACTACACCCCAAGGTGCAATAATGTATTGACCTGCCTCATTATTTTGTACACACAAGTTAATGCCCCCACCTTACACCCTCACACTGTAATATACTCAGATAAATAAGCTAATCTTACCAATTGTAGTCCCTTCCTGCATTTCATCTGTTCATCACTTGTAGGTGTGCTTTAATGTTGCACTGTGTTTGACCGGTGTGCTTTGTGTCTTTTGTCTAGGAACCCTAGGCTTGGATATTCCATCAATGTTCAATGTGTAACCTGATCTTAGGTTTCTCAGCTCTACCCATGATGCTTCCATTCTGAGGAGTTCGAGTCTGTATGGGCATTTTGAGTCTGGCCAGTTATCAGGACGTTGGCTACTTGGTAAGTCAAAACCTTACACTACCTGTATTTGTATGTAACTATTGCATTTGTTAATGGCTCCCTTGTTTTTCTCAACCACATTGTTTTTTCTGATTTTTTTTTCAAGTACGAATGTGAGTCTGATGTATGTGGCTCCTAATTGTTGTTTTTGTTTTTAGTAGGAGATTCTGGCTACCCCCTGCTCCCCTGGCTCATGACGCCTATTCAGCAGCCACAAAGTCAGGCACATGGTGCCTACAACCGGGCACACAGGAAGACCAGGGCTGTTGTGGAGCGTGCCTTTGGTTGATTGAAGACCCGCTTCCGATTCTTGGAACACACAGGGAGGGTGCCCTGCAGTACCGCCCAGAGAAAAGATAATCGTGGCATGCATGGTTCTGCATCAATTTGCAATTCTTCAGAAGGTCCCCCCATATATGGATGTATCCCCTCTCCACCTACATTGGACATTCCCACAACTGTTTATCGGGGGTACCCAGAGTGCCTCTGGCCAGGTGGTCAGTAATCACCTTGTCTTGTCTCATTTTAGTTTATTTTGTTTATTTTTCAACAGTTAATTTTTTGTGGTGTCTCTATGTTTATATGTGTATGTCTCCAAATGCATTTGATGCATGGCTTGCCCTTTGAGGTGTGTTATGTTTACTTAAAAGCCTATTTACAGCAATTCAGTGAGATTAAACTAAAAGACAAAACCATTTATTAGTATTGGTTTTATTGTGATCACTCAACTATTACATCATAATATGTATTGCACATGGTGGCACAAACATATTATGCAAAACAAATTAATGTTAAAATCATTTGGTATACAATTGTAAACTAAAGTATGTGTAAGCATTGTTGGGGTGGTTGGGCAGAACATATTTTGGTTGTCTGGATAGTGAATCTGCAACTGGCCAACCCTCACTGCTCGGTCATCCTTGCAAAAAAACACACAAGAGTGTGCCGCCAAAGCAGAGCAGTGGTTTCCATCTAGTAGGGCCACCACTGTTAGCCCCAGATGTAGTGAAGGCCAAGCGAAGTGCTCCTCCACCAAGAGTGTCTAAGCAAAGGAGCGCAGAGGCCGCACTAATACTGGGGCAAGCACTGCTAGGCCCAGACATAAGTGCTGGGCCCAGCCAAACATCTACCAAGAGTCTGAAGAATACCAAAGGCAAGGGTAAGGCTAAACACATTAGGCACCCCAAAAAGACCCTCTCCCACTGGTGCGCAGCAGGACAGCTCAATCCTGGAGAGCCCCGTATAACCCTCAACACCCAGTCCAGCAACATCATGGCCCAACTAGGACCACACACCAAGCCCATGTCCTAGCCCTGTGCATTGCAAGTGTTATTTTACATTACAGAATGTGAAAACATTGGTAGGGTGGGTGGCTACCAAAGTATGCATGTTGCCTGGATTGTTGTAGTGCCACCATCTGGGACAGGTTGTTATTGAGCATCTGCAACTGACATTGTTTCCCTATGATTATTGATAGCCTCCACCAACAAATGCATATGAACATGTATCCGGCTCACCAATGTCCTTTAAAACATAACTTTTACTAATGCATTTAAAAAGATTGTATACCCAGTGCAAGATATATGTGAAAGGCTACTTGCCCCTGGCTGAATTGAGTGACGCATTTCGGGGTTGTGGGCCCCTTAGTCTAAGCCTGGGGCATACATCTGTAGCAAAATGGCACCCTCATTTTTCACCTCGAATAGCAGGAGACCATATTGTGCGTAACTACACAAAATGCCCGCTTTTGCACGTGCCTAGGATTAGGATATGGTCGTTAGAGTAGCTAATGTTAAGTCAGACAGGCCAATCAAATATAGCTAGCTGGGGCCCAGGAGTCTGGTAGAGCATGGTTACATGATCGCCGCCATTTTCAGGCTACTAATGACTGTAAGCTGGTGTGCGCATGGCCACCATGTGGGGAACGTTATGATCAAGCTAGATGTTTTGAGGTCTAGCTGGGTGTAGCAGTAAGATTTGTGTGGGCATCCTAGATGGTCATGATTAGGATAATTAACAGCAGATAAACAAGGGACAAAAAATTCCATTAATGCAGAACTACAGAGGGGTTGGGGGGACCTGCTATACTTATTTGTATTATGTATATTATGTAGTTGATTAATCCCTCGACTTCCAGCCGACATATTTGCCAAAAGATCGTTGGTACTGGATGTTGTGGCGATCCTGGAGGTGGAGACTGGACACCACCTTCACCTTCACCAAGACAATGCAACAGTGGTCGGAAACCGAGGAAGATGCCACAGGTGTGGAAGTTTTTCCGAAAAAACACTTCCAAAGTAAGTGACAAGTCTTGCAAATACATTCACTACTGCAATCACATTAGGCAGGACTGTGTTTCACACAATGCACTTTTTTTCTAATGTCTGAATTCAGCACTAGAGTGGGTCCCACCCGGAGGTGAGGGGTGCGGCCACTGTTGCCAAAATCTGGTGGAGGTGAAGGTGGTGCTCCAGAAGTGCCAACGGATCACAGGAGGACTCAGGTAAGAAGAACACACACAAACACTAAGGAAAACAACTATACACATACACACACACACACATATGTGTGGTAATGTGTCATTTTGTGACATCTTCTTCTAGATGTGGCTGCGGGTGATGACCAAGGGAATGGAGGAGCGAGCAGACAACCCTAACCACAAAATTAAGGTGGGTGATGTACAGCACATAAAAGAGAAGGCAAGACACAAAAAAAAGCACATTCAATAACTATTCATTTTTTTATTCCTATATAGACTCAGAGCAAGAGCAGTGGCAGGTCCCCGTGAGAAGAGTGGCTCCCACACCGCGAGACCCCCAGCAGCCCAGTAAGTGTAAAGAGAAGTGACTATATACTAACATGGCTTTTTCAACAGGTTGTCAGGAAGCAGAGTGTATACTATATAAATGTAAAAAAAATTTTTTACAGTGCACATACAACTGAGGCAGCATCTCCTAGATGAACAGCTGCTGTACATGAGCTGGTGGGAGACATTGTAGAACTGACGGCAGCCCTGGGGAGCCACCCAACGTAAGGCACTGGGTGCCTGCCGCCATCTTTTATAAATAGTTTTAGTGTTTTAAAAATGTTATATTTTTATACACTTTAATAAAAGAAAAAACGCCTTTGAAAAGAAAACAAAAAATGTAATAAATGTGTGTAATTATACAGAAATGTTGTGTTGCATTTCATTTAAGGTAAATAACAATCGCAGTAATGTGGACATTGTGGAACAACAAGAAAGGAAGAATGGAGAAGAAACAGTTATGGGGTTAAAGTAAGCATTAAGGTGACAAAACTAAAGAAGAATGTTGGAAAACAGTTATGGGGTTAAGGTAAGCATTTAAAGAAGAAAAGAAGAAAAGATTGAAAGCATTGCATGCACTTGGCACAACAATAAGTAATGGGATAGCAGGGCCAACCAAAAAAGGTTCGTATATGCCTACAAGCCCGCAAAAAAGCATGCGACTGTGTATAAATTACACAACAACAAAATTATTAGGGAGTTTTGTGACAAAATGGTAGCAACAGGACTGATCGGAACAAGGAGGATCTCGTTGAAGGCTGTCACATTTCGTAATGAGGTACGTTACAAAACGCTAGAAAAACCCTACGAGACGAGAGTCTCACTTCAACGTATAGGAAAGCTGCAAGAGCCGTACTCACAGCGTTCTCGATGGCTTACGCAGCTACGGAACTATTACGACGTGCACCCGATGGAGGCTGTGAATCATGCGAACAAAAGCCATGTGTAAAGTTCATATTGAGAGACAAAAACAAGAAGGGATATAGAAGGCTTTGCATCAACCTTATTGACTTCTTTGCTGACAATACTGCAGTTAATCTTTGGTTTCCTTAATGTTAATGTTGGCTAAGATATTAACTAGAGATGAGCGAATCGATTCGGATGAACCCGAATTCGTTCCGAATTTCAGGAAAAATTTGATTCTGAACGAATCCGAATTTCCCCGCGATTCGATCGATCGAAGTTTTCCTTTAAACTCCATCTATTTCAATTACAGCCATTGTAAAATGGTGGATGCACATGTCTGGACATATCCCCTGGGGCAAGTTATTATGGGAAGGTCACATGCAGCCTATCAGCAGCCAGGAAGCCCGGTGACATCACAGTGCTATAAAAACTATGGCCATCTTGCTTGTGCGCATTTCAGCCTTGCATTGCAGACAGAACGGAGGTTGCTGCAGACAGGGAGAGACTTACAGACAGGCAGGGAGAGTCAGGGAGACCCACAGAGACCCACACAGTACCAGGGAGAGCCAGGGAAAGATAGGGAACAATCAGGAACGATCCAGGCAGGGACAGCAGAGAAAGTGACAGGGAAACTTTTTTTTTTATTTTCACTTCACTTCATGTGCCAGATCAGTTTTAAATTGCTTTTTTTTGTGCTGTAAATATTCCTGGCCACTGTGCATCCCATCTTGGCAGTGGCATATTTAACCCTATCTGTTACACACAACCATTTCTTATAACTCGATTAGTTTTAATTTTTTTGTATGCTGTAAAAACCCCAGCCCACATGGGCATACTATTTCAGCACATTTCACCCTATCTGTTATACTAAATCAGCTTCTAAAGGCTTTGTTTTATTAATATATTGCATTTTGAATTGGTTTTGTGGTTCCTGTAAAAACACCAGGCCGCAGGGTATCCCAAACCAGCACATTTCACCCTATCTGTTATACTAAATCAGCTTCTAAAGGCTCTGTTTTCTTAATATATTGCATTTTGAATTGGTTTTGTGCGTCCTGTAAAACACCAGGCCGCAGGGTATCCCAAACCAGCACATTTCACCCTATCTGTTTTACTAAATCAGCTTCTAAAGGCTCTGTTTTATTAATATATTGCATTTTGAATTGGTTTTGTGCATCCTGTAAAAATACCAGGCCACAGGGTATCCCAAACCGCACATTTCACCCTATGTGTTATACTAAAGCAGCTTCTACAGGCTCTGTTTTATTAATATATTGCATTTTGAATTGTTTTTGTGCGTCCTGTAAACATACCAGGCCACAGGGTATCCCAAACTGGCACATTTCACCCTATTTGTTATACTAAAGCAGAATCTGCAGGCTCTGTTTTATTAATATATTGCATTTTGAATTGGTTTTGTGTGTCCTGTAAAAACACCAGGCCGCAGGGTATCCCAAACCGGCACATTTCACCCTATCTGTTATACTAAAGCAGCTTCTAAAGGCTCTGTTTTCTTAATATATTGCATTTTGAATTGGTTTTGTGCGTCCTGTAAAACACCAGGCCGCAGGGTATCCCAAACCAGCACATTTCACCCTATCTGTTTTACTAAATCAGCTTCTAAAGGCTCTGTTTTATTAATATATTGCATTTTGAATTGGTTTTGTGCATCCTGTAAAAACACCAGGCCACAGGGTATCCCAAACCGCACATTTCACCCTATGTGTTATACTAAAGCAGCTTCTACAGGCTCTGTTTTATTAATATATTGCATTTTGAATTGTTTTTGTGCGTCCTGTAAACATACCAGGCCACAGGGTATCCCAAACTGGCACATTTCACCCTATTTGTTATACTAAAGCAGAATCTGCAGGCTCTGTTTTATTAATATATTGCATTTTGAATTGGTTTTGTGTGTCCTGTAAAAACACCAGGCCGCAGGGTATCCCAAACCGGCACATTTCACCCTATCTGTTATACTAAAGCAGCTTCTATAGGCTCTGTTTTATTAATATATTGCATTTTGAATTGGTTTTGTGCGTCTTGTAAAAACACCAGGCCTCATGGGCATCCCAAACCAGCACATTTCACCCCATCTGTTATACTAAAGCAGCTTCTACAGGCTCTGTTTAATTAATATATTGCATTTTGAATTGGTTTTGTGCATCCTGTAAAAACACCAGGCCGCAGGGTATCCCAAACCGGTACATTTCACCCTACCTGTTATACTAAATCAGCTTCTAAAGGCTTTGTTTTATTAATATATTGCATTTTGAATTGGTTTAGTGTGTCCTGTAAAAACACTAGGCCGCAGGGTATCCCAAACCGGCACATTTCACCCTATCTGTTATACTAAAGCAGCTTCTACAGGCTCTGTTTTATTAATTTATTGCATTTTGAATTTTTTTTTGCGTCCTGTAAAAACACCAGGCCGCAGGGTATCCCAAACCGGCACATTTCACCTTATCTGTTATACTAAATCAGCTTCTACAGGCTCAGTTTTATTAATATATTGCATTTTGAATTTTTTTTTGCATCTTTTAAAAACACCAGCCCGCAGGGTATCCCATATTGCCAATTTTCATAGTATCTGGTGCAGAGAAGCAGTATCTCACTTTATTTAGCTTCTGCTTTTTAAAGTAAACACATTTTTTTAAGTGCCTATTGCGCATTTCAAATACATAAAAATGTCAGGCAGACAAGTGCCAGGATGTTCAAAGATGAGTGGCAGAAGCCAAGATTCAGCAGGCAGAGGTCGCAGCAGACTAGGGACGAGTGGCAGCAGGAGTCGCGGTGAGAGACTTGATCTGCCAGTATCTGCTAGCGGTCGTGTCTCCACCAGTAACGCATCTGCCGTGGTAGATTGGTTAACGCGGTCATCCACATCATCACAAGTTACATCTGACACCCCCAGTTTAGGGTCGGTAGGCTCCTCTGACACAACCCTGAGTTGGCATGGCCCGAGAGCAGTCCCTGTCCTCCCATTGCCTCTGTCCTATGCCGTTCCCTCCCCCAGCGATGTATCCTATGCTTTGGGTTCAGCTCCACTCTTTAGTGAGGAGGACGATCAGATAGAGGACAGTCAGCAGCTACTGCCCAGCCAAGAAATGGAGGTGGCTTCCTTCGCTAGGCAGACAAATAGTGATGTGGAGAGTGGCATGGGTGTTTTTGCGAGGGTTCTAGCTCCTGCGCCAGACACTGTTGAGGAAACCGAGAACATCAGTGACGTGCAGCAACAACTCGGTGATGATGATGATGAAGCCGATCGCACTTGGGAGCTGGGTGCAGAAGGGGCTTCATCCTCATCATCAGGAGAAGAGGGGCACAGGTTGCCCCGGAGTGAGCAGCTGAGGCAGCAAGGTGTTAGCAGCATGGGTAAAATGGGTATTATAAGTATGTCACACACCCTGCTTCGGAATGATTAATAACATTCGGGTTATGTCCATTAGAGGGCGAACTTCTGCAGAGATGACTAGAAAAAAAGAAGCCCCTCCCGATCCATAAATACCTGGGACCTCCCACACATCCCTGTGACAGACTCCCTGCCTTTTGGATTTTAAAGGCACTGTTTTTGCATAGGCTCATTACTTTCAGTTTCTTGAGCATGTCCCAGACAGACTGTCATTGGGTTGTTGATTGTGTTACAGACTGCCATTGTGTTGTTGATTGTGTTACAGACTGCAGTGTCATTGTGTTATTGATTGTGTTACAGACTGCTATTGTGTTGCTGATTGCGTTACCGGCAGAGTTGAGGGATTGTGTGGCCTGCTCCCATTGGTCTGTGCGTTTGTCATGCAGTTCTCCATCAGGTCCACGGGGGAGGTCCCCTTGCATGGAGACTTGCATATAAGGCACAGGGTGGCACTAATAAAGGAAGTTCATCTTCACCCTCAATACTGAGTTCTGTCTCTTATTGGGGGAAACGCTATATTACAATTCACTAGCCCTTGTAAGGGCTGTTCCTGTTTCCTCACGGATGACTCTGGGATTCCTGCAGCACCTCTCACCATTGGGAAAAGGACGTCTCTGGCGGGGAAGCCCTCCGGCGATAAAGGTTATCGCTACAATTGGTGGCAAGCAGTGGGACAGTCCTTTCTACCCAGAGAGAGTGCTACCCTGATGGAGAGTCAGTATGACAAGTTGAAAAGGCTGACCCTGAAGGATCTACTCGAGAGCCGGGGAAGATCAGCTAGCAACCGCCCACGTCAGGAACTGATAGCCTAGCTGATCGAAATGGATCGCGCAGAAGTGAGGACCGAAACCAATATAGAGACCGATGAAGACGCTGCTCTCGTTCAAGCGGTTCGGAACAGAATGTCGGTCTATGGCCCGAATCCATCACAGGAACTGATCGACCAAGTCTTCGCCGCAGCGGAGGCAGAGGCCAGTAAGTGAAGGGAAGATCGGCGACTCTCAACCCAGCAGCCTCTCAGCACCCCTGTGTCTCCGAGCCTCAGTTACACTGGGGGGAGAAAGATTCCATTTGCAGCATTTAAGTCCTTCCAGGAAAGTGACGACGAGATTGACGGATTTTTGGACGATTTTGAACGGCAGTGCGCTTTACACCGGGTACCCACGGAGGAATGGGTCACCATATTATCAGGGAAACTATCTGGGAAAGCTTCCGATGCTTTCCGGGCCATCCCTGATGCGGACTTACCACACTACCATCTGGTAAAGGAGGCTTTGTTAGCCCGGTACGCTGTCACCCCGGAAGCCTACAGGCGATGATTTCGGGAATCCCAAAAGAAGGGAGGGGATTCTTACACGAAGTGGGCATGTCGCCTCCATCGTACAGCATCACACTGGGTCACGGGATGCCAAGCCACAACTGCTGAGGATGTACTACATTTGTTTTTACTAGAACATTTTCTCAATGCCCTGCAACCAGAGCTAAGAGAGTGGGTACGTGACCGGAGGCCTCTAACGCTACCTGAGGCTGCTCGTCTAGCCGATGAGTACACCGATGCCCGCCGGACAGAACAGTCCGCTCCAAAACCACCACCTCCCATCAAATTTCAAGCACCTGTGGCTTCAGCGCCAACTCGTGACTCTGGGCCACATAGGCCAGCGCAGCAACCGAACCTCTCCACAGTTCAGTGCCATCGTTGCAAACAATGGGGACATTATCGCAGGGATTGCACCCTAGAGCCTCCGCGAAACACGTGGAGGCAAAAACAACCTTCCACCTCCCGTACTCCTGCGGCACACTGTTTGGAAGCTGAGAGCAGTTCAGAAGAGTATCTGGGGGTACTGTATGAAGCTGATCCCGTACAAGCGGCCATCCAAGACAACCGACAGCACCATCGCCAGGAGGTACGAGTCAATGGGGGCACCGCACAAGGATTACGCAACACCGGAGCCACACTTACCTTGCTCCAACCTCATTTGGTCAAGAACAAAGACCGCACCGGACACACCGTTGCAGTAAGGGTGCCGGGAGGAGCTGTGTTTCGACTCCCCACTGCCCGAGTACATCTTGACTGGGGCGCTGGATCCGGCAGGGTACATGTGGGACTTATGGACAACTTACCCGCAGAAGTACTATTGGGAAATGATCTAGGACCAATGACTTCTGCCTACGCTACCCCTGGGCCAGCCAGCATCAACCCTGTTACAACCCGGGCTCCAGCCCGAGCTGCCGACTCCAGCCCACTGGTCGGGGAGACCCAGGGGTTTCATCTGCATCACGTCATGTCTGTTACAAGAAGCCAAGAAGAGGATCGGCCATCAGGTTACGTCCTTCCAGAAGGGAAACTTATGCCAAACACTATTTTTGTTGTGGGCATTGACCGTCGGATTGATCAGCATGAAATTAAGGATTTTTTTTCAAAGTATGGCGCTGTAAAGAATGTCAAAATTATTAGGGCGTTTCTAAGGGTTATGGTTTTGTCTCCTTTTACGATGATGTAGATGTGCAGAAGATTGTGGATTCTCCAATCAGCTTCCATGGAAAGAGATTGAAACTTGGACCAGCTATAAGAAAGCAAAGCACCTGGGCACACATTCAACCAAGGACTTTGGTGCTGAACTCACCAGCGCCACAATATCCCAGTGTTTGGAACACACCCATGACCGATTCCTATGTACAGCCCACGTCAATGTTTAGTCCTGTTACTCACTATTTGCAGATTTGTCCTTACACAGAACTCTGCCCATAACAAGAGTCCGGACAGCCCCACGTTAACCCGAACAGGGTCAATCCGGGTCTGCCGGGTGTTCCACAAAAAGGGGGCATTGTTACAGACTCCCTGCCTTTTGGATTTTAAAGGCACTGTTTTTGCATAGGCTCATTACTTTCAGTTTCTTGAGCATGTCCCAGACAGACTGTCATTGGGTTGTTGATTATGTTACAGACTGCCATTGTGTTGTTGATTGTGTTACAGACTGCAATGTCATTGTGTTATTGATTGTGTTACAGACTGCTATTGTGTTGCTGATTGCGTTACCGACAGAGTTGAGGGATTGTGTGGCCTGCTCCCATTGGTCTGTGCATTTGTCATGCAGTTCTCCATCAGGTCCACGGGGGAGGTCCCCTTGCATGGAGACTTGCATATAAGGCACAGGGTGGCACTAATAAAAGAAGTTCATCTTCACCCTCAATACTGAGTTCTGTCTCTTATTGGGGGAAACGCTATATTACAATTCACTAGCCCTTGTAAGGGCTGTTCCTGTTGCCACACGGATGACTCTGGGATTCCTGCAGCACCTCTCACCATTGGGAAAAGGACGTCTCTGGCGGGGAAGCCCTCCGGCGATAAAGGTTATCGCTACAATCCCCCAGTATAATAAAGCAGTAAGGGGACCAGGAAGAGCCAATAAAAATCTTTTAAACAAATACAAGGTTCACCATATAAAGAATCCAAGATACAACTCAGGGCGGGACGAAACAGACTTGACTTGAGAAAGTTGGTTACCAATGAAACGCGTTGACGGCGGCGGACGGATCTTATCAGTACGCGGGCAAACTGCACTCCAGGGATACTTCACTTCCCCTCCCTCCCTTTGATGCATCAATCGGCCTAGACACATTGAGGCTTTGGTGAGAATCTTGCCTGGCGTCTCCTAAATACTTGATATACATTGTTTTTATGTGAGTGCATTTTTAACTTAACCAGTGCACATGATTAAAACGATATTACGCTAGATTTTTCTATTTGGTTTTTCCTTTCTATGTGGTTTGTCCAATCTGGGACAATTTTAAAAGCCAAAGTGGGATAAGAATACCAAATCGGCTCTGTTAATAACAAGAGAGGAATGGAATATTGAGGATCTAATAAGGCATTCAAGCACACCTCCACCTGTTAAAGCGGGGACCAGAATATTTAACCGGCTCTCCTATCCAATAAGAGAGGAATAAAACATGGAGGATTTTTAATAAGGCACTAAAGCTTATTATTATCTGGTAAGAGTATTTTGAAGGAGGTGGTGGGCACGAGATTCTCATCAGCAATTTGCTGTTATATACACGTGGTGGAATTTGCTACAGTGTTTTGAACATCCCTGTGATAGAAGGTCACTAAAATCCTTGGCCTTAGAGGATACTCTCAGATTGGGGAACCACGCCAGAAGCTTGGACTTTTTTATATAATGTTTTAAGAGTTAAAGCTGACCTAAAGTGTGTTGTTTTATCATTGATTGCTCTGTGTTTTTGGAATAATATGTGCATTTGGGATCCATAGGGGTAAAGGATTAACACACGTTGAGCAATAATAATTCAATAATTTAATAATTTTAAGAAATATCAGCGCGGTTATATTTCATCTTTAAAACATACTTATAATACCCATTTTACAGGTGAGTAATCACAAAATGGTATTATTCCAAGTATGTCACACATCCTGCTTCGGAATGATTAATAACATTGGGGACATCCAGTAGCAGTTTCCAACATGGGTGGGGATCCCAACAGGCAATAATGCACAATTTAAACCACTGCAGCTTGCAGAACCTTGCGGCCAAATACAGCATCCGCTGAGGCCCGCACATCAACCTTACAAAACTTGGAAAAAGTATGAACAGAAGACCAAGTAGCAGCCTTACAAACTTGTTCAACAGAAGCCTGGTGCTGAAAGGCCCAGGAAGCCCCAACGGCACGAGTAGAATGAGCAGTGAGCTGAAAAGGGGGATCCCTCCCCTTGGCAGCGTAGGCCCTAACAATGGCCCGACGAATCCATTTACTAATGGTAGACTTGACAGGCGTCAAAACTCTCTTGGGTCCAGAAGGCACCACAAACAAGGCGTCCGTCTTACGGAAAGGTGAGGCAGCCAACAAATAGTACTTTACACATCTGACAACGTCCAGAGAGAGCAAGGCCCTCTCCTTGTCATTGCTAGGCTTAGGACACAAAGAAGGAAGTACAACGTCCTGATTGAGGTGAAAGGCAGAAACAACTTTTGGCAGGAAATCTGGCTTAAAGCGAAAGACCACCTTGTCCTGGTGCCTCTCAAAGTAAGGGGCCTGAATAGACAGGGACACCAACTCAGAAAAAAACGTCAAACAGAGGTGATAGCCACCAAAAAGGCAATCTTTAAAGTGAGAACGGGAAGTGCAGCATCCTGCACTGGCTCAAACGGAGGACCCTGAAGGGCAGACAACACCAAATTCAAGTCCTAAACAGGTAGCATGGGCTTGCGAGTGGGCCGCACATGAGTGACCCCCTGGAAAAAGGTCTTAACCAAAGGATGAAGGGAAAAAGACCTCTGAAAGAAAACCGCCAGAGTGGAAACCTGCCCTTTCAGAGTGCTAAGCTGAAAAACCCATGTCCAGACCGTGTTGAAGAAACTCCAGAATGCTAGGAATGGAAAACACCCTACAAGGCAAGGCCCTAGCCTCACACCAATAAATGTAAGACCGCCAGGTCCTGTAGTAGATGTTAGAGGAAGACTTCTTCCTAGCCCTAACAAGCGTCTGGACCACAGCATCAGACAACCTTCTTCTTTTAGGATAGAGGTTTCAGCAGCCACGTCGTCAAAGCCAGCGTTTGTAAAATGGGGTAACAGAGCTGACCATGAGTGATCAGATCCGGAAACAGAGGCAACCTGTACTGATCGACCGCCAGCCGCACGACGTCTGCGAACCACACCTGTCTTGGCCACCTTGGAGCCACCAGGATGGCTGGCACACCCTCATGAACCAGCTTGCGTACCACCTTGCCTACCATGGAAAAGGGGGGAAACAGATACAGGAGACCCAGATCCCGCCAGGCCAGAGACATGGCATCCACTGCCAGAGCCAGAGGATCCTGGGACAGAGACACAAACACAGGGAGCTTGTGGTTGTGACGGGAGGCAAAGAGATCCACTTCCGGAATCCCCCACCTGCGACAGATGGATAGAAATACCTTTTTGCTGAGGAACCATTCCCTTCGGCGAGAGGCCCTCCTGCTCAGAGAGTCCGCTTCCAGGTTCTCCACCCCTGGAATGTACACCGCCGAGATGCATGGAACATAGCTCTCAGCCCATACAAGAATCAGAGACACTTCCCGGAGGGCACTCCTGCTGCGAGTCCCTCCTTGGTGATTGATGTAAGCAACCGCAGTCCGATTGTCTGATCGAACCTGAACCGGTCATCCCTGGAGATGATGTGTCAAGTGCGACAGCACCAACCGGACCGCCCTCAGCTCCAGAATGTTGATGGGGATGTGAGCCTCCTGAGGACCCCACAGACCCTGGAACTGGTGTTCCTCCCAGAAACCCCCCCAGCCCAACAGGCTGGCATCTGTGGTGACCGTTTCCCAACGGGGCGCCAGCAAGGATCTGCCCCCCAGAAGGTTCTTCGGGTCCAGCCACCACAGGAGGGACCGTCGGACCAGAGGAGACAGCACAAACGACTGATCCAAGAACAGAGGACATCTGTCTCAAGCCAATAAAAGATGGAGTTGAAGAGGTCTCATGTGAAACTGAGCAAAAGGAACTGCCTCGAAACAAGCCACCAGTCTCATCCCTTGCCTGATGTATGGACGTGGGTTGGACAAAAGGAGACTAATCAGAGCCTGTACAACCTCCACCTTTGACTGGGGTAGGAAAACCCTGGTCTGAATGGTATCCAGATTCATGCCCAGAAACGAAACCACCCTTGACGGGGAGAGAAGACTTGGGGTAGTTGATCACCCAGCCGAAACTCTCCAGTATTGTCACCACCGTCCTGGTGTCCAGCTCCGCCTGGCTGAGAGAGGATGTCGTGATGAGAAGGTCGTCCAGATAAGGCACGATGCGAATGCCCTGGGCTCTGAGAAGGGCCATTACTCCTGCCAACACCTTGGTGAACACCCTAGGCACCGAGGTTAGCCCAAAGGGGAGAGCCTCAAACTGGTAGTGTTGGTCGCCTACCACGAATCTGAGAAACCATTGGTGTCCCAGGAAGACCGGCACATGAAGGTAAGCATCCTTGATGTCTATTGAAGTCATAAAGTCCCCTGGACAAAGTCAAAAATGGGTCTTATGGAGCCATCCTTTTTGGGCACAGTAAAGAGGTTGGAGTAGTAACCCTGACCTCTCTCTATGGGGGGAACCGGACAAATGACCCCCATATCCCGAAGGTTTTGCACCGCCAAGAAAAGTCCCTGCGCGGCTCGGGGGTCCGCAGGGAACCCGAGACCTGAGGAAACTGAGAGGAAGCCGGTATGCGAACTCCAGCTTGTACCCAGAAGAGATCCAGGATCCAAATGTCTGGACCTCCCGGGTCCAGACCTGGGCGAAGAGCCGCAGCTGTCCCCCCACCCATGAGGGTGAGGGCGCCCCCTCATCACTGAGTGGGCTTGGCAGCAGTCTTGGGTTTGGAACCCCAGGCGGTCCCGGGTCGGGCGCGGTCTCTGCCCCTACCCCAGGAATCTCCTCTGAACGCGGGGTAAGAGATTTCCCTGCTCGCTCGAGAGCCATGAAAGGAGGGATTGAAAGAGCCCGAACCTTGAAAGGGCCGGCGCTGCTTTTTGCGCTGAGGCAACCTACCTCCTTTCGCCACTGAGTCCAATTTATCACCAAACAGGCGCATACTCACGAAAGGTATCCCTGGGAGCGCCTTCTTCGCAGCAATATCAGCCGCCCATTGGCGCAACCAGACCGTTCAGTGAATAGCCACAAGCAATGCTGAGGTCCTGCTACACATACGGATCGTGGCATCCAAAGCTGATAAGACAAATGCAATAAACATCTCACAATGCGTCAATGCTGTAAATTCCTCACTGGAAGGATTCAGTTGGGGACCATCCAGCATACCCCTGATTAAGGCTCTAGTAGCCACACCCATAAGAGCAGAGGCACAAACCGGGCGTAAGGCCGAACCCACGCAGGCAAAAGCATGTGAAGCCATTTGGTCGAGAAGTCGGTCCTCACTATCCATCAAGGTAGTGGAATCTGGGGAGTGCACAACCGATGTATTGGACAATCCCAGAACCGAAGCGTTGACCTCTGGGGGTGACAACCAACGCTTAACGTTGGGATACCGAGGGATACCAGAAAGCCGGGTGGGCTTTTCCCATTCTTTAAGGATCAGATTGTTAAAATGTTTTTGATCCGGGAACTCCAAACGAGATTTGGCGGTCCCAAAAAAATTCCCCCCTTTGCGGAGGGGCCTCCACAGGGGGGGAAATAGCAAGCACTTCAAAAATATGGGTCAGGAGTCTGGGAGTATCAACAGTATCCCCACGCTCCTTACCAGCATCAGCATCCAGGGACTGCTGATCATCAGAGCTATCAGATACTGAAAACAAATCCCCTTCTTCAAGAGGGGAATAATCAGACCAATACAAAGAGTCATAATCGTCATAATCAAAAGCCGGCGCAGCGGGCATCAAATGCCGTCTCTTAGCTGGGGCCTTCCTGTCCGCAGAGCTAGCAATCATTTTCTCAATGTTGGCCAGTCTGGCACTGACATCGTCACTTGGGGTCAAGGCCAGGCGTGGGGGTGTAGGTGATGAGATGCACATGGTACACAAATAAGCACATTGTCCCCCGCAAGGGATACCCCACGAACCACACACTGCCGGGGTTGCCCCGAAGGGATCCCGAGCCCGGTATCCTGGGAAGCCTCCATATAGTGATTTTTTTTTTTTTATATTCTTTATTTTTGCATTTAGAAGGTTTAAACAAATTACAGAGAATAAAGGGTAACAGGGATTGTCCAGAATAGCAAACATTGCACAGATACAGATCTTACAGTAAGGCGCACAGGCACAATGCTAGCTATCTACTTATTAACACATATACACCTAGTTGATGTGTGTGGCCCTAGCTCCCGCCCAGACCACTATTCTTTATTGACCCTTGGGAGGGTGACAGTGTAAGTGCTGTAGGCCTCTGCGCTTCCACACCGCAGTACCTGCGAAAGCCAGACCGGACTAAGAAGAAAGAAATGGAAAAAGAAGGGGGGGTGATAAGGGGGGGGGGGTCCTATAGGATATGAAGGGAAGGTCAAGTTAAAGTGATGAGGCTTGGGCAGGGGAGGGGGGGTAGGGATGACGGGGGAAGGAGAGGGCCCGCGTTCAGATGTGTGTCATCTCTGCTGGGCCGAAGCCTTGCCCCATTCCAGGATCTCAGGGGCCAAATAATTCTTTAAATTCCTGATTCCTGAAAGAGTAACCAGGGGAGCCAGGTAGCCCTAAACTGTTCATCTCTGTCATGGAGGGAGAGAGTCATATCTTCCATCTCTCTGATGAACAAAACCTCTCCTGTCCAATCCTTCACCTCAGGCGCCTTTTCTCGTTTCCAGTAACGGGGGATAACTTGTTTGGCCGCGTTCAACAGGTGGGCCAGCAGAGACTTCCTGTATGTCCCCAGTGACATCCCTGACAAGTGCAAAAGGATAAGCGCCGGGTCCTCCTGTATCAGTGAACCCGTGATCTTCGACACAATTGGGATAATCTTTTCCCAATAATCCCGAATTTTGGGGCATGTCCAAAATATGTGAAACAAAGACCCTCTTTCCTTGTTGCATCTCCAGCAGTATGGAGCTGTGCCAGGGTACATCTTACTGAGCCTATCCGGGGTGTAATACCACCTGGTAATCAGTTTATAATGAGTCTCCTGTACCCTTGTGGAGACTGAAGATTTGTGTGCTAGGGTCGCTAATCTCCCTCTCTGTTTCTCCGTAAGGGGCCTACCAAGGTCAGCTTCCCACACCTCCCAGAATGGCTGCGACATCTCTTGTTCCCCTGTTAAAAGGGAGTAGATGTTTGAGATTAAACAGGAGGGGGGTTGGTTGTCTAAACAGAGTTTCTCAAATTCAGTAAGTTCCCGACACCGCTCCCTCTTGAACCCCAGTAAGGATAAGAAGGATTGGAACTGCAATAATGTCCAGGGGTCCAATTTGGCGCTAGGCCATTTAGCTCTCAGCTCCTGTAAAGGGGTCCATCCCTTTTCAGTAATTAAATCCCTGCTTCTCAGGGGCCCTATTTCCCCCCACCCTCTAAGACAACGTCTATCTCTGCTCATGGGTAGGAGGGGGTTGCTCATCAGTGAAGTCAGTGGGGACGGCCACGGGGAGATCTCGTTTTGGTTTCTGAACTTTTGGAAGATAGTTAGAGTCGCTGATATCGTAGGGTGTGCTCCAGTTCGGAGCCCGACTATATATTTGTTCCATGGTACAACATCTAGGGGTATCGGGGCCAGGGAGTGTTCCAATTGGACCCAACGCTTCGACTCCCGGGACCTCTGCCACTCACACACGCGCTGCAAGTCAACTGCAGCCCAGTAAAGTCTAATGTCTGGCATGGCCATGCCTCCTTGTCTTTTGGGTCTGCATATTAGCTGTGCCTTAAGCCTAGATGGTTTTCTTTGCCACACAAATCTCATAAATGCTCTATTCAAGTCCCTAAAGAATTGCATAAGGATGTGGATCGGCAGTGCCTGGAACAGGTAAAAGAGTCTGGGCAACAGTGACATTTTGATGATGTTGACTCTGCCCATCCATGAGAAAGTGGGGAGATCCCAATTCTCCAGATCGGCTTTAATTTTCCATGACAAAGGCAGGAAGTTCAGCACGTAAATATCCGGTAGGCAGCTAGGAAGCTGCGTACCGAGATAGGCTATGGATGCTCTAGCCCAGCGGAAAGTGAAGGACTGCTGGAGGTTCCTGCATACATCCTGGGGTAGGGAGACATTCAGGGCCCCTGATTTGTCAAAATTTATTTTAAAGAAGGAGAGTCTGCCGAAGGTCTCGAACTCCCTCATCAACACTGAGAACGAAATTGAAGGGTTTGTAATGAAGAAGAGGAGGTCATCCGCATATGCGGCCACCTTATGCATTCCCTCGGCAGACTCTAAACCTCCTATGTCTATGTTGTCTCTTACCCTGCACAAGAGGGGCTCCATTGAAAGGGCAAACAACAGAGGCGAGAGCGGACACCCCTGTCGTGTGCCGTTCCGGATGGGCAAGGGGTTCGATAGAAAGCCATTTACCCTGACTCAGGCAGATGGGATGGTGTACAATGCGCCTATATACTTAAGCATCATCTCCCCGAGGCCCATATGCCAAAGGGTTTCCATCATGAATGACCAACTCACGCGGTCAAATGCCTTCTCCGCATCAGTTGACAATACCATCAATGGGGTGTTGGCTAGTTTGGCCTTGTGCATCACGTTGATGGCCCGGGCCACATTATCCCTGGCCTCTCTTCCCATTATGAACCCCGTCTGGTCTAGGTGTATCACGCTAGGTAGTATAGGGGCTAGCCTGTTGGCTAGGACCTTAGCAAACAGCTTCAGGTCCACATTGAGGAGGGAAATGGGCCGGTAGCTTTTACAGGAAAGCGGGTCCTTCCCAGGTTTGGGTATGACCTTGATATTTGCCTCTAGATCTTAGCGAAAAGGATCCCGGGGTCTCAGGGTTTATGATTGTGTTCCAGGCGCGGACTATGCGCAGCCCCAGTACTGAGAGGAATGACTTATAGTATTGCATGGTGTACCCATCAGGTCCTGGGGCTTTCCCTCCGGGGGACAGCTTGACCGCCCTTTCCAACTCTTCTACACTTATGAGGCCCTCCATCATTGTCGCCACTTCCTCTGAGATCCTCGGCATGCCCGAATTTCTTATGAAATCCACCATGTCTGCCGAGAGCGTGCGAGATGACGCTCCAGTTGGCAGGTTGTAAAGGTCCGCGTAATAGGGTCTGAAGGTGTCCGCTATCTTGTCAGTGGCATGCTGTCGGTGCTGATGTCTGTCAAGCAACTCTGCTACAAAATTGTGTGACTGCTGCTGTCTCAGTGTGCGAGCGAGGATAGAGCTGCTCTAATTTCCAAACTCATAGTACATGCGTTTGCACTTTTCTGTAGTAGCAGAGAGTTGAGTGCCTCTCTCGCCTGAGTTAGCTCGCCAAGCACCAGCGCCTCCTCCGACTGCTTATGAGATAGTTCCAGTCACTTGATCTTTTCCGTAAGGGTCGTAATCTGGGCTAGACTTTTTATTTTGGATGCGTGGCTGATCAGCAACCCCCTGATCATGCTTTTATGAGCCTCCCAGAGCAAACCCTGCACTGAGCCATGAGCTCCCAGAGTCTGCCCACGGATCGCGTGGTTCGTGACACTCCAGTGGATGCAGAGGACCATCAGCTGGGCTTCCCAGGGTTGGCCCCTCTCCAGTGTGCCAAGTTGGATCGGGGCTGAGGGGTGGAGAGCGCATTTCGGGGGAGAAACTATGCAGTGAGTGTCTTGGTGATGTTTCAACATGGAGCAGGTGGCATCCCTCTGGCTCTATGCCCAGGTTAGGTGGATGCTTATTAGGGGAGTCTGGGCTGGGGGGGTGCATCTCACTGACCAAGCCAGCATGTGTATAGCTTGCTGCTTGCATTTTAAGTTCCTGCTCGACGGGGAGTCTACCACCGCCAATTTGCCCAGTTCCGCCCCTCGGCTCCACTGATGTCCTCCCCCTCCAGTTGCCGCTGGCAGCATCACTCAGGGAATCCTCCCCTGCTGGAGAGAAGACACCGTCCTGGGTAATTTCGGGGGGGGGGGGCATTTGTCTGTACCCTGCTTGTTCGTTTCCCCCGGCCATCATGTGCGCAGTGTACCTGGGCTGTCACTGTGTGGGCTGGTCCGATGCCGCTCCTCTCTCCCTTCTCTCTCCGACACTCTTGCCTTGCCTCCCCCTCGCCGGGCTCTCTCTCCACCGCTCCGCTGTCAGCGACCCTGGGCTCTTGCCGCAGGGGGATCGCCACTGCAGGGGGAACGCGCACTGCATCTTCTCCTCTTCCTCCTCCCCCTTTCTTCTCTGGTTGCCGCGCCGCCATCTTGGATCCGTCCAGCGTGGATCTGCTCTTCACTCCTGCAGAGAAGAATGTCGAGATGGGCTGTTCTGTTTTCTTCAGCTCTGTGCCTCGTCGCTTCCCCCGCCTAGACATCTGCTGCTCCTCCACAGGTAAGCCTCCGTTCCGATCACCTTCTTGATCGCGTGCAGAGCTCCCACCGACCACGTCTCTACGCCGCCATGTCAAGCTCTGCCCCCCTTTTGGTGATTTTTTATGGTAGTCGCAATGACCTATGGGAATTACGCTATGAAGCTACCCGGGATGCCCCTTAACGTCCGTTAGTGGCAGGATTTATTAAAGACAGGAAAAAAACCCAATTTGAGCAAGGGACCTTAATAATCACAGAAAAAAACACCAAGCGCAAGAATACAGTAAGGCATTCATTCATAACATATATATTACATATAATACAATATACTTCCATGAGCTAAGACCCCCTACAGGGTTAATATAGCATCCCACAGCGCTTGAGATGACTGAGCAAAGGGGTATTGGAAAGAATACCTAAAAACCAGGCCCCGCAGGGCACTCACAGTATCCGGAGGAGAAATGGCGTCCGCACCAGACAAAGCCTCAGGAGGAAGGCCGGGCCAGTGCGGATCGTGCCCCACCCCCTCCCGACCCGGGACCAGAGACAGCGAGGGCAGAGGGCCGCAAAAGAGCACCAGAGGAGGGGGACGGGCTGCAACCAGCGAGCCGAGCGTCCGGCCCCGCCCCCTCCCCTGACTGGAGAAGGGAGAAGGCCGTGCTCCCAGCCATGCTGTGGAGCCGGCAAAGGAGACCGACCCGCCGCCGCTGGCCAGCATAAGGAAGCACCTGTGTGCACACACTACACTCACACAACACACCCACGCTGGCAGAGCCAGCAAGTGAAGCACAATCATACACAAGACAATAATCATATAAGGTCAAAAAATGGAAGGCCAGCCCCCCCCCCCCTACTATCCTGGAATGGAGAGTAATGGAGGGGGACTCAAAGCTACCCAAGTTATGTAGCGATGGTATCAAAACGGACAGGGCATCCCACACCAGGATCACCAAAACCTGGTAGCCGCCTACCCCTTGGAGGGGGTCTCACGGAGGAGCATGGCTCCTGTACAATACAGTACACCTCTAAGGTGTACCCTACCCTCACCCGGACCCACAGCCAAGGCTGGGAGGCATAGGGACTTAAACAACAAGGTCCGGGCAGAAATAGGGAATAGACAATTTTTGGGCTCCTGCTGCCAACTCCAGTGTCTCTTTCAAGCTATGTTTGGGCTCCTGCTGCTGCCAACTGCAGTGTGTATTTAGGCAAATTTTTGGGTTCCTGCTGCCAACTCCAGTGTCTCTTTCAAGCTATGTTTGGGCACCTGCTGCTGCTGCTTGCAACTCCAGGGTGTCATTCAGCCATTTTTTGGGCTCCTGCTGCCAACTCCAGTGTCTCTTTCAAGCTATGTTTGGCCTCCTGCTGCTGCCAACTGCAGTGTGCCTTCAGGCCAATTTTTGGGTTCCTGCTGCCAACTCCAGTGTCTCTTTCAAGCTATGTTTGGGCTCCTGCTGCTGCTGCTTGCAACTCCAGGGTGTCATTCAGCCAATTTTTGGGCTCCTGCTGCCAACTCCAGTGTCTCTTTCAAGCTATGTTTGCCCCCCTGCTGCTGCTGGTGCCAACTGCAGTGTGTCTTTAGGCCAATTTTTGGGTTCCTGCTGCCAACTCCAGTGTCTCTTTCAAGCTATGTTTGGACTCCTGCTGCTGCTGCTTGCAACTCCAGGGTGTCATTCAGCCAATTTTTGGGCTCCTGCTGCCAACTCCAGTGTCTCTTTCAAGATATGTTTGGGCTGCTGCTGCTTGCAACTCCAGGGTGTCATTCAGCCAATTATTGGGCTCCTGCTGCCAACTCCAGTGTGTATTTCAAGCTATATTTGGGCTCCTGCTGCTGCTGCTGCTTGCAACTCCGGGGTGTCATTCAGACAATTTTTGGGCTCCTGCTGCCAACTCCAGTGTCTTTTTCAAGCTATGTTTGACCTCTTGCTGCTGCTGCGGCCAACTGCAGTGTGTCTTTAGGCCAACTTTGGGCTCCTACTGCCAACTCCAGTGTCTCTTTCAAGCTATGTTTGGGCTGCTGCTGCTTGCAACTACAGGGTGTCATTCAGCCAATTTTTGGGCTAATGCTGCCAACTCCAGTGTCTCTTTCAAGCTATGTTTGGGCTCCTGCTGCTTGCAACTCCAGGGTGTCATTCAGCCAATTTTTGGGCTCCTGCTGCCAACTCCAGTGTCTCTTTGAAGCTATGTTTGGGCTCCTGCTGCTGCTGCTTGCAACTCCAGGGTGTCACCCAGCCAATTTTTGGGCTCCTGCTGCCAACTCCAGTGTCTCTTTCAAACTATGTTTGGCATCCTGCTGCTGCTGCTGCCAACTGCAGTGTGTCTTTAGGCCAATTTTTGGGTTCCTGCTGCCAACTCCAATGCGTCTTTCAAGCTATGCTTGGGCTCCTGCTGCTGCTTGCAACTCCAGGGTGTCATTCAGCCAATTATTGGGCTCCTGCTGCCAACTCCAGTGTCTCTTTCAAGCTATGTTTGGCCTCCTGCGGCTGCCAACTGCAGTGTGTCTTTAGGCCAATTTTTGGGCTCCTGCTGCCAACTCCAGTGTCTCTTTCAAGCTATGCTTGGGCTCCTGCTGCTGCTTGCAACTCCAGGGTGTCATTCAGCCAATTATTGGGCTCCTGCTGCCAACTCCAGTGTCTCTTTCAAGCTATGTTTGGCCTCCTGCGGCTGCCAACTGCAGTGTGTCTTTAGGCCAATTTTTGGGCTCCTGCTGCCAACTCCAGTGTCTCTCTCATGCGATGTTTGACCTCCTGCTGCTGCTGCTGCCAACTGCAGTGTGTCTTTAGGCCAATTTTTGGGTTCCTGCTGCCAACTCCAGTGTCTCTTTCAAGCTATGTATGGGCTCCTGCTGCTGCTTGCAACTCCAGGGTGTCATTCAGCCAATTTTTGGGCTCCTGCTGCCAAGTCCAGTGTCTCTTTCAAGCTATGTTTGGCCTCCTGCTGCTGCTGCTGCCAACTGCAGTGTGTCTTTAGGCCAATTTTTGGGTTCCTGCTGCCAACTCCAATGTCTCTTTCAAGCTATGTTTGGCCTCCTTCTGCTGCTTGCAACTCCAGGGTGTCATTCAGCCAATTTTTGGGCTCCTGCTGCCAACTCCAGTGTCTCTTTCAAGCTATATTTATGCTGCTGCTGCTTGCAGCTCCAGGGTGTCATTCAGCCAATTTTTGGGCTCCTGCTGCCAAGTCCAGTGTCTCTTTCAAGCTAGGTTTGGGCTGCTGCTGCTTGCAACTCCAGGGTGTCATTCAGCCAATTTTTGGGTTCCTGCTGCCAACTCCAATGTCTCTTTCAAGCTATGTTTGAGCTCCTTCTGCTGCTTGCAACTCCAGGGTGTCATTCAGCCAATTTTTGGGCTCCTGCTGCCAACTCCAGTGTCTCTTTCAAGCTATATTTATGCTGCTGCTGCTGCTTGCAGCTCCAGGGTGTCATTCAGCCAATTTTTGGGCTCCTGCTGCCAAGTCCAGTGTCTCTTTCAAGCTAGGTTTGGGCTGCTGCTGCTTGCAACTCCAGGGTGTCATTCAGCCAATTTTTGGGCTCCTGCTGCCAACTCCAGTGTCTCTTTCAAGCTAGGTTTGGGCGGCTGCTGCTTGCAACTCCAGGGTCTCATTCAGCCAATTTTGGGGCTCCTGCTGTCAACTCCAGTGTGTCTTTCAAGCTATGTTTGGGCTGCTGCTTGTAACTCCAGGGTGTCATTCGGCCAATTATTGGGCTCCTGCTGCCAACTCCAGTGTCTCTTTCAAGCCATGTTTGGGCTGCTGCTGCTGCTACTTGCAACTCCAAGGTGTCATTCAGCCAATGTTTGGGCTCCTGCTGCCAACTCCAGTGTCTCTTTCAAGCTAGGTTTGGGCTGCTGCTGCTGCTTGCAACTCCAGGGTGTCATTCAGCCAATTTTTGGGCTCCTGCTGCCAACTCGAGTGTCTCTTTCAAGCTATGTTTGGGCTGCTGCTGCTGCTGCTGCTTGCAACTCCAGGGTGTCATTCAGCCAATTTTTGGGCTCCTGCTGCCAACTTCAGTGTCTCTTTCAAGCTAGGTTTGGGCTGCTGCTGCAGCTGCTTGCAACTCCAGGGTGTCATTCAGCCAATTTTTGGGCTCCTGCTGCCAACTCCAGTGTCTCTTTCAAGCTATGTTTGGGCTCCTGCTGCTGCTGCTTGCAACTCCAGGGTGTCATTCAGCCAATTTTTGGGCTCCTGCTGCCAACTCCAGTGTCTCTTTCAAGCTATGTTTGGGCTCCTGCTGCTGCTGCTTGCAACTCCAGGGTGTCATTCAGCCAATTTTTGGGCTCCTGCTGCCAACTTCAGTGTCTCTTTCAAACTATGTTTGGGCTGCTGCTGCTTGCAACTCCAGGGTGTCATTCAGCCAATTTTTGGGCTCCTGCTGCCAACTCCAGTGTCTCTTTCAAGCTATGTTTGGGCTCCTGCTGCTGCTGCTTGCAACTCCATGGTGTCATTCAGCCAATTTTCAGGCTCCTGCTGCTCCTGCTGACAACTCCAGGATGTCTTTCAGCCAATATTTGGGCTCCTGCTGCTGCCAGCTACAGGGTGTGTTTTTCAGGCAATATAGGGGCCCCTCATAATGATGCCACCTCAACTCTCTGCAATTGTGCCGCTCTGCGATTCTAATAGCGATGCCTCTGATCTGCATGACCTAATTATTTACAGTATTATTTCACTAACCCAGCACGCATCCTATGCGTGTTACAGCAAGGCAGAATGGTTTACAACACTATTGAGGCTCTAGAAAGCTCAGAAATAGCCGTTTTTAATAGCGATTTGTCGCGAATAAATTCGGACCGAAGCAAATTTTGACGGAAAATTTGGCGAATCAGCCGAATCGAATTTTTCAAAAGTTCGCTCATCTCTAATTTTAACCCTGTGTGTGACAAGTCTGAGGATCACTGTGTATGCACCTAACTATGTACTAACTAGCTTGCTGTACATAATGCTAATGTTAAGGCTAATCATCATTTACATTTTCTAGTGTTACGCTGCACACAGCCCCACCAGAACAACATACTTGGATGAGATCTGTATCCTTTTTTTGGAATATATGGGTGTGAACACACCTCACATATATGGTACATTGTAACTAACATGGAGTATATATGTAAATAACTGATATTCTTTTCAATAACAATTTATTTGCATATCAAACCAGTGGTGTGATCTCCTTATTTATGCTTTCGGTATTCTATGTGGGGATAATTTGAGGAATTTATCCTATAAGAGGAAGCACCCAACCCCTTTTTGGTTCTTATATTTCAATCAGAACCTTGACAGAAGTTCTAGCCAGACTATTAATTATCTGATATCACCACTCACCCAGTTGATTCATATTTATATATATATATATGTTTAGAAGGAAAAGGACCAATTGGAGATTTGTAGAAAATCTCAAATAGAAAATTACTAGTGTACCCTCGTATTCACTTGCAAAAGTAAGGTACACTAATGATTGCTGCTAAGTAATAAGCGGCTGATTTACAGATGTGATTCACTATTCTATTCAGTATATTATTACAATTATAATCAATTTTTTTCAATATATTTATTTTATTCACTATATCTATTTACTATAGTTATTATACTAATTAGAATGCATTCTAAATAGATATAAACAAACTATTGCTGTTAAAATCAAATGTTTTAGTAGCTGTTCTCACATTTCCGGTTTCGCGCATTTGCATTTTCTCCGCCTCGTTGTTTCCTGTACTATATCACAGGAGAGTAGCGATGACGCAGCAGAAGTGACATTACGCCACTTGAGCCGGTTATACCAGCTCCTCTTTTAATTGTGGTGAGATCTACTTCTGTGAAAGCGGGAGGCTACTCAATTACCGCAAATATGTAGGAGACAGCTCCTTACTATTTATTAGATCTTGAATGTATTATCACTGTATGATTAAGGGTTAGTCACTTGAAACGTGTCACTTGATACTGACTGTGTTTTCATAATATGATGGAAGCGGATTTTAACCTGTCCCAATAAAGGAATCATCCTATCTCAATTGGATCTTCAGCTGGGTTTTTCCTAAAACTCAGCACCATAGAACAAATATACACTTTCAAAAATGCCTTACAAATAATTGTTATAAATAGCACATACTCAAAAGTTTCTTAAAGCTATCAGTGAGATAACACATGGTTCCTAACTTTTGATCTGGGTATATACATTTGATGGGCAATGTACTTTTGCTGCTTGAAATCCCTTGAAACAGACCAATTGCCCTGGGCCCCATCACCCAAGGGGCCCAGGCTTGGGGTGTCATACTACAGCATAAAGTTCACTGATGGCTATGCAAAAGATGTCTGAATTAGCATTAACAATAGCTTCAGCAAACATCTTTTTATGGGCATTGGTGATCCTGGACACATGGAGGGGGGTGTCAGAAATTGAGCACATTGTAGAGGAGGTTAAAAACTGGACATATGGTAAGGGAGGATATCAAGGGCTGAGCATTTTACATTATATTTATTGAATATTACTGTTTTTACCATATTTCAGAACTTTTAATTTTTTTACTTGTCTAGAACTATCTCTGCTGGCAGGTGGCTTGCTGGCCACCCTACCCTTTGAACTGGTCTATTGGAGTTAAAAAAACAAAGATTAAAGCTGAAGCCTTAATTAAGCTCTGTCCTGCAGTGGGCAATGTCCTCTATCAAGATCTGTCAGCAAGTCTTCCTGCAGCCCAGCAGTGCTCCTATTCTGTCTGCCCCAGGGGTTGGGCTATATCTCTACCACTATCTGAAAATAAATGGGAAGAACGTTCCCTGTCTGACTGTTAGACACTTACCTCATCGCCGTTCCTGGTCCTGCGGCGCGCTGTCGGGTGGCCCCCGCCGGGCTGCTGCCCGACGGTCCCCGGGTCTGCCAGCTCCTGGGCACCGTCGTGGGGACCAGGGGCTGGCGGTGCAGGACGCCGTTGGTGGCCGCGTCGCAGCCCGCTCCGCGCGGCTGCGCGGCCCTGCTGCTCTCCCCTGTGATGCGCCGCTTCCTCCTCCTGGCGGGGGCGCGCCCGATTCTTCTTTATGCCTCCCGGCGGCGCTTCCCCCAGCACGCCCGCCGGGGGCGAGTTTGAAATGACCTATCTGTGGCTGGTTCCTGGGATCGGACCCAGGGACTGGTCGGCCTGTCTGGCCTGGGCCGTCCAGCTCCTGGGACCGATCCCATTTCCTATGTATGCACCAATCATTTTGATTCCCTCCATTGTCCCCTTTCCCCAATGGCCAGTGTTCCCTATAAAGCTATACTGCCTCAGTATCCCAGTGCCCGTTATAGCCTCTGGGTTCTGGAAGTGTGTTTACATTGTCTCTTGTTATTATTCGGCTTTGGACTTCGACTTCTCTTGCTTGCTGCCTGCCCTGACCTTTCGCTTGCCTGACCACGATTCCGCCTGACCCCTCTGATACCTCGCACCGTGACCTCCTGGATTTGACCTCGGCTCGTATGACTATTCTTCGTTACCTCCTTCGGATACCTCGCCTCGTGACCTCCCGGTTTGACCTCGGCCTGTATTTGGACTTCCGCCATCCGGCATCCTCATTTGGGACCCCAGTAGCACAACCTGCGGAAGAACCCATGCAACTGGGCGCCACAAAACTTACCGAGGTTGAAAGACGTCGACGCTTATCCGAGGGGCTGTGCCTGTACTGTGGCGGAACTGGCCACATGGTCAGAGTATGCCCAAGGAAGCCGTCGGGAAACTTCAGAGCCTAGGGGGTTTCGAGGGGGCCCTCCTAGGCTGTAAGGTATCACCTCATGTATCGTCACCAGTTCTTATCCCGGTTCAGTTAAAAATAGATTGTAAATATCTAAATTTGAAGGCTCTCTTGGACTCAGGAGCAGCAGGGAACTTCCTTGACTCTGGGTTAGCTCAGAGTTTAGGAGTTACGCTCCAGTCCTTGCCAGCACCCATCCGGGTCTCCGCCATTGATGGCACACCTGTGGCAGGGGGGTTAGTTCAGTTTAGAACCCTTCCTATACAGTTTAAGGTGGGAGCTAATCATTCTGAAATGATCAGTTTTCTGGTCTTGAGCATGCCTAGCACCCCTCTAATTTTGGGATTGCCATGGTTACAGGAGCACAATCCCCATATTGACTGGGTCTCGGGACAAATCATAAAGTGGGGGCACCAATGTTTTCAGAGTTGTCTGGAACTCCCGGTCCGGGTTGCGCAATTAGCTCCAGCTGGAGTTCCCACTCCGTACTTAGAATTTTCTGACATCTTTTCTGAAAAGGCGGCAGACAAACTTCCTCCCCATAGACCATGGGATTGCCCTATTGAACTCCTTCCCGGTACCATGCCTCCTAGGGGAAGAATATTTAATTTAACTCGAGCTGAGAATCAGGCCATGCGGGAATATATTGCAGAAAATCTGAAAAAGGGTTTTATCCGGGCATCTTCTTCCCCAGCAGGAGCGGGGTTTTTTTTTTGTGGAGAAGAAGGATGGGGGACTCCGCCCATGTATTGATTATCGGGGTTTAAACAATATTACCATCAAAAACAAGTATCCCCTACCCCTTATAGAGGGGCTGTTTACACAGGTGGCTGGGGCTCAAGTCTTCTCTAAGCTGGATCTACGGGGGGCCTATAACCTCATCAGAATTAGGCAGGGGGATGAGTGGAAAACGGCCTTCAATACCCTCGAGGGGCATTATGAGTATTTGGTAATGCCATGTGGGTTATGCAATGCCCCCACGGTCTTTCAAAGTTTCGTAAACAAAATTTTTAGGGACTATCTTGGCCGTTTTGTGGTCGTCTATTTAGATGACATTTTGATTTTTTCTTCATCTCTTGACGAACATCGCAAACATGTGCGCATGGTCCTGCAAAAACTCAGGGAAAACTGTTTATATGCTAAGTTAAAAAAGTGCCAATTTGAAGTATCAGAGGTTCCTTTTCTCGGTTATATTATTTCTAAATCTGGTCTATCCATGGATCAGTCCAAAGTGAAGGCAGTATTAGAATGGGAGCAGCCCAGGGATCTGAAAGGCCTGCAAAGGTTCCTGGGCTTCGCTAATTTTTATAGGAGGTTCATAAAGAATTTTTCTTCTCTAGTGACACCACTGACAAATCTTACCAAGAAAGGCGGGTATCCGTCAGTTTGGCCTGTCCAAGCGGTCCAGGCCTTTGAGAAACTGAAAGGAGTCTTTAGTTCCGCTCCGGTCTTAGTTCATCCGGACAGCCAATTGCCTTTTTTTGTGGAGGTGGATGCTTCTGAAATTGCTGTGGGGGCAGTTTTGTCACAATATCGTGGGTCACCTGAACGCCTTCACCCATGTGCCTTTTTTTCTAAGAAATTCTCGGGGGCTGAAAGAAATTATAATATCGGTAACCGAGAATTGTTGGCTATCAAGTTGGCCTTTCAGGAATGGAGACACTGGCTGGAGGGGGCTCAGTACCCAGTTACAGTCTTTACGGATCATAAAAATCTAGAGTACATCCAATCCGCAAAAAGACTAACTCCAAGACAGGCTCGCTGGTCCTTGTTCTTTTCCCGGTTTAACTTCTCTATTACCTATAAACCTGGATCCAAAAACGTTAAAGCGGATGCACTGTCTCGGAGTTTTTCTTTCCCTGATTTACCCGAAAGGTTGGATATTCCCATCTTACCCCACTCCCTGGTGGTAGCCGCCATCCAACCTCATCTTCCTGATCTGGCTCAGTTCCAGGCCGGGGCTCCACCTGAAAAACCTGAATCGGTCCAGTTTGTGCCTTCTCTTTACCGCACTGCCTTTTTGTCCCATTTTCACGATACTAAAACAGCGGGTCATCCGGGGGTCAAGAAAACTATTGCTTTATTGGTTCGCCAAGTTTGGTGGCCATCCATTAGAAGGGATGCACGGAAATTTGTCTTAGCCTGTAAAGTCTGTGCTCGGAGTAAGTCTTTAAGACACTCTCCTGAAGGCCCTCTACTACCATTGCCCATTCCTGCCTCCCCGTGGACCCATTTGGCCATGGACTTTGTTACAGATCTTCCCCCTTCCCAGGGATATACTGTTATTTGGGTAGTAGTGGACCGCTTTAGCAAGATGGCTCATTTCATTCCTTTAAAAAAGCTTCCCACAGCTCAAATATTAGCTCAACTCTTTATCACTCACATTTTTAGAATCCACGGTATTCCAGTAGACATTGTTTCGGATAGGGGGGTCCAATTTGTCTCCCGGTTTTGGAGGGCTTTCTGTACTAAGCTGGGCTTCACCGTCTCTCTTTCCTCGGCTTTCCATCCTCAGTCGAATGGGCAAACCGAAAGAACAAACCAATCTTTAGAACAGTATTTGCGTTGTTTCACGGCTGATACTCAGACGGACTGGGCCTTCTTCCTACCGTTTGCTGAATTTGCATTTAACAACGCTTCACATTCTTCCACGGGGGTTCTCAGCCCTTTCGGACCAACCCTCCAGAGTTCCCTCCGTAGATGAATGGGTTTCCAAATGGCCAGGGTTATGGAATAAAATCCAGCAACATCTGACTAAGGCCGTTCGTCAACAGAAAAAATTTTCAGATCGTAAACGTTCTTCTAACTCTGGTTATGAGGTGGGAAACTGGGTTTGGCTTTCAACCAAGAACTTGGCCTTACGCCAGCCCTCCGCTAAGTTAGGCCCTAAATTTATCGGCCCCTTCCCCATAACACGAAAGATCAATCAGGTTACGTATCAGTTAGCCCTCCCTTCGTCCATGAAAATCTGTAAATCCTTTCATGTTTCACTTCTTAAGCCTGCAAGAAACCATGAACCCAATAGTCCTCCTAGTCCTGTGTTGGTCGATGGGCATCAGGAGTTTGAGATTGCCCGGGATCTTGATTCCCGCTTTTTTAGAAACTCTCTTCAATATTTAATTGACTGGAAGGGGTACGGCCCGGAAGAAAGATCTTGGGTTCCGGCCAGAGAGGTTCATGCGCAGAATTTGGTGAAAAGATTTCACAGGGAGAATCCTCTGAAGCCCAGCTTGGAGGGTCCAGTGGCCCCTCCTCCTTACTTGTCTAGAACTATCTCTGCTGGCAGGTGGCTTGCTGGCCACCCTACCCTTTGAACTGGTCTATTGGAGTTAAAAAAACAAAGATTAAAGCTGAAGCCTTAATTAAGCTCTGTCCTGCAGTGGGCAATGTCCTCTATCAAGATCTGTCAGCAAGTCTTCCTGCAGCCCAGCAGTGCTCCTATTCTGTCTGCCCCAGGGGTTGGGCTATATCTCTACCACTATCTGAAAATAAATGGGAAGAACGTTCCCTGTCTGACTGTTAGACACTTACCTCATCGCCGTTCCTGGTCCCGCGGCGCGCTGTCGGGTGGCCCCCGCCGGGCTGCTGCCCGACGGTCCCCGGGTCTGCCAGCTCCTGGGCACCGTCGTGGGGACCAGGGGCTGGCGGTGCAGGACGCCGTTGGTGGCCGCGTCGCAGCCCGCTCCGCGCGGCTGCGCGGCCCTGCTGCTCTCCCCTGTGATGCGGCGCTTCCTCCTCCTGGCGATCCGATTCTCAACGTGCTCGTGCACGCGCGCGAGCACGTCTTCTTTATGCCTCCCGGCGGCGCTTCCCCCAGCGTGCCCGTCGGGGGCGAGTTTGAAATGACCTATCTGTGGCTGGTTCCTGGGATCGGACCCAGGGACTGGTCGGCCTGTCTGGCCTGGGCCGTCCAGCTCCTGGGACCGATCCCATTTCCTATGTATGCACCAATCATTTTGATTCCCTCCATTGTCCCCTTTCCCCAATGGCCAGTGTTCCCTATAAAGCTATACTGCCTCAGTATCCCAGTGCCCGTTATAGCCTCTGGGTTCTGGAAGTGTGTTTACATTGTCTCTTGTTATTATTCGGCTTTGGACTTCGACTTCTCTTGCTTGCTGCCTGCCCTGACCTTTCGCTTGCCTGACCACGATTCCGCCTGACCCCTCTGATACCTCGCACCGTGACCTCCTGGATTTGACCTCGGCTCGTTTGACTATTCTTCGTTACCTCCTTCGGATACCTCGCCCCGTGACCTCCCGGTTTGACCTCGGCCTGTATTTGGACTTCCGCCATCCGGCATCCTCATTTGGGACTCCCTGCCGTTCATCAGTCTCCACCTTAAGCTGGTAACCTTTGCGCCCTATAAGTCCTGGGGGTAACCGAGTGGGAGAGGCATTACCCGTGTCTCCTACAAGCGGGGGCTTGTCTATAGGCAGAAGAGGCGGTGGAGATTGGGGGTTACCAGCTCAAGACAGACAGGTGTCCGGTACAGTCCTGACACTGACTGCCCTGGCATCCCACCAGGGGGAATGCCGAGCAACCGATGGAGGGAGCCTTAGTACAATGTCACACAAACAGTGTGTCAAGGGTGAAGGGTAAGGGCATGTAGAGAATTAATTGTATATTCCCCTTAATGCCTCTTCCTTTCACAATGATGCAGAATTACATAAAAGGGAAGTCAGCAGTGGTGTATAAAAGGCTCTGTCCCCGGTGGCTGGGAACTTCCCCTGGATGAAAAACAGAGCATATAGACGAGGCACCTTTGACGTGGAAGAGAGGCCAGTAAGGCCACCACTACTGGCACAAGAGGAGCACTTTTTGTACCACAAGATGGTGCTCACTGCAGGACTGAAAAAAAAAAGGTAAAATGTTTTGAAATTTGGTGTGCTGCCTGCTGACCTGCTGAGTCCCTCCTTCAAGATCACCCACACCCCACTGGCCTGAAAGAACACTAGAACTGTGCCAAAGGGCACATGGGCTTGGAAACTGCTTACCCGGCCCTGGTGTGCCAGGCTATTAGGCCCAGGAGGGGGTATGCTTTTTGTTCTACACATAACATCAGTCACCAGATGGGCCAAGAATAATGTTGTAAATTTCGACCGAGGTAGGGTTTTTATTTACGGTAACCCTGTCCTGTCTCAGCACCGTGGGAGAGTGGCAGAGTGTGGGAGGGGGGGAGGGTTAATGATTTAATTTACATAAATGAAAGATTATGTATCTGTGAGAGATATAATGAAAATAATATATCCCATCTCTGATATTCCCTGTATCTATAACAATAGGTCTTAATGGAATGCACTCTGATTTCCTGGATGAGGGGTCGGGACCTAATGGCTGATGTTGGTGAACACCATGCAGTGCCTCCACAAGGACTCTCAGCTTCAAAAGAATCCCTGTTACAATTTTCACCTAAAACTGGGGACTGAGTAGGAAAGTCTGGGCCAAAGATTAACCTATGTTGGGAGCCTTCTTTTAAAGTGTAAGCTTGCTACATCAGTGACATGGCAGTACTTTAGTACTTTAAGAATTAAGAGGTTTCTGTAAGGATTAATCATATGTAAACCACATATTTGAAACCTGCAGATCATAATGCATCATACATAGGTTTAAAACCAGGGCACAGGGACTGAGTTATGTAGAACTCGGGCTAGCAGTCATATGTCAATGCATGCCCCCGTTGGGCTCATTCAGAACTAGCATCCTATGACATTCTGCCACACATGATAGTTTTGGGGATTTTAGCTGATACTGCAGAATAGGAAGCAACCGCAACCCCTCCCAGAGGGGAGGAGGTAATGTCTGACTGGTGAATGAAGTTCGGAGAGCTTAGCCCCTATGGTTGTCTTTTCTTCTGGGGGGTCACATGATTTGTGGAGGGAGTACCAAAAATACAGCGTGCTCTACTCGCCGCTGGTGGTTGCCCACCCTGCATATCAACTAACAGCATAAAGGTAACTGACATTTAACTTCTCATTTTCATTGTAACATGTTCATGACATGTACCATATTTTTTCGCCATATAAGACGCACCTGCATATAAGACACACCCTAGATTTGTAATATATAAATATATATATATATATATATATATATATATATATATATATATATATATATTATATAAATATAATATATAAATATTTAAATATATATAAATATTCTGAACCAAATGGTGTGCTAAAATACCCCCTACCAATCACCCCATTATAGACAGTGTGCAGAATTCGCCCAATCACACCATTAAAGACCCCACATTACAGGCAGTAAGCAGTATTCCACATTAAAGGCAGTGAGCGGTATCCCACATTAAAGGCAGTGTGGGGCATCCCAAATGCAGGCAGTGTGTGGGCATCCCCAATACAGGCAGTGTGCTGGCATTCCCAATACAGGCAGTGTGCAGGCATCCCCAATACAGGCAGTGTGCAGGCATCCCCAATACAGGCAGTGTGCGAGCATCCCCAATACAGGCAGTGTGCGGGCATCACCAATACAGGCAGTGTGTGGGCATCCCCAATACAGGCAGTGTGCGGGCATCCCCAATATATGCAGTGTGCAGGCATCACCAATATAGGCAGTGTGTGGGCATCCCCAAAACAGGCAGTGTTCTGGCATCCCCTATACAAGCAGTGTGTGAGCATCCCCAATACAGGCAGTGTGCGGGCATCCCCAATACAGGCAGTGTGCAGGCATCCCCAATATAGGCAGTGTGTGAGCATCCCCAAAACAGGCAGTGTGCTGGCATCCCCTATACAAGCAGTGTGTGGGCATCCCCAATTCAGGCAGTTTGTGGGCATCCCCAATACAGGCCGTGTGTAAGCATCCCCAATACAGGCAATGTGTGGACATCCCCAATACTGGCATGGTGCGGGCATCCCCAATATAGGCAGTGTGCAGGCATCCCCAATATAGGCAGTGTGTGGGCATCCCCAAAACAGGCAGTGTGCTGGCATCCCCTATACAAGCAGTGTGTGGGCATCCCCAATAAAGGCAGTGTGCGGGCATCCCCAATATAGGCAGTGTGTGGGCATCCCCAATACAGGCCGTGTGTGAGCATCCTCAATACAGGCAATGTGTGGACATCCCCAATACAGGCTGTGTGCGGGCATCCCCAAAATAGGCTGGCCGGAATCGGCCTGCACTGAGCTCACTGTAGCTTCCTGCCAATGCTCCCCACTGACTCTGTAGGAGGTGGCAGGGAGCGGCGGCTACAGAAGTGGCAGTCAGCTGCAAGTTCAGAGAGAGACAGTTTCAGCTTCTGGGTGGGAGTGGCATGTGACTCCTGCTAGCGTCATTGGAAGCTGGCAGGAGTCACAGGCCACTCCCTACTCAAGAGCCGAAACCGGATGGCTCTGAACTTGCAGCGGAGAAGGCAGGCAGCGGAGACTAAGGAGATGGGGGATCCACTGATATTTTCCTCCCACTTTTGGGTAAAGATAACTGTGTCTTATAGGGGCGAAAAATACGGTATATAGCTTGTCTAGTCTGCTCCTAAAGATTGCTTTGTACAAAACAAAAGAGTTGCTATGGGGGCTGAATTTGCTCCAAGTCTTTCCAATATTTTCTATGGCAATAACCATAAGGGGTTAAAGTTTTGGAAACACTATATTGATGACTGCTTAGTTTTATGCTATTCCTGGATGATTTGATCATAATTTATACGTACCAATAACAAGCTGTCACCATTCTAAATGGTTAATGAATATACCAAGGGGACAATTTCTCTGCATTAGTAATTGTATGATGGATGGTGATTTTTTTGGAACAGGCTGAAGTAATTGGGGAATGGTTTGTGAAGAAGAGTTATGATGCGGGGACTTTTTGAGTTAATCAAAAAATAAATGATAGAAGTTTTGTCGGTAGACAGAGAAAAGATGGTGAAAGTAGTTAAAAGAGAGAGGGGACGAATGAATGGGTCGGAATTTGCAATGCTAACACAATATGGACATGATCATAAAAAGTTAAAAATGATTCTAAACAAGTACTGGTCCATACTAAAGAATGATGAAATATTAGGGCTGGCCCAGATTTATCTTTAGCGGACCTCCTACCACAATGGAGTTGACAAAATGTATTATAGATCCCCCCAAAAAAGAGAAGGTACTTTGTTGAATGTAGAAGTTTTTTTTAGATGCCAAAAGTGTATGTGTTGTAAAACATATACTAGCACTAATATAAGGCATATAAAAAGGGTCAAATCTAGGATCCCAAATGAGTGGCACAAAATTTAGAATTTTAATACTTTTAATAGTACAAATGTGGTCCATTTAATTGAAAGCCCTTGCGGTAAGCAGTATGTGGGGCGGACAAGTAGAAGCTTGAAAATATGGTTTAGGAAACATGTTTATAATATAAAAAGGGGATATGAACTGCATAGTTTGTCGGCACACTTTATTATGGCACATGAGAATAACTCCGAAGGGTTAAGATTTTGAGGAAGGGTTAATAGAACACGATAGAGAGAACCCATTTAGGGTTATTTAGGACAAGAAAATTAATATGGAATAGAAACAGAAATAGACGAATTAGAATATACTCAAATGTCACCTCAGGGGATATCTATTTACAATGAGATTGAAGCACAATTTTATATTAGGAATGTAGCTAAATGTAATCTCACAGAGGTACAACACAAGGCACTTAGTAGAGGCCTATATTTTGTCAAAGAGAGTAATATGGACAAATTCATGTTCTGGAAAGATATTCGCTTATATGTACGGAAACTAGTGTTAAGTATCCTACATGACAAAAAAGATGAGTCTGAATTACCAAATGGGCTGGGCTGAAAGGATCTATCCACACAGAAAAAAACAAGCAATAGTAACTAATGGAATAGATAATAAAACATCAAATAAAAAATTTAAAAAAGGATCCTGCTTTATCCTCCTCTAATTACAAACACTAGCATAGACAGGAAGTGCAGTGAGACGCTGAAACAAGTAGCGATAGTGTTCAATGTCTCCTCTTTTCTCCTTCCTTCTCTCCCCTCTCCTGCCGCCAGGAGGTTACTAAGCACGAGTGCGCCAAAACAATGAATGTGTGATGCTGACATCAAGATGGGTGCAAGCCACCTCCTCCTTTCCCCCCAATCTGAGAAATAGGCCAGTGATGACAATGAGGGAATGTGAGCACACATGCGAAGAGATCAAGCTTTAGACTATAGGAGGAAAGAGCGGTAGTTTAAAAGGTGTGTAACTAACTGAACAAAGACAGCAGTTCAGGGAATGAGAGCGGGAGCCCAGCAGAAAACCACACGGTGGAAGAAATGCTGGATTTAACAAATTAAGTACTACAGCAAGGTGAGTGAGGGTGTGATGGCTATATTAAATTGATTGCTACAAGCCTTAAGCCGGGTGGACGTGCTTTGCATTCCGGGGCCCGGTGGGGCAGTGCGCTCCAGGCCCTGGACCGCATAAAGGTGCCGCCGGAGTGGCGTCGCATACACCCCTAGACCGATGAGCATACAAGCTAGAAAAGCAAAGAGAGCTCACCAGGAGCCGGGCGCACACTCGGGGGGGGAGTTCCTTGGAAGCCACAACTGCAGAGGATGCGCCGATTGCGCTTTTAAAAAGGTATAGTCACGCTTTTATGCCATTTAACCTTATACATTCTATATTAGTTGATGGATGGCAACAAATATACTCTGTTACAACTTTGCTGATTCCTTTTAGTGTCCATCCCAGGACTATCTCCCAAACTGATCTACTATCAGCTGCCTATTGGAAACTCTCATAAAGCCACGAACAGGTACACTTACCAAGTAATTAAAATGCATTGTAAACATACCAGAGAGTATAATACTAAAGATTATAATATTCATATACTATATTGGATTGAATGGCATATGAATTATCTTAAAGGGCCAGCCTTCGATGATCTGATACATAAACGATGTTTGAGCCACTTTTCTTTGGGGAAAATTAAGGCTAGTGAATTATGTATGAAAAATAACTACTATTGACAAACTAATCATACATTCATGGATTCTCTTTGAGGTATATATATTTTATTCAATTTATGGAATGAATAATCATGTACGATAGATAAAATAAATTAACCTATATCCCATTGCTCCCCTTTCTCTAACATAAGGGCATTGAAAAAGCCGAATGAACAGGCGAAACATGTCTGCCCACTAAAAAGGTTCTTATGAGAAAGAAAAGGGAGTACAATATGCAATGATATCCATGTAAATAATATTTGATGTGTAATAAGACATGAATTGATGCTCAAAGCTGCACACCAATGTAACATATTGAAGTATACAGATGCAACAGAATGTAATACATGAAAGTAACTAATAGATTTTTAATATTTTTTATGAAATGTATATAAATAAATATTTTTGCAACCGGAGGGCTTCCCCGCCAGAGACGTCCTTTTCCCAATGGTGAGAGGTGCTGCAGGAATTCCAGAGTCATCCGTGAGGAAATCAGGAACAGCTCTTACAAGGGCTAGTGAATGGCGATATAGCGTTTCCCCCAATAAGAGACGGAACTCAGTATTGAGGGTGAAGATGACCTTTTTTTATTAGTGCCACCCTGGGCCTTATATGCAAGTCTCCATGCAAGGGGACCTCCCCTGTGGACCTGATGGAGAACTGCATGACAAACGTACAGACCAATGGGAGCAGGCCACACAATCCCTCAACTCTGCCGGTAACACAATCAGCAACACAATGACATTGTCTGGAACATGCTTAAGAAAATGAAAGTAATGAATCTATGTAAAGTCCAAGGGGCAGAAACAGTGCCTTTAAAATCCAATATGCCCAAGTAGGGTCCCATGGGCCATATAGAAAAAGGAACAGTGGGCATCCAATGAATGACCCGGTGGGCAATTGAATAGTGGTGAAATCCAAAAGGCAGAGAGTCTGTCACAATGCCCCCTTTTTGTGGAACACCCGGCAGACCCAGATTGACCCTGTTCGGGTTAATGTGAGGCTGTCCGAACTCTTGTTATGGGCAGAGTTCTGTTTGCCGGGATAATTCATCTGCATTACCGTTTTGTCTACCGGGCCTGTATTGGATTGTAAAATTATATGGCTGCAGGGCCAAGCTCCATCGCAATAGTCGTCCATTGTCCCCTGCGACCCGGTTCAGCCATACCAAGGGATTGTGGTCCAAACACTGGGATATTGTGGCATTGGTGAGTTCAGCACCAAAGTCCTTGGTTGGATGTGGGCCCAGTTGCTTTGCTTTCTTATAGCTGGTCCAAGTTTCAATCTCTTTCCATGGAAGCTGATCGGAGAATCCACAATCTTCTGCACATCTACATCATCGTAAAAGGAGACAAAACCATAACCCTTAGAAATGCCAGAGGCATCTGTAATAATTTTGAAATTCTTTACAGAGCCATACTTTGAAAAAAAAATCCTTAATTTCATGCTGATCAATCCGAAGGTCAATGCCCCCAACAAAAATAGTGTTCGGCATAAGTTTTCCTTCTGGAAGGACATAACCTGATGGCTGATCCTCTTCTTGGGTTCTTGTAACAGACATGATGTGATGCAGACGAAGCCCCTGGGTCTCCCCGACCAGTGGACTGGAGTCGGCAGCTCGGGCTTGAGCCCGGGTTGTAACAGGTGCTGGCTGGCCCAGGGGTAGCGTAGGCAGAAGTCATTGGTCCTAGATTATTTCCCAATAGTACTTCTGCTGGTAAGTTGTCCATAAGTCCCACATGTACTCTGTCGGATCCAGCGCCCCAGTCAAGATGTACTCGGGCGGAGGGGAGTCGAAACACAGCTCCTCCCGCCACCCTTATTGCAACGGTATGTCCGGTGTGGTCTTGGTTCTTGACCAAATGAGGTTGGAGCAAGGTAAGTGTGGCTCCGGTGTCGCGTAATCCTTGTGCGGTGCGCCCATTGACTCATACCTCCTGGCGATGGTGCTGTCGGTTGTCTTGGATGGCTGCTTGTACGGGATCAGCTTCATACAGTACCCCCAGATACTCTTCCGAACTGCTCTCAGCTTCCAAACAGTGTGCCGCAGGAGTACGGGAGATGGAAGGTTGTGTTTGCCTCCATGTGTTCCGGGGAGGCTCTAGGGCGCAATCCCTGCGATAATGCCCCCATTGTTTGCAACAATGGTACTGAACTGTAGAGAGGTTTGGTTGCTGCGCTGGCCTATGTGGCCCAGAGTAACGAGTTGGCGCTGAAGCCACAGGTGCTTGAAATTTGATGGGAGGTGGTGGTTTTGGAGCGGACTCTTCTGTCCAGCGGGCATCGGTGTACTCGTCGGCTAGACAAGCAGCCTCAGGTAGCGTTAGAGGCCTCCGGTCATGTACCCACTCTCTTTGTTCTGATTGCAGGGCATTGAGAAAATGTTCTAGTAAAAACAACTGTAGTACATCCTCACCGGTCGTGGCTTGGCATCCAGTGACCCAGTGTAATGCTGTACAATGGAGGCGACATGCCAACTCCGCGTAAGAATCCCCTCCCTTCTTTTGGGATTCCCGAAATCGTCGCCTGTAGGCTTCCGGGGTGACAGCGTACCGGGCTAACAAAGCCTCCTTTACCAGATGGTAGTGTGGTAAGTCCGCATCAGGGATGGCCCGGAAAGCATCGGAAGCTTTCCCAGATAGTTTCCCTGATAATATGGTGACCCATTCCTCCGTGGGTACCCGGTGTAAAGCGCACTGCCGTTCAAAATCGGCCAAAAATCCGTCAATCTCGTCGTCACTTTCCTGGAAGGACTTAAATGCTGCAAATGGAATCTTTCTCCCCCCAGTGTAACTGAGGCTCGGAGACACAGGGGCGCTGAGAGGCTGCTGGGTTGCGAGTCGCCGATCTTCCCTTCGCTTACTGGCCTCTGCCTCCGCTGCGGCGAAGACTCGGTCGATCAGTTCCTGTGATGGATTCGGGCCATTGACCGATAATCTGTTCTGAACCACTTGAACGAGAGCAGCATCTCTATATTGGTTTCAGTCCTCACTGCTGCACGATCCATTTCGATCAGCTCGGCTATCAGTTCCTGACGTGGGCGGTTGCTAGCTGACCTTCCCCGGCTCTCGAGTAGATCCTTCAGGGTCAGCCTTTTCAACTTGTCATACTGACTCTCCATCAGGGTAGCACTCTCTCTGGGTAGAAAGGACTATCCCACCGCTTGTCACCACTTGTAGCCAGAGGGCTTCCCCGCCAGAGACGTCCTTTTCCCATTGGTGAGAGGTGCTGCAGGAATTCCAGAGTCATCCGTGAGGAAATCAGGAACAGCTCTTACAAGGGCTAGTGAATGGCGATATAGCGTTTCCCCCAATAAGAGACGGAACTCAGTATTGAGGGTGAAGATGACCTTTTTTTATTAGTGCCACCCTGGGCCTTATATGCAAGTCTCCATGCAAGGGGACCTCCCCTGTGGACCTGATGGAGAACTGCATGACAAACGTACAGACCAATGGGAGCAGGCCACACAATCCCTCAACTCTGCCGGTAACACAATCAGCAACACAATGACATTGTCTGGAACATGCTTAGGAAAATGAAAGAAATGAATCTATGTAAAGTCCAAGGGGCAGAAACAGTGCCTTTAAAATCCAATATGCCCAAGTAGGGCCCCATGGGCTGTATAGAAAAAGGAACAGTGGGCATCCAATGAATAGTGGTGAAATCCAAAAGGCAGAGAGTCTGTCACAGCAACTAATTAGTGAGGTCACGGTCAAAAGCGCAATTTTTTAGAACCGAGAATAGCATAGACTTATATTTTATTGATGTGATCTATAATGAAGAATAAGAATCAAAATCAGCGGCATAATATATTAAGGATGTGTTTTAATATCATAGTGTGAAGAACATGATGAACAATATAATTCATAAAGGAATTTGAATAGTATGAAAAGGCGTTTGAACTGTATGAAGAGAAGTAAGTAAATTATACAAATGCATACCTAAATACCTAAACCATACAAGATGAAGTAAAATATATTGGAGTGGAATTGTATTGATTTTAAATGATTTTAGTTTGAGTTTAAAAATCTATGTAATATTTTATGTTGATAAATGTGCAAGGTTGCTGTTTGTATACGAAAATAATTCTACAGTAAAAATGTAATGAACTGACTTCGATGTGTTAATTGGTTGAGGAGGTTGTTATCCTGACTAGTAGGGCTACAAATAATCTAGTGTGTTGATTATATATTTGCTCTATTTCCATGGCAGATCAATAAATCTACAGACACATTTCTATTTGTTAATCTGTGGGAGTGTGTTAAGATGCCTGTCAAGCCGGCATAGACCAAGAGGGGTACCCTAGGTAGGAGCAGGACCAAAAAAAAAGTTTGTCTTAATATTAAGAAAAAAATTTAAGTTATTTCAACTTACAAATTTCCAGACATTTGAAAACCTGTATCAATAGAAATCTGAAGACCAGTATCTTTCATTATTTCCACATCGCAGTTTGGCAGGCTGACATCCATAATATTTATCCTGTATACCAACATCAAACGCGTGTTAATATTTACTGTGCACAATATTTAGTTTACATATAGTGTTTCATTTTCCTAACATGATCAATAATGCCGGGTTTTAAAAAAAAAATACCACTTTGTCATAAGTCTAAGAAAATACAAGTTATTTATGGGCTGGAGGGAAGATTGGGAGTCTGTTAGCATAATTGTTTCATGCTACTTATTTGGCAAAGCAATTAGTAAAGAAACCTTTTGCACAATGTGAAATGTCTAGCACCACTCCCAATTATCATCAACCTGAGTAAAAACAAATGTGCCAATCCCTGGACCGAAAGGTACACTGTATCAATATAAACAACAACTGTCCCAGTAAACCGCAAAATGGGATGCCTCGGGAGGCACCAAATGTTCCTCAATAATCAATCCTCCAAAGTCACATCAATACAACCATTTTTAATTCATTAGTATGCCAAAAAACCTGGCACCTTGAGAAAGTGGACTTTGCTCCACGGAATGCGTGGGTGGTGAGATTTTGTACCTGGCCCAGCAGGGGTGATTTTGCACTATAGGGGTGTTTGTTCCAGATGGTTTTGGCATGTTCATTTGATATTACGTAGATATGTTTTGCACATGTGATATTTATAACTTTGCTCTGCATTACTGCACTTTTTTGCACTAGCACTTCAGATTAGACACAGGATATTCATTGGTAGGAATAAAATTATTTGATTATGTATATATGGTATGAACTTTGGAAATTGTTATGAGGGTTCCTTGCTGTGGCCGGGTTTGTGTATAAATGTTTTTTAAGATTGTGATTGTACTGAGTTTATGTATATCTCTGTGAGCTTATGTATATGTTTGTAGTCTTTTTTAACATACTAATGAATTAAAAATGGTTGTATTGATGTGACTTTGGAGGATTGATTATAAAGGAACATTTGGTGCCTCCCGGGGCATCCCATTTTGTGGTTTAATGGAACCGTTGTTGTTTATATTGATATTTGGCTAAGCAAGTTAACCTTTAGGTGTGAATTGCAACCTGCATTTTATCTCATTTTTAACTTTAACACTCAATAAAATGTATGATCTAATTTACCCCCCAATTTACTGAAACTGTGGGTGTGCTGCCTTTTCAGGCTAGTTCAGTTATAATTGCTCTTAGGAGTGTATTACTTATAGTTGTGTAGTGCACCACTGCCATCTACTGGCAGGAGGTATAACAGTTCTACCTTTATCAATGTGTATTCAGTGAATTCCTTAGACAGGAAGTAACCTTTGCTACAGGAAGTTCTCTTCAGCCATTTTAGATTTTTATTCTCTATGGATGCAGCAGATATTTTCCTCTCCCAGAAGGTTTGAGACATCATCACCTGTAAGTGCCTTTCTGTTATGTCATTATCATCTATGCTGACTAGTGTTTCATGTGTACTGATATGCTGTTATTGGATTGTATTGCAGTTTCACAATTAAAGAATATATACTGAAGAAAATATATATATATACTAATAAAACAGTATAAAGTTGGATTCCTTTGGTGAACAATACACGCATGGGCTTCTGTTTACTGAGATCTCCGACAAGTGTTTAGCTGTCCGTTTAGAATCACACACAGTCAGAGCTTTGAGAGCGGAACAGTGAAAAGGTATTAGCGCAACAAGCCTGGGGATAGGAGTCGCTGCACAGACAGAATGAGCCTAAGATCAGGAAGACGCTATAACGCTGAAGATCAGCTACCCGCGACACATCAGGGCAGGGAGAGCATGCCAGGTGTCCAGCAGGATGATACACGCTCACATTCATCTAGATCAGCAAGGTCCAGTCAGTTTTCATCAGCAAGCGCCCTTTTTATCAGAGCGCGCGCCAAAGCAGAGGCCGCTCGTGTTCAGTTAGAATTTGCTGAGAAAGAGGCCGCCATTATAAAAGAAAAATCAGATCAGGAAGCAAAGCTGATAAAAGAGAGATCAGAACAGGAAGCAAGGTTGATAAAAGAAAAATCAGATCAGGAAGCAAAGTTGATAAAAGAGAGATCAGAACAGGAAGCAAGGTTGCATATTCTTCAGCGTCAGTGTGCAGCAGCCGTTGCAGCAGCAGAAGCCGCAGCTTATGCAGATATGGAGCGGTCTGAAATGGAGTCCATCTATGGAGGCCCAGATGTGCCTGAGAAACCCGTTCCCTCAGCAGAACGCACTAGGGAGTATGTCCGAGAACTTTCAAGTGATGGTGCAATAAAACAGTTTCCCAATCCAGAGTCACCTGAATTTAAACCAAAACTGGCAGAACTCCTGAGTGTCCAAAAACAAACCCACGAGGCCGGTAGTACCAGAGTGATAAAAGATGAACCCTCACCGCAGCAATCCAAACACCAGAGCATGCAAGACGTCACTAAATATCTTGTCCGTAAAGAAATGGTTAATGCAGGCTTCCTCAAGTTTGATGACTGTCCTGAGAATTACTGGGCATGGAAGGCTTCCTTTATGAACGCAGTAAGAGACTTGGACTTAACAGCTGCAGAGATGTTAGACCTGATGGTAAAGTGGCTTGGGTCAGAGTCTGCAGAGCATGCAAGAAGGATGCGCAGGATACACCTATTTAACCCTCCAGTAGGACTCGATATGGCCTGGCAAAGGCTAGAAGAAAGATATGGATCACCAGAGTCAATTGAAGGTGCACTAATGAAAAGATTGGAGTCTTTCCCCAAGCTAAACAGCAAAGACAATTTGAAACTACAAGAGCTAGGAGATATTCTTTGGGAAGTTCAGTGTGCCAAGGAAGAAGGTTATTTAAAGGGACTTGCACATTTAGATACCGCCAACGGTACAAGGCCTATAGTGGAGAAACTACCTCACCACCTGCAAGAAAAATGGGTGAGTGTTGGAGCAAAATACAAGGAAGATCATGGTGTCCCTTTCCCCCCTTTCTTTGTGTTTTCCAGGTTTGTACAGCAGCAAGCCAAAATGAGGTGCGATCCCAGTTTTTCCTTCATCACCAGCAGCCAGCTTCCAAAGGCAGAAAAGCCACCTAGACCCTACCAATAGAACTTCAGTGATTGCCCACAAGACAATGGTTCCCTTTGAAGACTCAGGAGGTGCAAGCAGCTACAAGGTAAACACCTATGAAGACCCTGACAGACTTTGCCCACTTCATAAAAAAACCCATCCTCTAAACAAGTGCAAGGGGTTCAGAAGTAAACATATCAAGGAAAGGTTAGCCTTTCTTAGGGAAAACGGCATCTGCTTCAAGTGTTGTGCATCCACCAAGCATATAGCCAAAGACTGCAAAATACAAGCAAATTGCTCAGAATGTGGCAGTAACAGACACATCGCAGCTTTACACCCCAATACCTTGCATCAACCACTAGAGGTCGCTGAAACCCTGAAAGATGACGACAGGGAGCAAAAGGATGAATCAGCTACCCCAGTAATGGCCAAATGCACTGAAATCTGTGGTGACAGTATGAATCCACGCTCATGTTCCAAGATCTGCCTAGCAACAGTGTACCCCACTGGGAATAAAGAGAAGGCAGTGAAGATGTATGTGGTTCTGGATGAACAAAGTAACAGGTCTCTGGCAAGGTCAGACTTTTTTGATGCCTTCAACATTACGTCAAGTGCAGTGCCATACACTCTAAAAATATGTGCAGGAGTGAATCAGAACGCAGGAAGGGGAGCGACTGACTTTACAATTGAGTCTCTTGACAAGAGAGTCCATCTCCCACTCCCCACCTTGATAGAATGTGATATGATACCAGATGATAAGGCAGAGATTCCTTCACCAGAAGTGGCCCTTCATCATCCTCATATTAAATCAATATCTCACCTTATTGCAGCTGTTCAGAGAGACACCTCTATTCTTCTACTGCTTGGAAGAGACATTCTGCAGGTACATAAGGTACGTCAACAAATTAATGGACCTTTTAATGCCCCGTATGCTCAAAGACTTGATCTGGGGTGGGTTATAGTAGGAGAAGTTTGTCTGGGAGCAGCACATCGTCCAGATAGTGTCAATACTTCAAAGACATCTGTGCTAACAAATGGGCGTACGTCCTACCTCAGCCCATGCCAGAACATCATTGTTGTTAAAGAAACCCTGAAACCATGCTATGACTTTTCTTCCAGTTATAATAGAGACATTTGTTGTGACATAAAGACTGACACTTTTGGGAACTCAGTGTTTCAGAGGACAAAAGATGATGACAAGCAAGCAATGTCTATAGATGATCAAACATTTCTCCATATCATGGACAAAGAGGCATTCCAAGATGAAAACAATAATTGGGTAGCCCCTTTACCTTTTCGCACACCCAGGTGTTATTTACCTAGCAACAGAGAACAAGCCATGAAGCGCTTGAACACACTACGTAAAACCTTGCAAAGAAAACCTGAAGTGAAAAAAGACTTTACAGAATTCATCAAAAGGATGCTGGACAACAATCATGCTGAAGTAGCACCACCACTGGATAAAGTGAGAGAGGACCATCGTGACTACCTGCGTTTCCTGTGGTACAAGGACAACGACATAGACAAAGAGGTAACAGAATACAGAATGAGAGTACATGTGTTTGGTAACAGCCCTTCACCAGCTGTTGCTATATACTGTATGCAGAAGGCTGCCCAGAAAGGTGCAGGACATTATGGTCAAGAGGCCAAGCACTTTGTCATTAGACATTTCTATGTGGATGATGGACTTGCTTCAGCTAACACACCTGAAGGAGGAGTCAACATTCTCAACAAAGCAAAACAAATGCTGGCAGAGTCTAATCTGCGACTACATAAGATTGCCTCTAACAGCAAACAAGTCATGTAAGCTTTCACCACAGAAGACAGAGCTAAAGACCTCAAAGACCTTTGCCTGGGAACAGAGGCCCTTCCTTTGCAGAAGAGTCTAGGCCTAAGCTGGGATCTTTTTAAAGACTGTTTTGTGTTCCAGGTTTCCTCAACAGAAAAGTCATTCACAAGAAGAGGGGTCCTATCCACTGTTAACAGCCTCTATGATCCCCTCGGGTTCGTGGCACCGGTCACCATGAAAGGTAAGGCCTTAGTTCGTGAACTGTCAAATGGAGAAAGTGAGTGGGATGCCTCGCTTCCCCAAGAAAGACTCCATGAGTGGGTCCAATGGACAGAGTCTTTACAAGCCTTACAGTGCTTACAAATATCCAGGTGTTATGTTCCTGTTTCATTGTCACAAGCCTGTAAAAATGAACTGTATGTCTTTTCAGATGCATCTGTTATAGCAATAGGTGCAGTTACTTACTTGAAGGTAACTGATGCAGGAAATGTCTGCCATGTTGGATTTGTTATGGGAAAATCCAAGCTAAGCCCTAAGCCAGCACATACGATTCCACGTCTAGAGTTATGTGCAGCTGTACTAGCAGTTGAACTGTACGAGCTAGTGAGAGACGAGATAGACTTAAAGCGGACTTTCACTCTGAATAAGAGTCTATCTTATATGTTTCCCACACCCTGTACATACAGATTGTTCACATTAAAAATCATCCTACCTGCATCTACTGCATGTTATGAGCCTTTAAACATCCAAGATGGCGGCTTATGAAGCCGCCATCTTATCAGGCAGCCTGCAAACAGGAAGTGCCTCCTGACTGTGCTGCTCTGCATTCTGGGATTGCTGACCATTACCTGACCCCAGCTCTGCTCTGTCTGAGCAAAGCACAGCTATAACCCGCTCCCCTGTACCTTATCCCACTCTCCTCTCCTCAGTAAGTGTGATGCTTCTGAGTCAAGATGGCAGCGCCCGTATCCTAAATTCCTGAACAGAGTTGCAGCCCAGTGGGGGAAAGAATAATAAGTTAGTGACTAAAAACGTAAAATATATTAATTTTAGATGTTGGGGAACCGTTTTTTAAGAGTTTGGCCTTTTCATTAAATCACGCTGAAGGTCCGGTTTAAGTCTAGATGCTGTGAAATTCTTTACAGACAGTAAAACAGTCTTAGGCTATATCTGCAACACTACAAAGAGATTCTTCTTATATGTTTCCAACCGGGTGAACAGGATCAGACAAACAACATGTCCAGAGCAATGGTTCTATGTGCCCTCAGAACAAAATCCTGCAGATTATGCTACCAGGCCTACACAGATAGCTAGCCTTCAGAACTCTATATGGTTCTCAGGTCCACCATTTCTGTATCAGACGGCTGTAGATAATCCTGATAACACCAATGTTTACCCTTTAGTGGAGCCTGAAGCTGATCCTGAAATTAGGTCAGAAGTAGTAAACTTTAGCACTAAAGCCCTTGACGCTAAACTGAAGCCACATCGCTTCGTAAGATTCTCTGACTGGAAGAGACTGAGCAGGGTTATAGCAAAGTTAATCCATGTTGCCAAAAGTTTCCACAAGAAAACTAACAATGATCAACCTGGAAGCTGGAGAGTTTTCCATGAAAGGATCAGTTTAGAAGAAATTTCACAAGCCAAGACCGTTATAATTTCTTCTGTACAAAACACATATTTTAGGAAAGAATATGACTGTATTGAACAACAAAAGACACTTCCAAAACATAGCCGTCTTACAAAACTCAGTCCCTTTATAGGTCAAGATGGACTATTAAGAGTAGGAGGCCGTTTATCATTTGCCACGCTGTCAGATGAGGAGAAGCAGCCTATCATCATTCCTCATGATCACCATATTGCTGCCTTGATCATAAGATATTATCATAATCAAATAGTACACCAAGGGCGTCATATTACTGAAGGTGCAATCAGAGCTGCAGGTTTCTGGATCCTTGGTGGAAAATGTCTAGTGTCTGCAATCATTCACAAATGTGTCATATGCCGGAAGCTCAGAGGGAGATTGGAAAGCCAAAAGATGTCAGAGTTACCAGAAGACAGAGTCAATCCTGAACCTCCATTCACTAGTGTGGGAGTTGATGTGTTTGGTCCCTGGGAAGTTGTAACCCGCCGAACCAGAGGAGGTAGCGCTGACAGCAAATGTTGGGCTGTTCTTTTCACGTGTCTTTCTATCAGAGCAGTGCATATAGAATTGGTTGAGTCCATGTCAGCATCCAGTTTCATCAATGCTCTAAGAAGATTCTTCTCTGTTCGTGGTCCAGCTAAGTTGATTCGCTCTGACAGAGGTACTAACTTTGTAGGTGCATGCAAGGAGCTGCATATATGCTCAAATGATACAGAACTTCTAGACTATCTTCAAGACAAAGGCACTTTTTAGATGCAATGTTGCTCCAAGCCAAACCTACTCGTTTGACTCATGAGACTTTGAGTACCTTTATGGTGGAAGTAATGGCCATCATCAATGCAAGACCTTTGGTGCCAATATCTACAGATCCGGATAACCCAATGGTTCTTACTCCCGCTATGCTCTTGTCCCAAAAGGTAGACTCTTTATCAGCCCCCTGTGGAGACTTTAGTAGAACAGAACTTCATGTAAAGCAATGGAAACAAGTCCAATGCCTAGCTGATACGTTTTGGAAGAGATGGAGGAGAGATTATCTGTTTACCTTACAAAGTCACAAGAAATGGGTTGAAACTAGTCCCAACGTCAAGAAGGGAGATGTTGTGCTGTTGAAACATATCCAAGAAAGCAGAAATAACTGGCCTATGGGAATTGTCACAAATACTTCGCCAAGTAAAGATGGTAAAGTCAGAAAGGTTGAAGTTAAAGTGACGAAACAAGGGAATGTCAAAGTGTACGCCAGACCAGTCTCAGATGTTATTGTTCTCCTTTGAGTATGTGTTAAGTTGCTGGGACAATACATAACTTACAGCTTGTCACCAACAGCTCTCAAATGTGACATTTTCCTTCATTTGAATTCCATCCTGTGGATTACAATTGGGGTTGGAGATAGTTTGGCTTAGTGCGGCTTCTCCAATCCGAAGATGGGTTTATGGAAAAATTATTTCTTCATGTGGACTACTAGCGGGAAGTGCCACAGCCAAGAGACACTGACATTGTGGACTCATGTATAGTTATGTTACCAGTTCTAGTTAGAAATGTATTCTCTTATCAATGTGTTTTTCCTGTACAGTAGATACGTATAGGTAGTGATATAATGTATTATATCAGGCAGGGAGTGTGCTGCCTTTTCAGGCTAGTTCAGTTATAATTGCTCTTAGGAGTGTATTACTTATAGTTGTGTAGTGCACCACTGCCATCTACTGGCAGAAGGTATAACAGTTCTACCTTTATCAAAGTGTATTCAGTGAATTCCTTAGGAAGTAACCTTTGCTACAGGTAGTTCTCTTCAGCCATTTTAGATTTTCATTCTCTATGGATGCAGCAGATATTTTCCTCTCCCAGAAGGTTTGAGACATCATCAACTGTAAGTGCCTTTCTGTTATGTCATTATCAACTATGCTGACTAGTGTTTCATGTGTACTGATATGCTGTTATTGGATTGTATTGCAGTTTCACAATTAAAGAATATACACTGAAGAAAATATATATACACTAATAAAACAGTATAAAGTTGGATTCCTTTGGTGAACAATACAAGCATGGGCTTCTGTTTACTGAGATCTCCGACAAGTGTTTAGCTGTCCGTTTAGAATCACACACAGTCAGTGCTTAGAGACCGGAACGGTGGGTAAGTTACATATTTTTATATTTTATTGTTCTAAGGTGCAGCCGTTACATAATCATTATGGAATCAATCATGTTACTGGAGGGTTGCAGCTTCAAATCCTGTCTGGGAGAGGACGGGCAGGCTGATTCATCAATAATGCCAGGTAGCGACAGATGAGCGTCTGTAGCAGGCATTTTCAGAGCGCCCGCTAGTAGTCACTGTGCTCAGCCATGGGTCGCTAGTTCTTAGCGACTCAGTCGCTGTTCAGTAATGTTGAATACATTGTGAGGAGTCGCTATTTGACCAGTACAGCGCTGTATGGGAGCGCATGTTAGCGACTGCTCATAGCGACTGACTCACATCATATTCAGCAAAAAAACAGCCTCACAAATCTCTGGTGCTGAAAAATGCTTGTTTGAAGCGCAGGAGGTGGTGTGTTTAAAGTGTGTTTTCCAGCATGTATCCACTAGTAACAAAGTGAAAACATATGGAATTACATTGTAGCAACATTGTAAGATGAACACTTTAATGGCAGACCTGTAATGTCATTCTGAAGAAATGCATAAAAAATTAAACAATTGTGAAAAAACAGCTTTTTCAATGCAAGAATAGGTCACAGAATTATTTGTGATTTTTGGGGAAAAAAACAAAAACCCCGTTTAAAGAGAAGAAAAGGATCGTCCATTGAAATGTATGGGAGAGCGACAGATAGCGAGAGGTCATACCTGGTGCTGTGCAAGGCTGAACGCCGGTGCTGTTCGCTGAGGCTGTGAAAATGATGAATCAGACGCTACATGGCGCTATCCCAGTCGCTAAACAGATTCTGCTTGATAAATGTGTAATTGTGTGCTGTGTCCGGCGTTCACCAGTCGTTACCTGTCGCTACCTCTCATTAACCAGCCACTACCTGACGCTATCCCTTCTTAAATAAGGGCCTAAGCAAGCTCTCACATCATAGCCGGCTTGTTAAGCTTCACCTGTGTATGCAGCTCTCCAGGCAACATGTGATTCACCTCCGCCCCCCTAAATGGGGGAAGTCACCAGACAATGGCACCCCTCAGAAGCTGCAGGAGTGCGGCGGAGCATGTGGGGATGAGTGGGACAAGAGGACACTCTATACTTGGGAACAGGGCAGTATCTCTTTTATCACATTATCAGTAGATTACATTCCTTAAGGGCTGCCGCTGGGTGATGCAGAAGATTACAATAAGAGTTACTATTTGGATACTAGTCAGATGTTATTGTCTGGATATTAGTTATTACTGAATCTTTATATATTTATTTATTATCTAAAGAGCGCTTGTCACTTTATATCTTTATATGAACTGATTGGTTTAACCTTGCATCTGGGCAAGATTATCGTATTTTTCGCCCTATATGACGCACCTGCCCATAAGATGCACCTAGAATTTGGGGAAGGAAAACTAGAAAAAAAAATATTCTAAGCAAAATGTTGTGCTAAAACACCCAATTACAGACAGTGTGGCATTCCCCCATCCCATAGGCAGTGTGGAATGCCCTCCTCCCATAGGCAGTGCGGCATTCCACCCTTCCTACTTCCCATGGGCAGTGTAGAATCCCCCCCTCCCATTCCCCATATAGGCAGTGTGACATCCCCCCCTCCCATTCCCCATATAGGCAGTGTGGCATTCCCCCCTCCCATTCCCCATATAGTCAGTGTGGCATCCCCCCTCCCATTCCCCATATAGTCAGAGTGGCATCCCCCCTCCCATTCCCATATAGGCAGTGTGGCATCCCTACCCATTTCCATATAGGCAGTGTGGCATCCTTACCCATTCCCCCCTCCCATTACCATGTAGGCAGTGCATCATCCCCCCTCCCATTTCCATATAGGCAGTGTAGCATCCCCCCATTCCCATATAGGCAGTCCGTCATTCCCCCTAACATTCCCATATAGACAGTGTGGTATCCCCCCATTCCCATATAGGCAGTGTGGCATCCCCCCTCCTTCCATTCCCCATATAGGTAGTGCGGCATTCCCCCTCTTCCATTCTCCATATAGGTAGTGTGGCATTACCCCCCCTTCCATTCCCCATATAGGTAGTGTGGCATTACCCCCCCTTCCATTCCCCATATAGGTAGTGTGGCATCCCCCCCTTCCATTACCCATATAGCTAGTGTGGGTGGCATTTCCCCCCTTCCATTCCCCTTATAGGTAGTGTGGCATCCCCCTTATAGGTAGTGTGACATCCCCCTTCCATTCCCTGTATAGGTAGTGTGGCATCCCCCTTATAGGTAGTGTGACATCCCCCTTCCTTTCCCTGTATAGGTACTGTGCATCCCCCTTCCATTCCCTGTATAGGTAGTGTGGCATCCCCCTTCCATTTCCTGTACAGGTAGTGTGGCATCCCCCTTCCATTCCCTGTATAGGTAGTGTGGCATCCCACTTCCATTTCCTGTATAGGTAGTGTGGCATTCCCCCTTATAGGTAGTGTGGCATCCCCCTTCCATTCCCTGTATAGGTAGTGTGGCATCCCCCTTCCATTTCCTGTAAAGGTAGTGTGGCATCCCTCTTCCATTCCCTGTATAGGTAGTGTGGCATCCCCCTTCCATTTCCTCTATAGGTAGTGTGGCATTCCCCCTTATAGGTAGTGTGGCATCCCCCTTCCATTTCCTGTATAGGTAGTGTGGCATTCCCCCTTATAGGTAGTGTGGCATCCCCCTTCCATTTCCTGTAAAGGTAGTGTGGCATCCCCCCTCCATTCCCTGTATAGGTAGTGTGGCATCCCCCTTCCATTTCCTGTATAGGTAGTGTGGCATTCCCCCTTATAGGTAGTGTGGCATCCCCCTTCCATTTCCTGTATAGGTAGTGTGGCATCCCCCTTCCATTTCCTGTATAGGTAGTGTGGCATCCCACTTCCATTCCCTGAATAGGTAGTGTGGCATTCCCCCTTATAGGTAGTGTGGCATCCCCCTTCCATTCCCTGTATAGGTAGTGTGGCATTCCCCTTCCATTTCCTGTATAGGTAGTGTGGCATCCCCCTTCCATTTCCTGTATAGGTAGTGTGGCATCCCACTTCCATTCCCTGAATAGGTAGTGTGGCATTCCCCCTTATAGGTAGTGTGGCATCCCCCTTCCATTCCCTGTATAGGTAGTGTGGCATTCCCCCTTATAGGTAGTGTGGCATCCCCCTTCCATTCCCTGTATAGGTAGTGGGGCATTCCCCCTTATAGGTAGTGTGGCTCCCTCTCCCTTCTATTCCTCTTATAGGCAAAAGTAAAAAAAAGAAAGAAAGAAGAAAACTCACCTTTTAATCCTCCCCGCTGTCCCCGACGTCTTCACACACAGACACCCGGACAATACAGTGGTGGGCGTGGCCAATACTCGAGCGCCGCCCACCGCTGGATAAGGCTGGCTGTTAACTCTGTATGCTGGCAACACAGAGAGGAAGCGATGGAGGCAGCTGTATCTGCCGCCTCCTCTGCAGCATCTGCACGTACAGGCACCGTGGAGGAGGCGGCAGATACAGCTGCCTCCGCCGCTTCCTCGCTCTCTGCGGCACCAGCACACAGAGTGAACACCCGGCCTTGGTATAGTGGGGGGTGTGGCCGATGCTCAAGCGTCGGCCACGCCCACCACTGTAACAGGCCGGTGTTTGTGTGCGCTGGCGCCGCTGCCTCCGCCCCTTCCAGGACAGCGCGAGCGATGGAGAGGTGGGTTTTTCCTTTTTTATTTCTTTTTTTCCAGCACTTTTGGGGGTGCGCCTTATAGGGCAAAAAATATGGTATATTGGTATATTATTACACATAGATGAACTGGGTATTCTATATTGATAATATTATAACATTGAATTAATTCCCACATTTTGTACTATTCATTAGGATTTTATTGAATTTATTCACATTGGGGTTATTTGGATGAATGTATGTAGAACTATCTATTTATCTTTACACTATTAATGAGTTTTTAGGTATACTTTAATTGCACTTTACCAGGGGGTTCTCTCAGATTTGGGCCAAAGCTATCTTGCTTTTTGGGTTTGGTTGGCCCAATCCTGGATAAAGGCTAGTGTCAATTTTTTTGGGCCAGAGGAAGGCCACTCACCCTCAGGGTCCTAGGCTACTATTCTTCCGGGTGATGCCTGGAAGTATTGGTGAGTTTCTTTTTTTTGCAAAACCCTGGCAGACAGTAACATTTCTAAATGCAATTTCTTACCTTGGGACATTGTTTGTCCCGATGGCCGAAGGAATTTCAATATGTTTAAAAGCATTTTGGAGTGTATGTCTTTGAGCATTGCATGCTGTAAAACATAAAGTTATCTGTTACATAGTGACATCGTTAAAACAGTTGAAAAAAGATATATGTCCATCAAATTTAACCAAAGGTCAGGGTTAGGAAAATGTTTTATTTTTCTTATTTTTTTTAGTGATAACAGCTAATATTAATAGTTATTTTTCATCAAAATAAGTATCTAATCCTTTTTTAAAGCTATCAACTGTTGATGCTGTAACAAGCTTCAGTGGGGGGCGGGGGGGGCTTTTCACAGATTTATAGTTAGGCTAAAAAATTATTGTCGCCTCCGGAGATTGAATCTTTTTTTTCCAGTCGAAGGGACCCCTATTGATAATATGCACCCCTTCAGCTGAGATATGAATACTGCTATAATAATATTGATCTCCAAAGTGGAGAAAGACACAACAAAATGCTACAATTTTAGACCAATTTTTTAAAATTATATCTACATGAAAATCCATGCTGACATAATATGTCGGTGTCTAGAAAAGATTGTATCTCAAATTGTCTCCCATAACTAGGCCGGATTTATGCCAGGTAGAGGGGTTCAACAGAATATTGTCGTAGCAACATCAGGTTTAAACAAGTTGAACAGGAATGGAACAAAAGCCCATAGTTATATTTGACACTGAAAAGGCATTTAGCCAGGGATCACTATATTTATTAGAAGTATTGCTAATGGAAAAAAGTAGATCAGTGCTTTACCACCAAAATTTTGGCACTATATCAAAATCAATATGCTCAGATTAACATAAATGGACCTTTTACAGATAGGATATTGTTAAAAAGCAGTACACCACAAGGTTCACCACCTGTACTGTTCAATCTACATTTGGGGGCCATTATATTATACATTTGGATCAATAGGTTTTGGGTCTGGGTTTAGTAGAGGATAGAGTGGTGGTGGTGGTGGTGGTCCCTAACCTGCTCCTTTGGGGTTTTCAGTTCATGTTAGTTCAATGCCAACGAAGAGAGATTGGGGGCGGCATATTTGATCCAGGGATCCCAAACAGTTAGAAAAAGATTGTGCTCATCGTGCTAAGCTGGTAAGCTTTTTGCTTATGAAGAACCCATTTATTCTAGCTTTTACCTCTGAGATGTTGTTTCCAAGCTTTTGCAATGGACTGTTTGGTAGCCATCATGATAAATGCAAAAAATTAGTTCTGTTTGTAAGTAAGCGCTGGTGCTTTGTGTCGCAATAGCACCACCCATGGGTCTCACCATGGTGTAATTCCCATGTCGGGTAGATCTTATTTAGCCTATCTGGTACCAGGTACCAGCGGAGTAGCACCGTATAGGCTGATTCCACTGTAAGCGAGTTGATTGAGCAGCCCAACGTTGTCCTCCAACCCCCAATCCAATCTACCTGCTCTCCAGCCAACCCAAGGTCTTTCTTCTATTCCCGAACGTATCTGTGGTATAGATGCCTCGGGAAGTCATTTAGGGAGGCATATAAAAGAGAGATCAGCCCGGCATGTTTGGCTCTTTGGTGCATGAGGACTCTAAGCTGGACCATTTGCTGTACAGAGAGGCTCGGGCCAGTGTAGGTCTGAGACAGTGAAACAGCTGTGTGTATAGGAACCATTTGAAGGAAGGGAGCTTGTGTCTCTGTCTCTGATCCTCAAATGTTTGGACGCCTTTGTTGTCCAGTAGGTGGTGCCCTCTGGAAATTCCTGCTGTTATCCTTAGGGCGAAGGACGTCCTGCTGTAGAGTCTCGGTGGGAAAAGTGGGTTACCCCACAGGTTTAGCAGAGGGGAGTGAGGGGACATTAAGTTTGAGGAGTATTTCAACAAGCCCTATATCTTAAGGGAGTGCTCCATTAAAGAGCTTAATTTTCTGTGCCTGTGTATGGGGGCCATCCACAGCAAGGCATCCAATGGGACTGCCCATAGCGGGAGATCCCTGTCAGCATGGATTAGGGAGAGCTGGGCAATTTGTGCCACTTTGTAGTACTGACAGATGTTCGGAAACCAAAAGCCTCCTTGAGACTTATGGGTAAGAATGGTGCCACTCTGGGTCTGGTCAACTTCCAGATGAACTAGGATGTCTTCCTTTCATGTCTTATAGAATTGAAAGGCCTACATTTGGATGGCGAGTTAAACCCCTGCATGTTGTGTGAAACTAATTTTAGGTTATTCTGAGTCATTTCTGTGGGGAAATGGCATCGGGGCCCCGCGGGGCAGGGTGAGGGAGCGGGGAGGGAGGTTTAGGTGGGTGGGGGATGTGGAACGATCAAAAACACGTAACAAGTAAAATATAAGCATAAACAGGCAAGTATTATGCCTATATGACCAATGCATTATGTATAAGAACAAGAATGTTAAGTGGGCCTGTCTAGGCCTCAAGAGAGATTTCTCTCAGCCTGAACAGGTGGACCTATCACGGGCTAGGGGTGGTGGTACCCCTCCAGCTGTGGTACTGGAAAAGGCAGTGTCTCCCAAGGTAGGAAAGGCATGTCATTGACCGTTTTATATCATCTAGCGGCGTGTGTTATACTGATCGTGGGCTGCACCCGGACCCTGGCCCAGCCCCTGTCCCAAGTTGGGTTGTGCCCCCAGGCCAGGGAGCTAAAGGAAAGTTTAATGAAATAGGGAACATTACCTTTAAATATGATTGGAAGGGTCGCGTTAATTAAAATGTACACACAATTTTCTATGTAGAAACAGTAAACACAGAACCAGTTATTATTTAGTAAGCCGAATAAAAAATAAGGGCAGCTAAGTGCTCCATAAAATCTACTATTGGGCAACACACCTACAAAGAGTAGGTAGATGGGTAAATGCTGACTGTTGCAAAGATTGGACCAGGAGGGAGCTGGATGCAATCTCCCAGAATTAAATCCTGTCACTTAATTGTAAAACATCCAATGCAATTGAATGAAAACAACAATCACCCCTTTATTATGACAATTTATAACACACTTAAATTTCTACTGAACCAACCAGTGATGTCACCGTACCCAGGTCGGCTGGTGACAGTAGGGTCAATTCTGTGCCCCTTTCTCGACATTTTTTTGTGTGAAAATTTCCGTTCTCATCCATTTTTAGCCCCTTGTTTCATTTGGCAGAGCCTTTTTTTTTCAGGCAAGACTTTTTGTTTGAAATCTTTTCATTTTTCCGTGATTTTTCATTTGGTTGCAAGACTTCCAAAAAAGTTCTGACTCAAACCTAATATTGAAAGGAAAGGAAATGGAAAAATGTACCCCCAAACTAAGTAAAAATTAAATGTAAGTAAGCATGTTAGTGTACATGAAATCTGGGACCCGCTAAGGATTTCTAAAGCACTTCGCTTTTGGAGAATGCTTTTGTTCTAGGTTTTGTGTCTAAATATTATTAATATCCAGTGCCAGAAAAAAACTTGTATATATATATATATATATATATATATATATATATATATATATATAAAACGTACGGAAAAACTATCTGACAATTGGTCGAAAAAAAATTTACAAAATGAATGAATATTTATGCACCCCAAGTGTTAAGATATTTAGCTATAAATATATTCTTATATACTATCCGACTCTGGAACTCTGGATAACAATATAAGAATACCATTCTTTCAATGTTGGTAGTGCGAAGAGGAGACTGGATCTGTTGTACTTATTGTGGAAGTGCAGACATATCTTTCAAATACGGCAAGATATTGCTAAATACATAAAGAAACATGGGAATTTGGGATTAAATTAACAGGAGACCTGATTCTACTAAACTGATACACTGGAGGATGAATGCACTAAAATAATAAGCTTTTTGATAATAATTACAAAAAAGTATATTGCTTTGTTCTGGGGTACCCAGCAATACCCATCAATGCAAATTGGCCTTGCAGACTGAGACAGGATAGTAACCGGCCACCAATACTCTCAATCCGGGGCCACTCCAGGCTAAAACAGGATCTGAAATAATAGAGAAGAGTGAAGGTGAACTCTCTTCCAAGGATTTTCTCAATTAGGGTATACAGATTAATAAGAGCCTCTGGTTAATTGGGGCACTTGCCAGAGGAATTGGCAGGGTTACTAGATGTTTTCTACGATACATGGGGAACTAAATGTGAGAAAAGGCCCTTGTCTGTGCAGGATACCATGTATAAGGTTTAAGTTAAAGGTATAGGTTTTGGGAAAAAAAGGTCCAAATCATTCTCCATTCATTCAGCACTTATGGACATCATTCTCAAGTCTGAATGGAAACACCCCAAACTTTTTATCCCTAACTTGCTAAAATTAGATGCTCCACTGAGTCAAATGTCCAGAGCAGCAGACTTAAGCTTTGAAGATAGAAGCTTGGGATGCTGCATCATGTAAATTCAAACCTACACGTCTGATGGTATAATCAGAAGCATGGAAATGTGGCTCAATAACCTCAGAGGTTATATGGAAGATGACACTCATAAGAAGAGGGTAGGGTGCCTACCCTTTTTAGAGCTGTTTACTTCCCAGCTAGTGCTTCAAAAGCATGGCTAAGTCTACAGTCATACTCTCCTGCGCCAGAAGGGCACTTTGGCTCAAAATGTGGTCAGGGGATCTGGCTTCCAAATCAAACTCTTTGGCATCCCTTTTCATGATAATCTCCTGTTTGGAGAGGACCTATATACCATTTTGACTCATTCTAGTGAGGCAGGGAAATAAATTCCCAATAAGAACAGAAAGTTTTGCACTAATTATAGAGGTAGAACGACCTTGCGACTAACCCACAGTAAACAAAATGAGCAGAAAAGTTGGAAACAGACTAGGTCTCAAAGGGGTGGTTTGCAAACCCCCAGAAGACCCCAGACACCAGAAAGAGAGAAGCCTTTCCACTAGTCTTACAAGAACTGATTCAAAAAAGGGTGATAGAAGTAGTGCAGCCCCTTTCCGAAGGAAGGGGATTCTACTCTTATGTTTTCCTGGTACAAAAACCACCAGGAAAATATCGAATGATCGGATGATGAGCTGGTTCAAGAATTGTATTGAAAGGGTTACTGGAACTTCCCTTTGAGCCACTAGAGGAAATACCAGTGGTTATCTCTGAAATTTTGCTTTCTGTTTTATGCCATCACATCAGCCAGGCAGGTAAGTGAACTACAGGCCTTATCAATGAAGGGACCCTACTGTTCAGTCCTCCCAGATAAGGCCATACTGAGACCTGATCCTTTATTTTGCCAAAAGTTGCTACATCTACTAACAAGATATAGTGCACATGACCTTGCCAGCTAGGGCAGGACAGAAGAAGATCTCATACTTCTAGATGTGAGAGAGCACTAATCATTTACTTAGAAAGATTCAGAAAATGGCAGATAGCGGAATAACTTTTGGTAACTTTCATCAGCAAAAGAAGAGTCCTAGCTGCCTCAAAATCCACTATCGGATGGATGGATAAAACAAACTATTGTACAAGCCTATAAAGGATTTCCTCCTCCTCAGGTGTTTCCTTATTCAACCAGAGCCATGTCAGCTTCCTGGGCAGAGAGGACTAGTGCCTCTATAAAAGCATCATGTGGCTGTGTATTTATTTTTACATTTAACCCTTTATGAACTGGTAAGGGATCCACGAGATCCCTAAACCAGTTTACAAGGCTTGGGGCTGGCAAGTCACCTGCGGCTAGGGGGTGACTTGCTATTAACCCCCAGCACCTAAATTACCTGCCTCCCCAAAGCCCGGGGGGGGGGGCAGAAGAGCCCGGGCCCATAGAGCTTGTAGCCGGCGGGGCGGGGGGCTACCAAAGCTGGCCCCTGCGCCCTGCTCTACAAGCCCTCATAGCTGGTCCCGGGCTGGTAATTCTGGGACCCCATCCCTGCGGGTGCCAGGGATGGATGGGGCAGGTCATGGGGGGCAGGGATGGGTGGGGCATAGCTGATTGGGAAAGGAATAGATGGGGCAAAGATGGGAGGACAGGAATGAATAGGGCAAAGCTGAGGAGATGGATGGATGAGGCAGAGCTGAGTGGACCGGGATGGGTGGAGCAAACCTGAGGGTACAGTAATGGATGGGGCCGATCTGGGGGGACAGGGATGGATGGGGCAGAGCTGAGGGGACAGGGATGGATGGGGCAGAGCTGAGGGGACAGGGATGGATGGGGCAGACCTGAGGGGACAGGGATAGATGGGGCACAGCTGAGGGGGCAGGGATGGATGGGGTAGAGCTGAGGGGACAGGGATTATTAATGGGGCAAAACTTGGGGGGACGGGGGTGGATGAGCAAGAGCTTAAAAGACAGGGATGGATGGGGCATAGTTGAGGGGACATGGATATATGGGGGAGATCTGAGGGGACAGGGGGTGATGGGGCAGAACTGAGAAGACAAGGCATCAATGGGGCATAGCTGGGGGATAGAGATGGATGAGGCAGAGGTGGGGAGACAAACATGGATGGGGCAGAGCTGGGGGGACAGGGATAGATGAGGCAGAGCTTGGGGGGACAGGGATAGATGAGGTGGAGCCTTGGGGGCACAGGTATGGATGGGCAAGAGCTAAAAGAACAGGGATGAATGGGGCATAGTTGAGGGACATGGATGGATAGTGCAGAGCTGAGGGGACAGGGATAGATAAGACAGAGCTGAGGGGACAGGGGTGGATGTGGACGAGCTGAGGTTAAGGGATGGTTGAGTTAGAGTTGAGGGGACAGGAATGGATAGGACAGTTCTGGGGTAGACAGGGATGGATGGGTCAGAGAGGCAGAGAAATTAAGATTGTGTCTACCTTGCAATGCCACTTCCCAGCTGGGCTGGCAGGGTGACTCAGCACTGCATCGCTGATCAAGTAAAGGAGGTAGCACTGATCATGGCAACACGGAAGTAACTGAGTGCAGGGCTGTAAGATTAGGGGTCTAGAAATCTGATCTGATCAGTTCGCTAATTGAGTACCGCAGATCCCTAGCTTTTCTGAAAACAATGGGGGCTACCTTCAGAGGGTCAATTGAAACATCTGTGTTTACATTATTTTCTTTGCTACTTTTCTACTTTTTTTCTAAGTGACCATGCTATGTCTGAACATCCACTCTTGCTAATTAAATAATAGCTACTGTATAAATTCTGAATATGTAAGCTTTGCCCATTGGTAACTGTGGTGGTTCTGACCTCCTGCTTATCCGTATTTGATGTCTACAATAACCCCAGTCTCATTTCATTTGTTTTATCTGATCTTGCTTAAAGTGGACTGACACCCAAGATTTTCACTATCCTGGGTTTTGGTCACTTCCATGGGGAGCCCCACTACATGAAACCCCCCCAGAATGGCAGAAAAAACTGACCTTACCCCGCTCCTGCGGCGCATGCGCGGGCCTCGTCCAATCAGCGCGCTCAGAGCCGCTGTGGTATGCACCTACAAGGGACGGACAACCACAGCGGCTCCGAGCACGCTGGCGGACGCATCTTGCGCTTCCCTCTAACAGGGAGCCGCCGGCCGCTTGAGAGAGCACGCGCCCTGCTACAGAGAAGCGCGAGATGCGGCCACGGCCCGCGCATGCGCCATTGGAACGGGAGTAAGGTAATGTGAATGGGACGTCCTGGGGGGTTTCACACAGCGGGACATCCCTATTTTGGATGCCCCGCGGGGAGGGATCTGATCGGCCCGGGAATCTTATAGATTTCCGGGCCGATCAGCCTGGGTGTTGGTCCACTTTAAGCTAGATCCCTGCCACTCAGCAATCATTTTGAATCCCCGGACATATAAAAGTGGATTCTTGTCACGTACATTCGCCTAAATAATAACTGCCAGGGACACCTGAACTCGGGGACTGGAGCTTGGTACCCAAAGACAGAGTAGCAACCAGATTTATGCACAGAGACAGGGTAAACTTAAATTGACTATTAATAACTAAAGACAAAACCTTATCATCAAGTATAAAACAAAAACTGACCAAACAGGTGTACACTAGACAACAAACAAAGCTATACTTTAAACCAGGCACAGTTAGAGTCTTAGAATTCAGGGAGGACCAGGACCAGAATGAGGGACAGTACTTCCAGTGGATCACAATCTTGGCAGAGCATGAACACTCACAGAGGAGACTGATGAACAAAATCTTGCCGCCATGAGCAGCGGGTCCAGCCTCTTTTTATAGGGCTGCACAGGAGTTGTTGATGAGGGGGCTAGACAGCTCCACTGACCCCCACTGGTAGTAAGCCCAATAGCAGTTCATGATAGTGCCCCCCTTAAAGAACGGGCATCGAACGCTCACCAAGACATAATCAGATACTACATAAGACAATCCAAGGAAATCTACCAATGAGCGATCCAGCCAGGTGTTCACAAAAACACCATATACCCCCAGGATCAAATGTTGACATAGAGATGAGGTGGAGCACTGGACTAAAGGCAGTAGAGAGGCTTGACACAGCATGACTAGGGCTAAAGAATGAAGTCTCAGGGTTAAAACCCTGGTGGAGGCTGGATCTCAGAGTCAGGCCTGGGTGCAGGCAGGAGTTTAGGGTCAGGTCCAGCTGCAGAGCTTAGGGTCCATCCCAGGAGGAGACTCGAGATGGAGCCCAACTGCAGACACAAGATGGTGCCCAGCTGCAGACTCAAGATGGGGCCCAGCTGCAGACTCAGGGTTGGGTCTGGCTGTAGACTGAAGGTGGGGCCCAGGCAAATCAGGCTCAGGCTGGGGCCCAGGCAAAGCAGTGGGTGGTTGTCATCCTCATCATCTGCCTCAGAATACCCAGTGCAGGCATCTGAGTCATACAACTGCAGTCATCCAAGCAGTGCAGTCATCCAGACTAACCAAAGGAAGCATTGGAGGAAAACAAGCTGGGACAGGTACCTTAACTGAGGGAACCAAATTAAAAGCTATATCTACCAATAATTTTATGAGGGGCTGCACAACAGAAAATTCAAATCAACCTTGATCAACAGAATTGTGTACCAAATGTATAGATTCTGAGCACTGTGGCTTAGAGTAACTTCCAAACAAAGCATATACTGTACCCTCATTGCTAATTGCTCATTAATCAATCCCAGCCAGCAGCACAGCCAACTAAACCCGCTACAGGTCTCAGCAGAACTTAGTAGTCAATGGACCAACACCCAGGATTTTGACTATCCTGGGTTTTGGTCCACTTCGGCGGGACACCCCGATCGGGGGTGCCCCGCTGTGTGAAACCCCCCAGAAACCCCAATAAACTCACCTCTCCCCGCTCCCACGTGACTGCCCGGTCCAATCCCTGCCAACGTCCAGGCGGGGAACAGGAACGTCCAAGCGGCTTCCGCCGCCGCCGCCTCCCTCGCGTCACTTTCGGCACGCGCGCGCCCCCGCCGGCCATTCACGCACGCACGCCTAGAGGGGCGCGAGGGAGGCGGCGGCGGCGGAAGATAAGGTAGGTGATTTGGGGTGTTTGGGGGGGTTTCACCCCGCGGGACATCCCGATCTCGGATGTCCCGCGGGGTGGGAGGTGATCGGCCTGGGAATCTTATAGATTTCCGGGCCGATCACCTCTCGGTGTTGGTCCACTTTAAAGCAGAACTTTAGTCAAAAGTTACCCCCCCACCCACCTTGCCATTCTACCCTGGTGCTGAGGCAGGAGGGGATTCAAATAAAAAACCCTAAACTTATGCTCGGGCCAGTGGCACTCCTATGGTCTCTGTGAGACCGCAGCTGAAAATGCCAGAGAGCCGCATGCTGTGGTGTAGGAGAGGGGGGAGTGGGAGCGCGCACAGAGCCAGGGAATGCAGCTGTGTCATTCTGGCAAGATGGCGGTGCCCAGGATCTGGAGGAGCAGCTCTGGCCCAAGAGTCATGTAAGGGTTCCAGCACCAAGGTGGGTAAGGTGGCAGGGTGGGGGGAGTCATCTTTTGACTAAAATTCCGCTTTAAATAGACTTTATTGATAACTAAAGACAAAACTTTATAATCGGCTATAAAACAAAAACTAACCAAAAACCTATAAGCTAGAAAACAAACAAAACTAAACCTTAGTCAATCTGCGTCTTGCAGGCAGGACCAGGATAGAACCAGCAGGCTCATGGCAGTACATACAGTGAATCACAATCTTGGCAGAGCATGTATAAAGTCTCACAGAGGCTTACAAACAAATGTGTGACGAACAAAATATTGCCAAATGTTGCCATGAGCAGCGCGCTCAGATGGTTTTTATAGAGCTGCACAGGCCAGACAGTTCCACTAACCCAGATTCGTAGTAACAGCAGTTTATGACACAAACTAAACCCAATTGCTAAAGATCTGTGTAATAGATAATTATTTTAGCTTACCATAATCCATAGCTTGTTTGTTCACGCGTAGGACAGTTTTACAAGGTGTACATGTCAAGGAAGGAAGCCACAGCACCAACATAGCAGCAATTAAAGGAAGCTTCATGATGTCTCTTTAGCTTTCTGAGATTCAGATATTCCTCAATCTGCTTTCTATAGACTAAAATATGAAAACATTTGTTCAGCTTCTAACAACTTTCACAGAAGCACAGACAAAATTAGTATTTGTTGCAATCTTTAGCCAAGAAAAAAAAAACATATCACCCACCAGATTTTTTTCTGTTTTTCGAGTTTGGGTTGAACTTTTGCAGAAAATTTGGATCAGAAAAGATGCTATATACCATGCTAAAGAGATCATTACTAACCCAATTTTTCTTCGGAAAAAAACTCAAAAAACATGCATAATAAATCTGTAGTAAAAAAAATCAAATGAAGCATAAAAATATCAATAAAACATGGAGCTAATTAATTATTTTAATGTCCACTTCAGTTCCATATATTCAATATGCCAGAGAAAATGCCAATGGCACCTCCAATATTGTGTGCACTCGCCGGAAACATGAATTAAATTGACTAATAGAAGCTTATTATGGTCGTTCAACCAAGTCTTATTCCAATTTTGTGACTACTGTCAAAAATTCCACAATCTGTTTCATAGATTCAATTCAGCCAATTTCAGCTTAAACAATATAATATATCCTGCACGTTTGAATCTCCCATATAGGGATCAGGAAAAAAGCAAAGAAAAAAACATAGTGTAGAATAAAGGGCCTGTTTAATAATGAATGCACTTACAAGACATCCACTTGAATCAGAGCGTATCCAGGTTATTTTCCCCCCTATCTTATGGCCATCAAGTGAAAAGAGACAAAGACAGACACGATCCTCAGTAAAGACAAACAGCAGTGGCCCTTAGCAGCATTGATGCATTTTTTAGTTTCTCCAGAAAGACTGGGCAACACCGTATGACTTGGTTAAATATTAAAAACACAGGAAGTGTTATCCTCAGAGGAGGCTTTCAGCAAACTCGATCTACTGCTTCGACACGCGCAAGTACCAGTAGCTCCTGTGTGCCAAAAGTGTTTCGGGTGGAAAAAAGGCAATAATATCTAAGCGCTATAGTGTGCAGGTGCTAAAGAAGCTGGAGTCAGATGAGATAGAACACTCGGAAATGACATCTGAGTGTACTCATATTGCAAAGCGTTGACCCATATACCAGAAGTAAGGCAGAAAACGGTTCTCCCACCAGTTCATTCAAAAGAACACAAGTTTTTAATTTGCTGATTTTTCTTAACCCTACACCTGTTATTGGGATCTTCACTTTTGACACTGAGATACCTAGCTGTCATTTACACTCTCTGGGGTTGTGTGGCACCAGGGGTTTTCTTTACACTTCCAAGCCTCCACCCAAGAAACCCCCATTAAGACCCCAATAACAGAACCCCACAGTGATATTTTCTCCATAGTTAACCTAGCTGAATTCCCACTAACAGTAACGCAGAAGACAGTACTACACATAGAACTTAATTTCTGTCCTACATACACCCTCACCAAAAGCTTACTTTACAAGTAATGTATGCAAAATCTGCACCACCAGTTTACAGAGCAATCCGAAACTGGAGGAACTGGTCCTGTAAGGACATTAAAAAATTTGGAAGACCTCCCAATAGAGCATTAACTAAATGAGACCCTATCATCTACAACACTGGAGCCAGAAACACCATCAAATAAAAGATTGAAAAAAAAAATCAACCTTTTCCCCCCACTACAGACATCCCCCCTCATGCAGGCCTTTTTAAGTACAAATAAAGACCTGGAGACTTTATTTCTAATCAACCCCTTAACAGCCTTGATAATTTGAATGCCACACAAAAGACAGCCCTCTAGGAACTACAAAATAACAAGGACAATTGGTACAAACGCATCCCAGTGGTAAGTTTGAAATCTGACCATACCAACCTTTACAAGAAGCAATAACCAGCACAGAAGCACTATTCATTACCAACTCACACTCACAAACACCCACCTGAATGCCCCATCATTTCAGGATGTGGCTGCCCAACCACACCTGTCAGACAGTTCGTGGATGCCAACCTACAACCCCATGATCACTGCCTTCCCTCCTACATCTGGGACATGATACATTTATTAGAAATATTTGAACAATACCATCCCTTCTCAACATATTGCTAGTGAACCTAGACAATGAGGCACTCTATTTCTCAATATCCCACAACTTGGGTCTCAATGCCATTAGAAAATGTATCAAGGAAATGGGTCACAAGCATGACAAACAGAATAACTTCATCCTGCTCTTGCTAGAGTTCATACCAACACAAACAACAAATTCACTATCCCTGGTTCCCATGATTTTCAAGTACAAGGTTCTGCAATGAGAACGGCATGTGCCCCATCTTCAGCAATTTTGTACTTGGAGTGGTCAGAACCAATCATCTTCACTGAAGTACACACACTTTTGCAATCAGGTTCAATGCTGTCGGTGCTTTATAGATGACATTATCATCCTTTGGGACAGGGACAACAACTAACTGACTAACTAAGTTCGTAGACCTTAATAGGAACCTGTATAACCTCACGTTTACTCACACCTACCATACAGATACAATCAGATTCAATACACAATACACAATACTCCAAGGACACTGGCACATGCGGCCTGATTCAAAGCATCTCTCACACACTCTCCCACCAGTGAGAATGACATCAAAGGACCATATTTGGTCTCTTTTCCATGTCGGGTGATTCTCTGCCTTGTTTGAGTTGTCCTTTTTGCAGGAAAATACAGTATGCATACGCCAAACTAAAGGTTTGACATATATTTACGGCTCAAGGTGTCCGTGCATCAGTAATGTTACGGTTTTAACCTACACGTACGAGTGTCATAGGTTTCTGGTTCAAACGTACTCCATCTTTTTGCTAGCAGGAATACTTGAATGACCTCTTTTTGCTAATGAAAATACAGCCTACATATTCTGCACCTACGATAGAGCTCCTTGACGAGCATGTGTAGCATTAACCATGTACCTTCCAGAGCTTACCATCACCTGTATATCGATCACATGACCAATCAGCAGGTGTTCAAATTGACTGAACTGGCTTTCGCTTGAGAAGCTTTACTTAGAGTTGCGGAAATGGTTGACACCCGCCACAAGAAAGGGGCAAGCAAATGGAGGTATGATCAAATTGGTTGGCTGCCTCCAATCTTTAGCAAATGTCTCATTCCAGAGGCTAGGGGGGTCAGCTAGCATGTCCCAGCCTTTGCTCAGCCAAGCCCTGACTAAATTTCTCAATGGCATTGCAGTCCTGCAGGAGAAATACATCACTTTGTCTGACTGCATGGCAGCCTGGAATACTGTGAGGTTGGGATTTTTTTGAATGGCAAATATGCCAAGTGTCATGGGCACCATAGATTGTACATATTTGCCCTGGCTTCCCCAACTGCTCAGGAGTATGATGTTTGCACATGTTTAGATCCACATTGCTCCTCCTTGTAGCCTACTCTCCTTTCTTAAGGCTAGCCCAGCTTCCCCTCCACCCAAACAGCTTAACAGCTTCCCTGTGTCCCAGTTTGTTTAGGTCCACATTGCTCACCCTTGTAGCCTACTCTCCTCTGTTGAGGTTAGCCTAGCTTTCCCTTCCCCTCAAACAGCTTCCCTGTGTCCCATTTGGCCCTCGTTTTACCTAAATTTTGCTTTTAATTTGTTGTTGCTAGTCTAGTGACATTGCATTGGCAATGTGTTTTTTTATTTCTGTTATGTGCACCATTTTGTTTGCTAATTGGTCTCCCTGCCCTCATCACTTTGACTACGTTCATGGCCATCTTTGAATATTCCCTTCTCCCTGTTGCAGTTACAAATGCTTAGTCCAAGCATCCTGCCTTACTCTTGCTTGTTTTGCCCTACTCTTTTGTAATACTTACTGTTTGGGCTATTTTTAAGTTGTGTTGCCTGTTAGTCATTTAATTTTAATTTTCATTTGTCTTCTAGGTGATTATGGTTATACGTTGCTGCCCTGGCTCCTGACACCCTTCTTAGGGCCCCAGACACCTGGCCAAGAGGCTTATAATTGCCGCACACGGGGTGTAGTTGAGCATGCCTTCGGGCTATGGAAGGCCAGATTTCGCTGTCTGGACCACACAGGGGGCACCCTTCAATACTAGACAGAGAAGGCTGTGAAAATGATCTTGGCGTGCATCAGTTCTATCTCTTGCCTTATCTGGGTGTGATTAAATAACATCCAAACAAAGTTCAGGTTTTTGGTTTTTGTTTTCAAATGACTTGTGTGGATGCAGGTCAACAGAAAATTGGTCACAAACAATAGGGTTGATTCAGATTCCCTTTCTCACCTTTTTTTTGTGTGAATATTTCCATTCTCGTTCATTTTTTTCCCCTCGTTTGATTCAGCAAAGCCTTTTCTCTGCTTTAGTGTGAAATGTTTTCATTTGGTATTGGTAGCAAGACCTCCATAAAAATGATGAGAGAGGGGCTCTGAATCAACCCTAATGTGCCTGTCTGGCATAGCTAAAGCACAAAGTCCAGCATGGCAGGTTAGGGGGATGTTGCCCGGCTTTGTGTGTTTGCAGTTTTCTGCCCCTCCAGCCTCTCAAGCCTTTGAAGAGCAACATGGTTGGCCTCCATCAAAGCCCAAACCAGCGTTTCCACCTGCTGGTGGTGGCGCTGCTGCTCCACAACCACTGCTGCCTGGTCTTCATGCAAACTGGCCGTCTGTCATACCACCTTAATATATCTATTGGTGTTTTGTTGAAAAGTGTTGCTGTTGCTTGCCAATTTGCCCCCATGATTTGGCACCAACTTATCAAAGGCAGGCCTGGCACTTGCTCTGTGGAGCTGGTGAGGCTGCTAGTGGCAGAATAAAGCTGTAGCTGCCGAGAGCTGGTGGAGGTGTCCAAATGATATTGGCTTCTCATCCAGATGTTCAGAGTGCCCTTCCTCCAGCTCAATAATTTCAGCCAGGAGAGGGGCCATCTGTGTGGAGAATGGTCAACATTAATGCTAGTTTTCCCAAAAGTTACTACACAGCCTCCAGGGCCCAAAACTTTACATTGGGTTCACCCTCCTCCTCCACCCTGCCCCTAGCCCTTCATCTATTAAGCTCACTCATTTACCTCATCCCTGGGTGGCTGGCTGGTGGGTGGGCCTGGTATTGATTTTGTCTTGGTGGGCGGCACACCAGATAGGCCAGCTGTGGTTGCAGGTGGTGGGTCGAGTGGGACTGGGACCCAGTCAATTTGTGGTTAAACCACCCAGCAGAACCTTCAGTTGGGCATCATTAAATCAGCCACTCAACTTGCCCCTTGTTAGTTTGTGCCCAGGGTGAGTGGCCGATGCTGTGGTCTGATGGGTGGTGTCTTCGATGATGGAGGAGTCACTATGCCCACTCTCAGGCCCAGGACAGATGGATTCCAGGCTACTGGCTGGGGAAACAGCAGGCCTGGCTGAGGCAATGCCTTTGGCTCAGACTGTGGACACTCAGGTGTCTTGACTTTTGTTGTGTCTGTGGTGGGCTATGCCGGGAGCCCTAGTTTTATGGCACCATATTGCACGTGAATTAACCCAGCACAACCCTACAGAACAGCACAGCACAGATGGGCATCCCACTGAACGAGGGTTCCCCCCACCCTCCTCCCTGGACAGCATACACTTACAGGTAAAGTAGGCAATTTGCCTCTTCACAGCGCCCCCATCCCCAAAGATAACTTCTCTCTGTTGTCCTGGTAACTTACCATTTCCTCTTTTTACATACAAATTTAGCATTACCTTGCAACCCATTTGGTCTATCATTCCCTAACATTCTTCCTGAGTGGCACCAGCTGGAAAAACCAAAGAGACCAGATAAACAGTGGGACAGTTATACAACCACGCTGCACCACAGAGACCCTCAATAATGTGCCAGTTAACACTTCAATGTATCTGTTATACACAGGCTTTACATAATGGGCCAAGACAGCATTAACCACCTGACTGACACTTTCAAACAAGCATACACATAAATAACACATTCTATTCTTGTACTATAACCTTCAATGAACCACCATTACCACTAGCACTCACACCATTGTAACCCTTAGATCAAGCCTTTCAGCAATACACCAGGATGAAAACTGACTACCCTATGAGGACGCTTATAAAAGGGTAAATGCATCAGGGTGATTAAGCTATGTAGGACATTTCCTAGCAGTAATCCTGGACTCTTTCACCCACACAGCACTACCAAAAAGTTCTTGCACTCAACCAACCTTCAAAGTGTCGCCACCTTAACCCTCAGGTTGCTTCTACTCAGATTTGTTTCTACTCTAAGTGGGCCTAAAGCGTGTTGGAATCACTTGCACTTGTACATAACACACAATACTGTATGTATGTATGTGTGAAGTTTAATATATATATTTACAAACCTATATTTAAATAAACACTAACATAACCATGTAATGAGGCCATTCCTTTATTCAACTTATAAGTGATCTATCCTATACTATTGGTGCATTACCTGGTTGGTGTATAACAGCTGTACATTTAGAGTTTTCTAAAATCCTTAGAAGCTGTGTCAGGGGATGAGGGTGGCAGGGTGGTACAAACCCAGCATGGGGGTCGCAGACATCAGAGAACAAAATGTGGGTGGTGTACACCATTTGTTAGTCAGCAGACTAGCTTAAAGGGTTGCACTGGCAGTTAATGCACACCCCCAAACAACAGCAGCAGGAACCAGCTAGTTGTACTAGGGGGCTCATGGAAAATTATGTTTCTCTGAAGTGTGGCAGTTTTTCTATAAGCCATCTCCCAGTTCTGATACAATATGAAGCAGGGAAATGGTAAAAATGTGGGCACTAGTTCTACGCAATGTCCCACATTATGTGGGAGATCCGTGTGCAACAGTTCTGCAGCCTCTGCAATTAGCAGTCTCACTGCCCCATCCACCCCCAACTTCTTCTTGCAATCGATCTCTGAAGTGCTTGCAAGAAGACAGCAGTGTTGGTATGTTGCTGGTCACTTTGCTCAGTGGGTGGTTACATAGGGCTCCAAGCTTGAATGGCTAGCTCGGCTACTGCTGCTTCTGCCTCTGACCTCCCTAGCAGTCGTGGGAGTGGACAGTGAGTGCTTAGGGTCCCCACTGATGACCTCTTAGCGACGATGCCAGATAGGGGGGTGCAAGGGACGCGTGCCCCGGGGCCTCCACCATTTGCCCTGCAAAGGGGGCCTCCACCAACTTTTAGGTTATGGTCTGGTCCAGAAGGCTTTTCTGTCTTCAACCTAATGCCAACGAGGCCAGCAACAATACTATTGGGGCAGTAGGGACAGGACTTTTTTGTTTTTGCAAACCTGCAGCCAAGGGCAGGACAGAGAGTCTAGAGCAGCAAAGCCGCCATCACAACGCTACAGGGATGGGACTGGGAAAGAGGGTGAGTTTCCAGGTGACCTGGGGGGTTCCACACAGTGGGGCATCTCGATTCTGGATGCCCTGGGGGGAGGGAATCCAGCAGCCCTGGAATCTTTTATATTTCAGGGCCAGTGTGTGTGTGTGTGTGTGTGTGTGTGTGGGGGGGGGGTTGGTCTACTTTAAGGGGGGGGGGGGTTGTGAGCTTTTTAACTTTAACACACAAAAAAAGTCAATAAAAATAGTTTGTTCTAATTCTTCCCTCAAAAATGTATCTGTATCTGCAATGGGGAATTTGAATTTTCAAATTGAAAACAGCACCCTATAGGATATGCTAAAGAATTCAACATTTTGTTCTGTATACCTCATAGGGCTCTGTTGTTTCCAAATTTAAAACATATAAATTCTCACCTTGAGCAAAAGTTATGCACCTCACCTATAAAAATGCCACATTGCATATACAGGTGAAATTTATTGCACACTGTCTGCCTGTATTTTGGATACCTGCACACTACCTGCATTTGGGATGCCCGCACACTGCCTGTATTGGGGATGCCAGCACACTGCCTGTATTGGGGATGCCAGCACACTGCCTGTATTGGGGATGCCACACACTGCCTGTATTGGGGATGTCCACACACTGCCTGTATTGGGGATGCCAGCACACTGCCTGTATTGGGGATGCCTGCACACTGCCTGCAATTGGGATGCCCGCACACTTCCTGCAATTGGGATGCCCGCACACTGCCTGTATTGGGGATGCCAGCACACTGCCTGCAATTGGGATGCCCGCACACTGCCTGCATTTGGGATGCCCGCAAACTGCCTGTATTGGGGATGTCCGCACACTGCCTGTATTGGGGATGTCCGCACACTGCCTGCAATTGGGATGTCCGCACACTACCTGTATTGGGGATGTCCGCACACTGCCTGTATTGGGGATGTCCGCACACTGCCTGCAATTGGGATGCCCGCACACTGCCTATATTGGGGATGTCCGCACACTGCCTGCAATTGGGATGCCTGTACACTGCCTGTATAGGGGATGTCCGCACACTGCCTGTATTTGGGATGCCTGTACACTGCCTGCATTTTGGATGCCCGCACACTGCCTGCATTTGGGATGCCCATACACTGCCTGCATTTGGGATGCCCGTACACTGCCTGTATTGGGGATGCCCATACACTGCCTGCATTTGGGATGCCCGTACACTGCCTGTATTGGGGATGCCAGTACACTGCCTGTATTGGGGATGCCAGTACACTGCCTGTATTGGGGATGCCAGTACACTGCCTGTATTTGGGATGCCCGCACAATGCCTGTATTTGGGATGCCTGTACACTGCCTGCATTTGGGATGCTTGTATACTGCCTGTATTTGGGATGCCCGCACAATGCCTGTATTTGGGATGTCCACACACTTCCTGTATTGGGGATGCCCGTTCACTGCCTGTATTGGGGATGCCCGTTCACTGCCTGCATTTGTGATGCCCGCACGCTGCCTGCATTTGGGATGCTTGTACATTGCCTGCATTTGGGATGCCTGTACACTGCCTGTATTGGGGATGCCCGTACACTGCCTGTATTTGGGATGCCCGCACACTGCCTGTATTTGGGATGCCCATACACTGCCTGTATTTGGGATGCCCACACACTGTCTGTATTTGGGATGTCTGTACACTGCCTGTATTTGGGATGCTTGTACATTGCCTGCATTTGGGATGCCTGTACACTGCCTGTATTGGGGATGCCCGTACACTGCCTGTATTTGGGATGTCTGTACACTGCCTGTATTTGGGATGCCCACACACTGCCTTTATTTGGGATGTCCGTACACTGCCTGTATTTGGGATGCCCGCACATTGCCTGTATTGGGGATGCCTGCACACTGCCTGTATTTGGGGTGCCTGTACACTGCCTGTATTTGGGATGCCCGTACACTGCCTGTATTTGGGATGTCCGCACACTGCCTGTATTTGGGATGCCCACACACTGCCTGTATTTGGGATGCCCACACACTGCCTGTATTTGGGATACCTACACACTGCCTGTATTTGGGATGTCTGTACACTGAATAAAGGGGGGTGGGAGAAGCTCAATCACTATTATTTATACAAAATTATTATTATTATTCAGGGCCTGGGAACTAATTTACCGCCCAGTTTAACCCTCTCATCAACTAAATATCAAGCAACAAACATGTCTAGCTGTGTGGAAAGACAGAGATTTGGTTGCATATATCTTCAGATACATGTGGAAGCCACACTGCCCCGGCAAGGCACTCCGTGTTTAGTGTGGTCCCTACTCTTAATTCTGAGTCCCCAAAGTTGGGACATGCAATGCAGACAAATATCTGGGAGCTACTCACCTGGGAAGCTGCCAGCCTCCCTTTAGAACACTTCACAGGGAGAAATCCATATTGACTGAATTCCTCCCTGCTTGTGCTCATGGCAATTCAAATGAATAAAGGGTGTGGGAGAATTTGTCTGCATTGCATGTCCCAACTTTGGGGACTCAGAATTAAGAGTAGGGACCACACTAAACACAGAGTGCCTTGCCGGGGCAGTGTGGCTTCCACATGTTTCTGCAGATATATGCAACCAAATCTCTGTCTTTTCACATAGCTAGACATGTTTGTTGCTGGATATTTAGTTGATGAGAGGGTTAAAGTGGGCGGTAAATTAGTTCCCAGGCCCTGAATAATAATGTTGGTGATTTTGCATAAATAGTGATTGAGCTGCTCCCACCCCCCTTTGTTCATGTCTGTACAATGCCTGTTTTTGGGATGCCCGCACACTGCCTGTATTTGGGATGCCCGCACACTGCCTGTATTTGGGATGCCCGCACGCTGCCTGTATTGGGGATGCCCGCACACTGCCTGTATTTGGGATGCCTGCACGCTGCCTGTATTGGGGATGCCTGCACGCTGCCTGTATTGGAGATGCCTGCACACTGCCTGTATTGGGGATGCCAGCACACTGCCTGTATTGGGGATGTCAGCACACTGCCTGCAATTGGGATGCCTGTACACTGCCTGTATTGGGGATGTCCGCACACTGCCTGCAATTGGGATGCCTGTACACTGCCTGTATTGGGGATGTCTGCACACTGCCTGCAATTGGGATGCCTGTACATTGCTTGTATTGGGGATGCCCGCACACTGCCTGCATTTGGGATGCCCGCACACTGCCTGCATTTGGGATGCCCGCACACTGCCTGCATTTGGGATGCCCGCACACTGCCTGCATTTGGGATGCCCGCACACTGCCTGTATTTGGGATGCCCACACACTGTCTGTATTTGGGATGCCCACACACTGCCTGTATTTAGGATGCCTGTACACTGCCTGCATTTGGGATGCTTGTACACTGCCTGCATTTGGGATGCCCGCACAGTGCCTGTATTTGTGATGCCCGTTCACTGCCTGCATTGGGGATGCCTGTACACTGCCTGCATTGGGGATGCCTGTACACTGCCTGCATTGGGGATGCCTGTACACTGCCTGCATTGGGGGTGCCTGTACACTGCCTGAATTTGGGATGCCCGTACACTGCCTGCATTTGGGATGCCCATACACTGCCTGCATTTGGGATGCCAGCACACTACCTGTATTGGAGATGCCTGCACACTGCCTGCATTTGGGATGCCTGCACACTGCCTGTATTGGGGATGCCCGTACACTGCCTATATTTGGGATGCCCGTACACTGCCTATATTTGGGATGCCTGTACACTGCCTGTATTGGGGATGCCTGTACACTGCCTGTATTGGGGATGCCTGTACACTGCCTGTATTGGGGATGCCTGTACACTGCCTGTATTGGGGATGCCTGTGCACTGCCTGTATTGGGGATTCCCGCACACTGCCTGCATTTGTGATGCCCGCACACTGCCTGCATTTGGGATGCCCGCGCACTACCTGCATTTGGGATGCCCACACACTACCTGCATTTGGGATGCCCGCGCACTACCTGCATTTGGGATGCCCGCACACTACCTGCATTTGGGATGCCTGCGCACTACCTGCATTTGGGATGCCTGTACACTGGCTATATTTGGGATGCCCACACACTGCCTGTATTTGGGATGCCCGCACACTGCCTGCATTTGGGATGCCCGCGCACTACCTGCATTTGGGATGCCTGTACACTGGCTATATTTGTGATTCCCGCACACTGCCTGCATTTGGGATGCCTGTACACTGCCTGCAATTGGGATGCCTGTACACTGCCTGTATTTGTGATGCCCGCACACTGCCTGCATTTGGGATGCCTGTACACTGCCTGTATTTGTGATGCCCGCACACTGCCTCTATTGGGGATGCCAGAGGACTTCCTGCATTTGTGATGCCCGCACACTGCCTGCATTTGTGATACCCGCACACTGCCTGCATTTGTGATACCCGCACACTGCCTGTATTTGGGATGCCTGTACACTGCCTGTATTTAGGATACCTGTACACTGCCTGTATTGGGGATGCCTGTACACTGCCTGTATTGGGGATGCCTGTACACTGCCTGTATTGGGGATGCCTGTACACTCCTGTAATTGGGATGCCTGTACACTGCCTGTATTTGGGATGCCTGTACACTGCCTGCATTTGGGATGCCTGTACACTGCCTGCATTTGGGATGCCTGTAAACTGCCTGCATTTAGGATGCCTGTACACTGCCTGCATTTGGGATGCCTGTACACTGCTTGCATTTGGGATGCCTGTACACTGCTTGCATTTGGGATGCCTGTACACTGCTTGCATTTGGGATGCCTGTACACTGCTTGCATTTGGGATGCCTGCACACTGCTTGCATTTGGGATGCCTGTACACTGCTTGCATTTGGGATGCCTGTACACTGCTTGCATTTGGGATGCCCGCACACTGCCTGCATTTGGGATGCCCGCACACTGCCTGTATTTGGGATGTCCACACACTGTCTGTATTTGGGATGCCCACACACTGCCTGTATTTAGGATGCCTGTACACTGCCTGCATTTGGGATTCTTGTACACTGCCTGCATTTGGGATTCTTGTACACTGCCTGCATTTGGGATGCCCGCACAGTGCCTGTATTTGTGATGCCCGTTCACTGCCTGCATTGGGGATGCCTGTACACTGCCTGCATTGGGGATGCCTGTACACTGCCTGCATTGGGGATGCCTGTACACTGCCTGCATTGGGGGTGCCTGTACACTGCCTGAATTTGGGATGCCCGTACACTGCCTGCATTTGGGATGCCCATACACTGCCTGCATTTGGGATGCCCGCACACTACCTGTATTGGAGATGCCTGCACACTGCCTGCATTTGGGATGCCTGCACACTGCCTGTATTGGGGATGCCCGTACACTGCCTATATTTGGGATGCCCGTACACTGCCTATATTTGGGATGCCTGTACACTGCCTGCATTTGGGATGCCCGCGCACTACCTGCATTTGGGATGCCCGCGCACTACCTGCATTTGGGATGCCTGCGCACTACCTGCATTTGGGATGCCTGTACACTGGCTATATTTGGGATGCCCACACACTGCCTGTATTTGGGATGCCCGCACACTGCCTGCATTTTGGATGCCCGCGCACTACCTGCATTTGGGATGCCTGTACACTGGCTATATTTGTGATTCCCGCACACTGCCTGCATTTGGGATGCCTGTACACTGCTTGCATTTGGGATGCCTGTACACTGCTTGCATTTGGGATGCCTGTACACTGCTTGCATTTGGGATGCCTGTACACTGCTTGCATTTGGGATGCCTGCACACTGCTTGCATTTGGGATGCCTGTACACTGCTTGCATTTGGGATGCCTGTACACTGCTTGCATTTGGGATGCCCGCACACTGCCTGCATTTGGGATGCCCGCACACTGCCTGTATTTGGGATGTCCACACACTGTCTGTATTTGGGATGCCCACACACTGCCTGTATTTAGGATGCCTGTACACTGCCTGCATTTGGGATTCTTGTACACTGCCTGCATTTGGGATTCTTGTACACTGCCTGCATTTGGGATGCCCGCACAGTGCCTGTATTTGTGATGCCCGTTCACTGCCTGCATTGGGGATGCCTGTACACTGCCTGCATTGGGGATGCCTGTACACTGCCTGCATTGGGGATGCCTGTACACTGCCTGCATTGGGGGTGCCTGTACACTGCCTGAATTTGGGATGCCCGTACACTGCCTGCATTTGGGATGCCCATACACTGCCTGCATTTGGGATGCCCGCACACTACCTGTATTGGAGATGCCTGCACACTGCCTGCATTTGGGATGCCTGCACACTGCCTGTATTGGGGATGCCCGTACACTGCCTATATTTGGGATGCCCGTACACTGCCTATATTTGGGATGCCTGTACACTGCCTGCATTTGGGATGCCCGCGCACTACCTGCATTTGGGATGCCCGCGCACTACCTGCATTTGGGATGCCTGCGCACTACCTGCATTTGGGATGCCTGTACACTGGCTATATTTGGGATGCCCACACACTGCCTGTATTTGGGATGCCCGCACACTGCCTGCATTTTGGATGCCCGCGCACTACCTGCATTTGGGATGCCTGTACACTGGCTATATTTGTGATTCCCGCACACTGCCTGCATTTGGGATGCCTGTACACTGCCTGCAATTGGGATGCCTGTACACTGCCTGTATTTGTGATGCCCGCACACTGCCTGTATTTGTGATGCCCGCACACTGCCTCTATTGGGGATGCCAGAGGACTTCCTGCATTTGTGATGCCCGCACACTACCTGCATTTGTGATACCCGCACACTGCCTGCATTTGTGATACCCGCACACTGCCTGTATTTGGGATGCCTGTACAATGCCTGTATTTAGGATACCTGTACACTGCCTGTATTGGGGATGCCTGTACACTGCCTGTATTGGGGATACCTGTACACTGCCTGTATTGGGGATGCCTGTACACTGCCTGTATTTGGGATGCCTGTACACTGCCTGTATTTGGGATGCCTGCACACTGCCTGTATTGGGGATGCCTGCACACTGCCTTTATTTGGGATGCCTGTACACTGCCTGCATTTGGGATGCCTGTACACTGCCTGTATTTGTGATGCCCGCACACTGCCTGTATTTGTGATGCCCGCACACTGCCTGTATTTGGGATGCCTGCACACTGCCTGTATTGGGGATGCCTGCACACTGCCTTTATTTGGGATGCCTGTACACTGCCTGCAATTGGGATGCCTGTACACTGCCTGTATTTGTGATGCCCGCACACTGCCTGTATTTGTGATGCCCGCACACTGCCTCTATTGGGGATGCCAGAGGACTTCCTGCATTTGTGATGCCCGCACACTACCTGCATTTGTGATACCCGCACACTGCCTGCATTTGTGATACCCGCACACTGCCTGTATTTGGGATGCCTGTACAATGCCTGTATTTAGGATACCTGTACACTGCCTGTATTGGGGATGCCTGTACACTGCCTGTATTGGGGATACCTGTACACTGCCTGTATTTGGGATGCCTGTACACTGCCTGTATTGGGGATACCTGTACACTGCCTGTATTGGGGATGCCTGTACACTGCCTGTATTGGGGATACCTGTACACTGCCTGTATTGGGGATGCCTGCACACTGCCTTTATTTGGAATGCCTGCACACTGCCTGTATTTGGGATGCCTGCACACTGCCTGTATTGGGGATGCCTGCACACTGCCTTTATTTGGGATGCCTGCACATTGCCTGTATTCGGGATGCCTGCACACTGCCTTTATTTGGAATGCCTGCACACTGCCTGTATTGGGGATGCCTGTACACTGCCTGTATTTGGGATGCCTGTACACTGCCTGTATTGGGGATGCCTGTACACTGCCTGTATTTGGGATGCCTGTACACTGCCTGTATTTGGGATGCATGTACACTGCCTGTATTGGGGATGCCTGTACACTGCCTGTATTTGGGATGCCTGTACACTGCCTGTATTTGGGATGCCTGTACACTGCCTGTATTGGGGATGCCCACACACTGCCTATATTGGGGATGCCTGCACACTGCCTGTATTTGGGATGCCCGCACGCTGCCTGTTTTGGGGATGTCAGAGCACTGCCTGCATTTGTGATGCCCGCACACTGCCTGCAATTGGGATGCCCGCACATTGCCTGCATTTGGGATGCCTGTACACTGCCTGCATTTGGGATGCCTGTACACTGCCTGCATTTGGGATGCCTGTACACTGCCTGCATTTGGGATGCCTGTACACTGCCTGCATTTAGGATGCCTGTACACTGCCTGCATTTGGGATGCCTGTACACTGCTTGCATTTGGGATGCCTGTACACTGCTTGCATTTGGGATGCCTGTACACTGCTTGCATTTGGGATGCCTGTACACTGCTTGCATTTGGGATGCCTGCACACTGCTTGCATTTGGGATGCCTGTACACTGCTTGCATTTGGGATGCCTGTACACTGCTTGCATTTGGGATGCCTGTACACTGCTTGCATTTGGGATGCCTGTACACTGCTTGCATTTGGGATGCCTGTACACTGCTTGCATTTGGGATGCCCATACACTGCCTGCAATTGGGATGCCCGTACACTGCCTGTATTTGGGATGCTTGTACACTACCTGCAATTGGGATGCCTGTACACTGCCTGCATTTGGGATGCTTGTACACTGCCTGTATTTCGGATGCCTGTACACTGCCTGCATTTGGGATGCCTGTATACTGCCTGTATTTGTGATGCTTGTACACTACCTGCAATTGGGATGCCCGCACACTGCCTGCATTTGGGATACCTGTACACTGCCTGCAATTGGGATGCCCGCACACTGCCTGCAATTGGGATGCCTGCACACTGCCTGTATTTAGGATGCCCGCACACTGCCTGTATTTGGGAAGCCTGTAAACTGCCTGTATTTGGGATGCCCGCACACTACCTGCATTTGGGATGCATGTACACTGCCTGTATTTAGGATGCCCGCACACTGCCTGTATTTGGGAAGCCTGTACACTGCCTGTATTTGTGATGCCCACGCACTGCCTGTATTTGGGATGCCCGCACACTGCCTGTATTTGGGATGCTTGTACACTGCCTGTATTTGGGATGCCTGTACACTGCCTGTATTTGGGATGCATGTACACTGCCTGCAATTGGGATGCCTGTATACTGCCTGCATTTGTGATGCCTGTACACTGCCTGCATGTGTGATGCCTGTACACTGCCTGCATTTGGGATGCCTGTACACTGCCTGTATTTGGGATGCCTGTACACTGCCTGTATTTGGGATGCCTGTACACTGCCTGCAATTGGGATGCCTGTATACTGCCTGCATTTGTGATGCCTGTACACTGGCTGCATTTGTGATGCCTGTACACTGCCTGCATTTGTGATGCCTGTACACTGCCTGCAATTGGGATGCCTGTACACTGCCTGCATTTGGGATGCCTGTACACTGCCTGCATTTGGGATGCCCGCACACTACCTGCATTTGGGATGCCTGTACACTGCCTGCATTTGGGATGCCCGCACACTGCCTGCATTTGGGATGCCCGCGCACTACCTGCATTTGGGATGCCTGTACACTGGCTATATTTGTGATGCCCGCACACTGCCTGCAATTGGGATGCCTTTACACTGCCTGCATTTGTGATGCCCACACACTGCCTCTATTGCGGATGTCAGAGGACTGCCTGCATTTGTGTTGCCTGTGCACTGCCTGCATTTGTGATGCCTGTGCACTGCCTGCATTTGGGATGCCTGTGCACTGCCTGTATTTGGGATGCCTGTACACTGCCTGTATTTGGGATGCCTGTACACTGCCTGTATTTAGGGTGCCTGTACACTGCCTGTATTTGGGATGCCTATACACTGCCTGTATTTAGGATGCCTGTACACTGCCTGTATTTGGGATACCCTTACACTGCCTGTATTTAGGATGCCCTTACACTGCCTGTATTTGGGATGCCCGCACGCTGCCTGTATTGGGGATGCCAGAGCACTGCCTGCATTTGTGATGCCCGCACACTGCTTGCATTTGGGATGCCCGTACACTGCTTGCATTTGGGATGCTCATACACTGCCTGCATTACTGCCTGCATTTGGGATGCCCATACACTGCCTACATTTGGGATGCCCATACACTGCCTGCATTTGGGATTCCCATACACTGCCTGCATTTGGGATGAATGTACACTGCCTGTATTTGGGATGCCCGCACACTGCCTGTATTGGGGATGTCAGAGCACTGCCTGCATTTGTGATGCCCGCACACTGCTTGCATTTGGGATGCCCGTACACTGCTTGCATTTGGGATGCTCATACACTGCCTGCATTTGGGATGCCCATACACTGCCTGCATTTGGGATGCCCATACACTGCCTACATTTGGGATGCCAATACACTGCCTGCATTTGGGATTCCCATACACTGCCTGCATTTGGGATGAATGTACACTGCCTGTATTTGGGATGCCTGTACACTACCTGCAATAGGGATGCCTGTACACTGCCTGCAATTGGGATGCTTGTACACTGCCTGCATTTGTGATGCCCATACACTGCCTGCATTTGTTATGCCCGCACACTGCCTGCAATTGGGATGTCCGTACACTGCCTGCAATTGGGATGCCTGCACACTGCCTGCATTTGGGATGCCTGCACACTGCCTGCAGTTGGGATGCCTGCACACTGCCTGCATTTGGGATGCCTGCACACTGCCTGCATTTGGGATGCACACTGCCTGCATTTGGGATGCCTGTAAACTGCCTGCAATTGGGATGCCTGTAAACTGCCTGCATTTGGGATGCCAGTAAACTGCCTGCATTTGGGATGCCTGTAAACTGCCTGCATTTGGGATGCCTGTAAACTGCCTTCATTTGGGATGCCTGTAAACTGCCTGCATTTGGGATGCCTGTAAACTGCCTGCATTTGGGATGCCTGTAAACTGCCTGCATTTGGGATGCCTGTAAACTGCCTGCATTTGGGATGCCTGTAAACTGCCTGCATTTGGGATGCCTGTAAACTGCCTGCATCTGGGATGCCTGTAAACTGCCTGCATCTGGGATGCCTGTAAACTGCCTGCATTTGGGATGCCTGTAAACTGCCTGCATTTGGGATGCTTGTACACTGCCTGCATTTGGGATGCCCGTACACTGCCTGCAATTGGGATGCCTTCACACTCCCTGTATTTGGGATGCTTGTACACTGCCTGCAATTTGGATGCTTGTACACTGCCTGCAATTGGGATGCCTGTAAACTGCCTGCAATTGGGACGCCTGTACACTGCTTGCAGTTGTGATACCTTTACACTGCCTGCAATTGGGATGCTTGTACACTGCCTGCAATTGGGATGCCTGTAAACTGCCTGCAATTGGGATGCCTGTAAACTGCCTGCATTTGGGATGCCAGTAAACTGCCTGCATTTGGGATGCCTGTAAACTGCCTGCATTTGGGATGCCTGTAAACTGGCTGCATTTGGGATGCCTGTAAACTGCCTGCATTTGGGATGCCTGTAAACTGCCTGCATTTGGGATGCCTGTAAACTGCCTGCATTTGGGATGCCTGTAAACTGCCTGCATTTGGGATGCCTGTAAACTGCCTGCATTTGAGATGCCTGTAAACTGCCTGCATTTGGGATGCCTGTAAACTGCCTGCATTTGGGATGCTTGTACACTGCCTGTAATTGTGATGCCTGTACACTGCCTGCATTTGGGATGCCTGTACACTGCCTGCAATTGGGATGCCTGTACACTGCCTGCATTTGGGATGCCTGTACACTGCCTGCATTTGGGATGCCTGTACACTGCCTGCATTTGGGATGCCTGTACACTGCCTGTATTTGGAATGCTTGTACACTGCCTGTATTTGGGAAGCTTGTACACTGCCTGTAATTGGGATGCCTGTACACTGCCTGTATTTGGGATGCTTGCACACTGTCTGCATTTGGGATGCTTGTATACTGCCTGTATTTGGGATGCTTGTACACTGCCTGTATTTAGGATGCTTTTAAAACATTCGTTTATCTTTAATTCTGTTGTTTCCAAACTTTGAAAAAATATATCCTTACCTCCTTGGAAAAAATTTACTTTACCTAGGGGTAGGGGATGTTTTATAGTTTTTAAACTTTAGTTAACACTCAAAGGTGTGTTTAAAAGTATGGAAACAACAGCAACCTATGGTGTATGCAGAAATAACAAATTCTTTAGCATAGAATGCTGCTGTTTCCAAACTTTCAACAAAATATTCTTACCTCCTTGGGTAAATGACAGACCTCAAATGTAAAAATGCCCCATCACATGTGATGTTAAAAGCTTGCTGTGATCAATTCAGCAAATACCCACCCAGATTTAGATCTTACTGGTGCTGGATGTGGCAATAGCATTAAAATTAAATCTTAAAGCACTGTTGTGATAAAAATGTAGCATTTTTTTTAAATTTCAGGCATTTAATTTTATTTTTAGTTGTTCATGTCAGATGACAGTTTGTAAAAGAATAGCATTTGGCTACAAATAAGTCATGTGTTTGCATTTGTGACATGTTACACAAACTATTTCCTCTTTTGCATTTTTTCATCATTTCATTATAAAACACTTTTCCTGTCATTGTGCTCTATGGTAGCTCAGACTTTAGCACCACCTATTACTGGCACAGCTAATACAACAGCGCCATACTGCACCATGAAAAAGGCAAAGGCCCTTATTTATGAAGGAATAGCGTCAGGTAGCGACTGGTGAGCGGCCGGTAATGACGTGCCCCGCCACGAGAACGCCGGCTCCCCACCACAATCACACATTTATCAAGCCAATCCTGCTTAGCGACTGAGATAGCGCCATATAGCCACTCATTCATCATTATTCCAGCCTCAGCCCACAGCGCCAGCGTCCGACCTTGAATAGCGACAGGTATGACCTCTCGCTACCTGGCGCTCTCCAATGCATTTCAATGGAACAATCTTTAAATATTAATAATTAATTGTTATTAATTTTTTTTATTTTTTTTTTAATGTGAAAAATTCTGTGACCACTTCTGCCATTTTAGATTTTTTTAAGGGAAAAAAAAAATTGTACAGAATTCATATTGCAGGTCTGATATTAATGTATTCATATTACTAAATTATTTAAAAAACTTGTTTTTTTTTGGTTTCCAAAAATATGGTTGTTTGGGAGTTAAAAAACTACTTTTAACCCATCGCCGCCAGCGCTTTTTTAATGAATATGGTGGGAGCCGGTCGCTAGGGCCAGTCGCTATCATGCGCTCCCATATATCGCGGAACCTGTCAAATAGCGACTCCTCACCCAATATTCAACATTACGGCAAACCGACTGAGTAGCTATCAACTACCGAACAATGGCCAAGCACAGCGACTACTAGCGGGAGCTCTGAAAATGCCGCTACAGTCGCTCAACTGTCGCTACCTGCCGCTATTAATGAATCAGCCTCAGAGTCATAAATGTGTTTATGGTCTGTTTAAGGCATTCTAAAAAAGTGCTAGATATTGCACATTTTAAAATAGGTAAATAGGTATGTAATGCAGTGGTAAAATCATCCACACTAAGGGGGTAATTTAAGAATGGCTAGCACCAGTTAATGCTACCTAGGGGTTTATTCATCAAGGGATAGCCTCGTAGCGGCAGGCAGCGTCTGGTGAATGCTGGGCACTGTACGCAATATCACATTTATGAAGGCGATTCTGGTGAGTGACTCTAACAGCACCAGGTAGCGTACGATTCATCATTACAGGCGGCTCAGCGTATAGCGCTGGTATTACCTGTCGTTACCCGATGCTCTCCCATACATTTCAATGGATGTTCCTTATCTTCTGTTTAAACAGGGTGTTTAATTTTCTTTCTCTCTTTAGAGTGCCAACATTGTGTGTGTAGTTTTTTTGTTAATTATGGTGTGGAGCTCCGAGTGCCGGACGCACTGAGCTGGCGCTACCTCTCGCTCCCTGCAGTGTTGTTGTTAGATGTGGTGTAGTCTTGAGCGCTTTGAACTTAGGACACCACCTAGCGTTCTCCATCGGCTCTGCAGTGAATCGGAGAGAGCGCCTCTACAGCGCCCACCACACATCAAATTCATCACTGTCAGCCGGGATACTACAACGACCGCTATGCTAGGTTACAGTGCCCGATACCCACTTACAGTGTCTACTAGCGGTTACTCTAAGCCCCACTATACAGACGCTCACCTGGCAATATGTGGCACTAGTAGTGAATCAGCCTCTACGTTACAGAGATGCACCTTAAATTAAATACCAAAATATCCACTTCATAAAAGTCTTTATATATTCAAATAAAACCATTTTTATCACTATATTAGGGGGTCATGCTCTGTATTTTCTGAAGTAGGTTTAACTTTGGGTGCACTTTTGGGTGTAAACTGAAATTTACATCTCAGTGAGCGTTTCTTACTATAACACATAAAACTGACAATAAAATGTTTTTACAAATTTTTCTCCAAAACTCAGAGGCCGATTTATTAATAGCGCCAGGTAGCGACAGATGAGCGGCAGTAGCGTTATTTTCACAGCGCCCGCAAGTATTCGCTGTGCTTGTCCGTTGTTCGGTTGTTGACAGTGACTCAGTCAGTGTGCGGTAATGTTGAATACGGGGTTAGGAGTCGCTGTTTGACAGGTTCCGCGCTGTATGGGAGCGCATGACAGCGAATGGCCATAGCGAACGGCTCCCAGCATATTCATTAACAAATCACGCTCAAAAAATTCTCGTGCTGTGAAATGCTTGTTTAAACCCCAGAGCGCTGGCGGCGATGGGTTAGAAGTAGTTTTTTAACCCCCAAACAACCTTATTTTTTGTTAAAAAAATAAACAAGTTTTTCTAAACATTTTGTAATATGAATACATTAATATCAGACCTGTAATATCAATTCTGCACAAATTTTTTGTAAAAATATTTAAAAAAGTATCTAACATTGCAGAAGTGGTCACAGAATTTTTGACATTTAAAAAAAAAAAAAAACATTAATATCAATTAATTATGAATATTTAAAGATTGCTCCATTGAAATGCATTGGAGAGCGCCAGGTAGCAAGAGGTCATACCTGGCGCTGTGATGGGATTAGCAGCGGCGCTGTTCGTTGCAGTCCGCTACATGATGAATCCCGAACTAGCTGATGCTCTCGCCGGCGCTAGCCTCATTTAGCGTGATAAATGCGTACCCGCTGATAGCTGGCGATACCTGGCGCTAGTGAGACACTACCTGGCGCTATCCCTTGATAAATAAGGCCCTCATTTGTGCTTGCGATGGGGCATTTTTACACGTGATGCACATCATTTTTTTCATTGAGGTAAGGATATTTTTTTTAAAGTTTGGAAATCACAACACCATATGGGCTATACAGAAAAAAAAAAGGAAAATCCTTTAACAAACCCCATAGGGTACTGTTGTTGGAAAAAGTATGTACCTCACCTGTAATTGTGTCCAATTGCAGTTACCAGTGAATATTTAGGGAAAATTAGGAAAACATTTTGTTGCAATTTGTTTGTCGAATTACGAAAAGATACGTTTCAGCTCACACCTGATAGCGCAGCCAAAGAGTCATGCTAATTATTTTTTTCAGTGAGCTTTTAAACTTTAACACTCAAAAAAATGCAGTCCATTTTAATTCTATTTTCTCCTCAAAAAAACACATGTACCTGCTATGTGGTATATTTAAAGGTAGGTTACAACATTTTTAAGTAAGAATACTTTTTGGGAAACAGCACCCTATGGGCTGTGCTAAATAATTAGCTTTTTTGGGCATAGCCCAGGTTTAAAAATATTAATATTAATACAAAATATTATCCATACCTCATTTCAATAATGATGAACCTACCTGGTAAAATGCGAAATCTCACGTGCAGATGATTTTCAGGGAAAAACAAAAATTTTTTTTTAACTACACTTTTTTGTTTTTAAAAGTTAAAAAGCTCACCTAGATTCAGGCTGCTGCAATTCACACAAAAAATGTGTACCCAGAGCTGAACTCGCTTCACTAAGTAATTAGCATGAGCCACATTTCGTGGGGCCCTTGCTAATTATTTAGCTAATTATTCACAGAAAATTATTAAACAACCCCCATACTGTCTCATTCTTAGCTTTTCAGTGTAAACGGATACCTGCAGTTCTGTGCGGATGCCGAAAGTTCTTCTTGTGGTGGCTTACTGCTGGACGGTTGTCTTTAATATGCTACGCATAATAGTTTGCATAGTTGATGTGTAAACAAATGGTATCATATGATACGTCAGCCCAAGGCAAGCATAGTGTAATTTATGCATGTTTGGGGCTCGCAAATAATGTAAGAGCAACATGACAACTTCAATGTGAAAACAAACTTTTCTGCAATTCTAAAAATGTATATTACTACATTTCAGATTATTTCAACATTAGATGTAGAAATAATGATGGTTATAAAAGTATCCTACGTCAAAAAATATAAACTGTGAGGTAATGAACACTATGAACAAAGTTATGCATGATAACACATGATTTTAATGCTTATGAATCGTGAAATACAGATATGCAAGCTATATACAGTGAAACATATAGGTTCTATGACAGCCAAGTATATATACAGCATATGGAAGGCATAATACACATAGGGCGATTTTCAGAAAGCAGAACAAGGTACAAAATTAGATAGCACTTGGAGATAGAGGAAGCCCTGTTAGTGCTGCCTTCCAGACATAGAGCACCAAAATGTCAAGGTAACCAGTGCATAACAAGCAAAATAAACAGATAAGTCAGTACAAATGCTTACAGGCTGACCGCAGGTCGTCAAAATCCCTCAACGTTTCGATCTGCTATGAGATCTTTGTCAAGAGGAAAGTGCGGTATCCATAGTAGTGAGGAGAGTGCCTTTATAGTATGGGTTATGATCTCCAGCTGGGCTGCAGATGGCGCCAGACGCGGCGCGCGTGTCGGCGCCGGTCTCTGACGTCATCAACACTCTCCCTAGCGCGTCCCTGTCAGCAGCATGGATCCTAGCAAAAACCGCTATGTTTCCATGTGTGACACGCGGGGCGCGCGCGGGTATGTGAGGGGAAGGGAACCGTTACTAGATAGATCTATTGCATAAATGAAAGTTGCTATCACAGCATTAGACAGTGGCAGGATGCCACATACAAGATGGATGCCGGCGCCCCAGCCGGATCTTGCCTCCTCAAAGATGGCGTCCATAAGCAATTCTCAGTATGCTAATGGTGTCCCGCCACATCCAAGATGGCCGACGGAGAAATGAATGAAAACTTCTCAGTATTCTAGCAGTATGATGCCACATCCATGATGGCCGACGGAGATAATAGTAATGACGATTCATAGCCACAGCAAAGATGGTGGATATAAGTTCAATGGAACGCATAATGATGTATGTCCTCAGTGGTGATGGGATAGAGGGCCAGGAGTGGCAGGTGTATTCATATGGGCAAAGCTGGGTAGATTTTGATAAAGGGCAACACGTGCGCAGCTGGAGATCATGCTGGAGACCATATATTAAAGCGGACCCAAATCAGGCACTACAAAATAATGCTGTTTGAGAGAAAAAGATCAAATTAAAATTAAAAAATAGAACCATTTGTGAGCAAGTGAGGATAAAAATGGATACTGCCAAGAGTTTGTGGAAGTCCACATACTCTTCATCTAATTATTGCACAATAGTCTAGTAATTGTATATTTAAACTATCAAAGTCAAGTATTTAAAAATACACAGTGAAATCTAAGTCTTCATTAAGTCCATTAGGGCTTTTAGTGCCTAATTGAAATATTCAAGCCAGTTCACGTTGGAGTAATCTCTTCTCAAGGTTACCTCCTCTATAGGGTAATCTAACCACCTCTATACCTACAAATTTAAGTTGGCTGATATTGTGTCCTAGCTCGTGGAAGTGTCTGGCCACAGAGGATTCCATGCGGCCATTCCTAATGTCGGACCTGTGCTCGCATATTCTCTGCCTGAGTTCCCGTTTCGTCTTGCCTATGTAACCTTTCCCACAAGGACATTTTAATAAATATATGACATTCTTGGTTGCGCAGTTTATGAAATCACGTATGGGGTATTTTTTCCCTAAGCTGGGGTGGGTGAAATGGTCTATCTTAAAGGTATATCCACACTGGGCACAATGCCCACATGGGTACATACCTTTAGGTTTCTCCATTTCTGTGAGCCAATTTGAGCCTGTCGTTGGTTTAGGTGAGTGGAATTCAGCTTTGACCAAGGTGTTCTTGATGTTCCTAGCTTTCTTATAGACAGTTAAAGGAGGATCCTGGAGGACTTCTGTCAGTTTCTCATCCGACCTCAAGATTGGCCAGTGTCGTCGGACAATTTTTTGGGCCTGAATAGAAAGTTGAGAGAAAGTGAGAACACATGGAATTCGTTGTTTGGTCTGCTTAGGACGGACCATACGGAGAGAGTTACGATTAAGGGATCTAGCTTTAGCCTGAGCTTCTTGTAGATCTTTGAAGTTATATCCACGTTGTAACAAATTATGCACTAGTTCATTGGAGCGTTGGTCATATAATGTATCAGATGCAGTTATGCGTCGTATTCTTATAAATTGCCCAAATGGTAAACCCCTTATTAAAGATGGCGGATGAAAACTGGTGGCGTGAAGTAGTGTGTTTCGGTCGGTGGGTTTCTTATATACATCAGTAGTAAGACAACCGTCAGCTAAAGTAACCCTGACGTCTAAGAAGTGGATCTCTGTGGTGCTGTGGTCTATAGAGAAAGCAATGGTCTGGGTGCATTGATTCAGATAACCATGAAATGTAAGTAATTCGTCAAGTTCACCCTTCCAGATGAGGAATACATCATCGATGTATCGTAGCCATGTAAGTATGTTGTGTGAATAAGCAGCTGTGGGATAAATAAATTCCGATTCAAAATTGGCCATAAAAAGGTTGGCATAACTAGGTGCCATGTTTGAACCCATCGCCGTGCCTTGGGCTTGTATGTAAAACTGGTCGTCAAAGGCAAAGTAGTTTTTTGTGAGTATGATGGTAAGTAAATCACATGCAAGAGTCTGTAAGCCTAATGGGATAGTGGTACTTGTTAGTGCTTTTTTAATCACATTAATACCGTCTAAGTGTGGAATGGAGGTATATAAGCTGGTGACATCCATCGTGGCCATGATGCATTCCGATGTCAGGGTGCCAAATGAATTGATCTTGTTTAGGAAATCTGTGGTATCTTGTAAAAAAGAGGGAGTGGCCATCACTAGTGGCTGTAGGAGGCGATCTAAAAAAATAGCTGGGTTCTGAAAAACGGAATTTGTTCCCGCCACAATTAGGCGTCCTGGGGGGTTAGGTAATCTCTTATGCACTTTTGGTAAGCAATAAAAAAGTGGTATAAGTGGATGATCCGTTCTCAGGAACTTGGCTAATTTTTCATCTATCACAGAGTCATCCAAAGCTCTATTGATTATGGTGTCAATCTGGGTCTTTAAGTCATCAGTAGGGTCCTTAGAAATAGGTATGTAGACAGTGTTATCATTAAGTTGGCTTAATATTTCATTTTTGTAATCAGTAGAGTTCATTACAACTATGGCCCCTCCTTTATCCGCAGATTTTATAGTAAGCGCAGAATTGTTACAAAGGGAGTCAAGTGCCTGTTTTTCCTTCTTGGAGAGGTTGCTACGTTTGGATTTGATGTGTGGCCTCAAAGAATCCACATCCTGTTGAACCAAATTAATGAAGGTTTCCACAGCATGGGATGTGGGGGGAGGATTCCAGGTGCTTTTTGGTTTGCACATGCTGAGGTCCACACCCATGGGGGAGCTGGTATTACCAGCTTCTCTAGGTGGGTGGTAGGAAAAGAATGATTTAATCCGTAGGGACCTAAAAAATTGTTGTAACCCAATCTGTATATCAAACTGATTACCCTTAGATGTAGGAGCAAATGAAAGACCCTTCGACAGTACCTTAGTTTCAATAGGTGACAAGGTGTAGTCCGAAATGTTAATCACTGTGGAGCCGTCCTGCTCCGAGTGTTGTATTTGATTTGGTTTGGAGGTTGCTGGCGACTGCCTCTGTGGCCTCCTTTTGCCCCTCCTTGTTCGCGTTGTTTTCTTCTGTGGGCCCGTTGGTCCCGTGGGCCTTGTTCTAAAAAATCCCCGCTGGATGTAGAGGATGAGCTGCTAGAGTCGGTGGCTTGGCGAGTGTTGGTGTTATATGTGCGTTGCCTCCTGTGTTCACGCCAGGTATAGACGCGGCCCTCCTGATAATCAAGAGCGTTGCGTCTATACTTGCTTAGTTTGAACTGAATGGTATCTTGTCTGTACTGTTCCAGACTGATATTACAGGTCTCAAGGAAGGTCTTAAAGGAATCTAAAGGGAGTTTGGTCTCAAGCTGTGCTTTTAGGGTTTGTACTGAATTGTTAATGGCAGTAAGTTCAGTCTGGATACCAGTGATCGTTAAGGCAATCAGGTCCAGACTGCACGTATTCAGAATCTTCTGCCAATCAGCTACAAATTCTTTATTCTGCTGGCAAAACGTGGGTTTGATTGGCAGGCGTAGTCCCCTAGGGATACGTTTGGACTTAAGATACTCAATCAAGGTGTCAGAGTGTAACTGATACTGTATTGATTTTTTTGACAGTTGTTCAAACTGTTTTTTAATAGCAGTTTGATCATTAATCAAGGGACTCTCTGATCTAGAGAATTGTGCAATAATTGAATCGACCTGTACCTGGCTAAAAGCCAGGATGTCAGCCTGTTCAGTGGTGAGGGTGTTGATGTCCTCAAATGACATCCTCAGTAGTAGCAAGCAGTGACAGGTGCTAATACAACCTGGTAAGCAGAAGAAACATATGGGTTAGTTAGATTTGGTTGTAGCACACTGAAAATAAGTAGCTTCAAAAGAAGAAAATGAAGATCAACAGATCTGGGTTCAACCACCTCAATGGTGTCCTCTGCTTTTTGGACACTGGTACATATGTCAAAAAATCCTTGACATTTTGGTGCTCTATGTCTGGAAGGCAGCACTAACAGGGCTTCCTCTATCTCCAAGTGCTATCTAATTTTGTACCTTGTTCTGCTTTCTGAAAATCGCCCTATGTGTATTATGCCTTCCATATGCTGTATATATACTTGGCTGTCATAGAACCTATATGTTTCACTGTATATAGCTTGCACATCTGTATTTCACGATTCATAAGCATTAAAATCATGTGTTATCATGCATAACTTTGTTCATGGTGTTCATTACCTCACAGTTTATATTTTTTGACATATGTACCACAATTATGTGGGAGAAAAATAAATAAATAAATAAATAAATAAATAAAAATAAAAAAACCCTGTTTAAACAGAAGAAAAGGAATGTCCATTAAAATGTATGGGGGAGCGACAGGTAGCGACAGGTAATACCAGGCTCTCTGGAAGCTAGAGCACGGCCGCTATACACTGAGCCACCTGTAATGATGAATCTTACGCTGTTAGAGTGGCTCACCAGAATCGCCTTCATAAATGTGGTTTTGTGTACAGCGCCCGGCGTTCCCCAAATGCTGCCTGCCGTTACGAGGCACTACCTAGCACTAGACATTCATGAATAAACCTCTTACTTTCATTTAGGATCATGCTAAAGATCTGGTGAAATTCAGCTTTCGGTGTGTACTTTTGGTAGTGAACTAAAGTTTACATTTAAGTAAGCTTTTTTATTGATCACAAAGAAAAAAGGTTTATAAAACATTAACTGATCTTATATTTCCCCCAAAAATAGCTAAACATGAGATGGGAAATTTTTCAAGTGTTGCGTCATTTCATCTTAAGTTAAGGATATTTTTTTTTCAAGTTTGGTAACAACTAGAGATGAGCGAACTTCTTGAAAAATCGGGTTCGCCCGAATCGAACTTTCACGAATCGCTCATCTGAAAAAAAAAAATGCCGGCACGGTGGCAGCGGGCAGGCCGGCTACGCTGTCAGTGGGCCGCCGCCAGCCCGCTGACAGCGCAGCCGGCCTGCCCGCTCCCACCATGCCGGCATTTGTTTAAAAAGCAAACACTTACCTGCATGGTCGGAGCATGGAGGCCGGCGCCGCTCTCAGGCGCCCTCTGATGACGCGTCCTCTGATGACAGCTGAGAGCGGCGCCGGCCTCCACGCTCCGGCGCCGCTCTCAGCTGTAATCAGAGGACGCGTCATCAGAGGGCGCCTGAGAGCGGCGCCGGCCTCCACCATGCCGGCATTTTTTTTTTTTATTTCAGGGAAAATTCGATCGGCACGAACCAAAAAAATTTCGGGTTCGTGCCAAATCGGATTTTCCCTGAAATTCGGAGCGAATTCCGGTTCGTCTGAACCGGTTCGCTCATCCCTAGTAACAACAGCACCATATGGGCTATGCAGAACAATTTTTATTGTCCACTCGCTCCCCACTACAGGGAAGGGGATACCTATGCTGGGAGTGACCTGTGAAGTCACAGGTCACTCCTAATATTGATGCTTGTGGCAGGGAGCGAGCTCCTGGGTACCCAGCCAGGATAGAGGACATCTGTGTGTCTGGGAGATGAGGACATCACCTGGCGTCGGAACAGGAGGTAGGTAAACTTATTTTTTGTTTTTTTTGAGCGAGTTCATTAAAAGTTCAGTTCGGCCAAACTCCATTTTCTTGGGGAAATTCAGTGAATCTCTGAATATATATATATATATATATATATATATATATATATATATATATATATAATATTCTTACCTCATTGGGCCAATGTTGGACCCCAGATGTAAAAGTATTTTTTTTAAAGTGGAACTTTAGTCACAATATAACCCCCCCCCCCACCACCACCACCATCCTGCCACTCTAACCTGGCGCTGAGGCAGGTTGGGGGGGGTTAAAAATAAAAATAACATTTACATTATCCAGGGGCCCCTGCTGCCCCTCTCATGCATACAGCTGTTGCAGGGAAAGGTACGAATCAGCATCCCCCAGGTCTGTTCACGCTCCCACTGCCCATTCACTTCAATGGCAAGACGGGAGCTCGCATGGAGCCAGGGGAATGTGCAGCTCTGTGTTTTAGGTCCAAGAGGGTGATGCCCAGGATCCCCCCCCCCCCCGTCCTGCCACAGCACCAGGGTAGGGTGGCAGCGCAGACACTCAGAGCATCGGCGCTCTAAATCTGGTCGTTATAGCATAAAGTCTGTGTGATTAAAGTCTGTTTTTGAACACATATCCACCAGTAAATGAAATGTATGGGAGCGCGACAGTGAGTGAAAGATAATACCTGTCGCTCCGGAAGCTAGAGTGCAGTTGCTCACCAGATTTGCTTTCATAAATGTGGTATTGCATACAGTGCCAGGCATTCACCAGATGCTGCCTGCCACTACGAGGCATTACCTGGCGCTATCTGTTCATGAATAACCCCCTTAAAGTATTTATTGCCATTTGTGCATCTATGTAGCAGAGCTTAGAGCGTCTGCAAGAGTACATGGCAAACTGGTGTCTGGTGCTATAGCGTAGCTTTGGCGCTGGACAAGTGACGCTGTAGTATCCTGTACAGCATTGATAAATGTGATGTCTGGAGGGTACTGTAGAAGCACTCTCCTGAATATAGTGCATATGTAGTGCCCTGAGGGAAAGCCGCCGAAGGCTACATATAACAGTGAAGGATAGGTAGCGCCATTTAATTGTGCTAAAGTCCATATTTAAGGAAAAAAATCACAGAGCGAGCGTTGGCGCTATAAAACTGGTGCTCTAGTGACCATCTCCTAGATGGTGGCCAGGAGAGCCAAAACAATCATCATATGATAAAATTGTGGGAAAAAGTCTCCAAACTCTATTTATACACAAACAAAATAAAGACCATTGAATTGTATGGGATAGCGACACTGATCGATGTGTGCTACATGGCGCTGCTGAACATACAGTGCCAGTGCTTTACAGTGAGCCACCGCTAGTGATACATGTGATGCTACATGACGCTATTAGAGGCGCTCACCAGTTTGACTTTCATATATATGGTTTTCAGATACTGCGCCCGACGTTCACCGGATGCTACATGGTACTACGTGATGTTAGTGCTTCCTAAATAAGGCCCTTAGTGAAGCAAGTTTAACTTTGGGTGCAAATTACTACCTACATCTCGGTAAGATTTTTAATTTTAACCCACAAAGGACTTGATTCATTAAGAGTTGAAAACATTTTTCATCGTAGAAAAAAATTCAATTAATGGCAAAAAAGCATGAGAATTTCACTTTTAGTGGGTTACCAAATAGGAATACAATGAAAGTCAATAGCACTTTTTTTTTACTACTGGGGAAAGTATTGAACGTTGAGTAAAACCCTCTGGCTTTTTTCTCATGAATTGAGCAATAAAGAGACAATGAAAAACATAAATTAGGTATATACAGGATTATATCATGATCAAACGAGTAGATGAGGTTGCACTGGCCCCTACTGGTCACACTTAGTAAATGTTACATCAGTATGCAGGCTGAGATATGTGATCTCAAAGTGGATGCTTTCAATGAAAATGTAGCAATAGTGTGCCTGAAGGGGTTAAGTGCTGCCTCAAAATCACAATGAAAGTAGCTCCCATGAAAATGAAAGAGGGAGATTGAATAAGATGCATATTTAAACATGAGATATTTCTGCAATTAATAACAATATGTACAAAAGCAAGTGCACAACATTACCAGTAATAATGACACCAGTGAGAAACAGGGGTGATCGCTCGCTATAAGGACGTTTCGGAGCAGCGAGGCTCCTTCTTCAGCTGAGTGATGTCCTAGCATCGCTGCTCAGCTCCTTTAGCTTTCAATAGCTTTATTGCAAACTGACAAATGACAAAAAAACATAAATAAAAGCGTAGGGTGAAGGGGAATTCTTTCTTTTGAGGATATGGATGGAGGATGTATCTCCTGTTGTCCAGGCAGTTTATTTGCGTCTATAGAAGATAAAGAATAACTTAAAAATAGAATATAATGCACAACAAATATATGACAGCTGAACAAAAAAAAAAGGAAAAAAGAAAAAAATTACTTAAAGGTAAGACAATGGTAAAGGTAGACAATGGTCTATGTGCTGCACCAAGAAAAAAGGCTTGGTACATGCTGCTATTACATGTATATATGCAGGTGGATATGCCACAACAAAATTCCATCACAATATCCTGAGTCTGGGTCTTGGAGTGACCGAGGCGTTACATAAAAGGAGTTTTTTTTCTTTTTAAAACTACATATAAAAAATAAAAATCTGGCACTAGCCAACTGTTGCCCACTCAAAAGAAAGGGATGAAATCAATCTCCCCATTAAGACCATGTGGGGTCCTAGTGTCCAGCCTTTAAATCCTTTCCAGTTCCTCTTGGAACAGTAGTCTGTTTCGGTCATCACCCCTCCGTGGTGGTTTGACCTGGTTTATTACAATAAATCTGAGCTGACTAATTTGGTGTCCATTCTCCATGAAATGTTCTGCTACTGAAGAAGTTATATCGCCTCGTCTAATACAGCTGTGGTGTTCGTTAATGCGGACCCGGATATCTCTAGTGGTTTTACCCACATACCCAAGGCCGCACAAGCGTTTTATTAAATAAATCACATATGTGCTTGAACAGTTAAAAAACTGTTTGAGTTTGTACCTCCTGCCTGAATATGAATGTGTAAATGAGTCACCTTTGATTACGTGGCTACACTGGCTACAATGACCACAACTGTACATCCCAAGAGGTTTTTGACAATCGGTTAACCACTGGGAACCTGTATTAAGCACTGATACTGAATCCGGAAATTTGGGATCTGCCTTAATGAGGCAGGAACGTAGATTAGGGGGCCTTTTCCTGACTATAAAAGGGGGTTGTGAGAACATATTCGACAACTTGGGATCAGCACTCAGGACATGCCAGTGTCTCTTGATCACATGTTCAATTTGTGGAGATTTTGAATATATCAATGGAATAGGGAACCGTTTATCAGTCAGGTTAACAGTTTATGTGGCTTACAACAGCTTGGCCATGATTTTCTCCTGGCCACTGCGGATGTCACGTCCCTTCATGCAGTATGGCACTTTCTTAGCTTAGACTCAAATCTCCCTCAAGTACAAGTAGACTTTATACTGGAATGTTTGACGTTCGCCCTGAACCATAACTGCTTTTGGTTCGGGGGCAAATTCTACTTGCAAAACAAGGGTGTCGCCATGGGAGGCAAATTCGCTCCGAGCATGGAGAACCTTTATGTTGGATATTGGGAGTCTCAATTTATTTATGGTGATAGGTGGCCCTCATTAAAGTTATGGCGTCGCTATATAGACGACGCTATATAGATGATAGCTATAGACGACGTGATCAGCATATGGGAAGGGCCAATTGCCTGTCTTAAAAAATCTTTGAGGAAGTGAATAATAATGCTTACAACCTAGAGTTTACAGCTGAAATGTATCCGGTCAAGGCCAATTTTTTAGACCTGACCTTTACGAATGAGGGTTCTTGCCTAACTACCCGCACCTATTTCAAACCAACGGATAGAAATGGCTATGTTCCTACCCAAAGTTGCCATCATCCTAACTGGCTGCGAGCCATTCCACGTGGACAGTTTTTACGTCTGAGAAGGAACTGTAGACACCTGTGTGACTATGACCAACAGGCAAATATCCTAAATCAATTGTTTATTGATAAAGGATATGCAGCCGAAGAAATTTCTGATCAGGCACAGCATATCAGAAGTCTGGATCGCCAATTTATTTTGAATGGTTCTAATTCTAGAGGTGGTGGGCTCACTAGGAATGATAGGTCTCAATTCTCTTTTATCACAGGTTACAGTGTGCAGCACTGTCAGGTCAAAAAGATTCTCGACCGTCACTAGCACATCCTTAAGGAGGGCCCATTGGTAGGGTCTGTCCTCCCTGATCGACCCGTTTGTATCTATAGACGGGCACCAACACTAAGGGGTCGTTTGGTACGTAACCATATAGATCCCCCAAAACCTGTTAACCTTTTTTCAAACGAATTGGTAGGTTTTTATAGATGTGTTTCATGCAGGGGTTGTAGGGTCTCTTTACCAATGGCGAGATCCACAAAATTCTATTCTATGGATACTCGCACTACAAAAAAGCATAGGATTTCCAAGTTTATTTCCTGTAATTCTAAGCATGTAGTCTATTTGATATGGTGCCCCTGTAACCTGTTGTATGTTGGGAGGACCTCCCGTGAACTAAAAACACGCATACGGGAACATATCTACAAACATACAATGTGGATATGATGCTCACAGTCTCTCGGCCCATTTTAAAGCTGTACATGCTTCTGACCCTAGTCATTTGCCTTTTATTGGTTTGGAACATATTGAGGGTAATTGGAGAGGCTCCCATTTAATACAAGAGCTTAGTCAATGTGAGAGCCGTTGGATTTTTTATCTGAATACTTTTTCTCCATTTGGTTTAAACGTGGAATTCGATTTAAACAGTTTTATCGATATTTCTTGAGTAACCAATATTGATTTATTATATACTTTTTTATTGGTGTTTAATAACCTATGGTTTTATATTTATTCTAATTGTTACTGTGTTAGATGTTAATTATTGCTATGGATTTTTAGGAACAGCTTTCACCAGCTTTTTTATAAATGTTTTTAACTTTTGATTGGTTCTAGGCCCGCTTTAGGGACATGATCCCCTCTTGGATATATTGATTAATTTCCTTTCTCAATTTTTTGTGGATTAAGAAAGAAAAGTCTTTGTTTATAACTTTTACTCTGTTGCCCAATCCTACGTCTGCCCTTTAATTCCACTTTATTGTTGGCAGGGTCATTGGGTATTTTTTTCACCTTTTCCCTTTCATATACACTACAGGGAAGTAATTCCACCTTGCCTTTCTTAGATTTTAGGTCCCTAGCTGGCTTGAACAAATATGCTACTATTATGATCTTTTATTTTTAATTTGCGAGCGGCGGAGATTCAGGGTAAAAAATTACAGATGCTGCCCCATTGTGGGGCGTGATCGCAACCTCTTCCCATCCCCCGCCTCTGTCTACATAGTTGCTGATGCATTTTGCATCAGCAGATAGGCAGGGCATACCTGCCCTCACTTCCGTGTCACTCCGGTATAAATACCGGAGGTTATGCGGCGCCGAGCATCCTAGTCAAAGTCGCGGGAGAGCAACGAAACGCGTCGGAAGCTCTGGGCTTCCTAACCAGCTAGAAGATTTTTTTTAACTACTTGCAAGTGTTTCCTCTATACTACTCGGGAGTGGTGAGAGCTGTTCACCATCTTTTTTTGATGACAAGCTTTTATACTTCTATGTTTGTGAGTGCTTTGAATTTCTATTAAAAGCGTTGTGTTTTGGACCTAGCAATGTTGCACTAGATTTCTTCTTTTCTTCCTTTTGTATGCACTTAATTTGGAAACATTTATTGGCTTTTATGGACATTTTAAGATTGGAGATTCTTCTTAAAGCTATATGGCCGTAATCTAATGGAAGGCTGATGCAGTGTTTTTTGAAGTGGATTGAATTAAATTCATTTGAATGCATTTGTTGCTCTAAGGATCTGGTAAGATTTTGGTGTTACCGGTGGCGGGCATGCGACAGTGTTTGTTACACATGCGCTTTGGGACAACTTCACAATCTTGCAATGAATCCCTAGTCTTGGCAAAGGCTTTTGCCTCATCCTGAGTGATAGTCAGTGGGTCATACACTCTTGATAGAAATTCTTGAGTCATTTCATTCGCCCATTTAAAAAAATCGTCATCGACTTGAGTTATGCAGCGGATTCTAATAAACTTGCTATATGGCAACCCATCCTTCAGTCTCTTAGGATGAAAACTGTCCGCCCGAATATGTGTTGCGGTCTGTGATTTTCTGGAATAGATCTGTCACTAACTGTGAGTTTGAATTTATGACCAAAACATCAAGGAAATGTACCTGTGAAAGGCTGTATTCCAAAGTGAAGGAAATGGTGGGTGTCTTGTGATCCAGTCTGTCCTTGGATGAAAGGAGGACTGATTCTGTCTCCTGCCAAATGAAAAATACGTTGTCAATATAATGGAACCAGGCAAGCACGTGGTGCATGAATGCTGGATCCGTGTAGACATGTCTATCTTCAAAATTTGCCATGTAGAAATTAGCATATACTGGGGCCACATTTGACCCCATGGCTGTTCCTTGTAAAAATCCTCCCGATATCTGAAGTAATTACACGTAAGGACCACCTCTAAAAGATGTAAGCAAAAGATGTTAAATTTCGGTGTGCTATCCATCGTCGCAAGGGTGTCACGTATGACACTTATACCAGCTGTGTGTGAAATAGAGGTGTATAATGATGTGATATCCATACTACACAGAAATGTGTTAGAATGGAGAGTATTCATTTGACTCATTTTATTCAGGAAATCCTCTGTATCTAGCAAAAATGATTGTGTCTGTATTACCTTATGTTGTAGGATACGATCCAAAAACGTCGCTATCGGCTGGAAGATGGAATTGGTCCCTGCCACAATTGGTCTTCCCGGAGGGTTGGGACACTCTTGTGTACCTTGGGGAGTATATAAAAAAAACGGGTGTAAGTGGGTGGTCATTAGTGAGATACTTTGAGAATTATGGTATTGATGATATCTTGTTCAACGGCAGATTGGATGATCTCGTTTATCTCAAATTGTATTTCAGGTAAGGGGTCTCCTCGTAATTTTTGGTAAACTGTAGGGTCATTCAATTGTCCCATGACAATTTCATGGTATTGTTCAGCATCCATGAATTACCCTTCGCCTTACACTTTTATTTATGTATTTTTGTCATTTGCCGGTTTGCAATAAAGCTATTGAAAGCTATTGGAGGCACCGCATGTCGCCATCCCATGCTCCGCGGCCATCTTCTTGGCTTGACTAAACCAACAGATGAACGGCCGCCTGGGATGGCTGAATGCGGACGTGACGTCAGCAAACGCCTGATTGGCTGTGTGCTTGCGATCACCTATTGGCCGGCCAGGCGAAATCGGGAGTATAAAAGGAGCTGAGCAGCGATGCTAGGACATCGCTCAGTTGAAGGAGGAGCCTCACAGCTCCGAAACGTCCTTATAGCAAGCTATCACCCCTGTTGCTCACAGGTGTCATTATTACTGGCAATGTTGTGCACTTGCTTTTGTATATATTGTTATTAATTGCAGAAATATCTCATGTTTAAATATGCATTTAATATTCAATCTCCCTCTTTCATTTTCATGGGAGCTACTTTCATTGTGATTTTGAAGCAGCACTTAACCCCTTCGGGCACACTATTGCTACATTTTCATTGAAAGCATCCACTTTGAGATCACATATCTCAGCCTGCATACTGATGGACATTTACTAAGTGTGACCAGTAGGGGCCAGTGCAACCTCATCTACTCGTTTGATCATGATATAATCCTGTATATACCTAATTTATGTTTTTCATTGTCTTTGTTGATATTCTTTTATTTTTGGCACTGACATTAGAAGTAGCTACCTTTAGAAAGGATATTTTTTGTACTATTTTGAGCTCAACCACTAAGACATGTACACTGTATATAATCTATGCTTCCAATCTTATGATTGATAAAATTATTTTTGCATATTAAAAAAATCTGTGCTGTGGTGTGCGTTACTAAACTACAATACATTATGTCTTTGGTCTCCTGGGTATAGGGACTTAGTTTCAGCACCCCAATCATTTTTCTTCAATATCTTCTTCCAAGCTTTATAGGTGTGCCCTCTTCCTACTTTTTTTCAAACCAACACTAAAAGAAGTGCAATTAAAATATTTGCTATAATTTTCTAAAAAAGAAAATCACCTGCACATATGATGTGAAATTTTTACTGGTGAGCTGATTCATTTTTCCAATGGGGTTCTTGCTAAATATTTGGTGAACCCAGTGTGACTTCCAGTGTGCACTGCAGTGTGGATTGCAACCTGCATCCTGGAGAGCTTTTTAGCCATAACACAAAAAAGTGCAAAAAAAGTCTTTGTCCTACATTTTCGCCCAAAAATCATCTGTACATATGATGGCATATTTTTGCACTTTAGGTATATTCTTTTTCCAGTGATGTAAGGGTGTATTTTTAAAGTTTGGAAATAACAACATCCTATGGGCTATTCTGAAGATTTCGCAATTTTCTACATAGCCCATAGGAATCTGTTGCTTCCATAGCCTTACCTCCTTAGAAAAATGATGTACATAACCTGTAAAAATGCCCTGTCACAGGTACAGGAAATTTTGGGAGAAAAAAGGTAAAAACATATTTTTTCCACTTTTTGTGTATGAAAGCTAAATAGCTCACTGGATAAAGGCTACAATCCACACTGCAAGTCACACTGGCTTCACCAAATAATTAGCATACTACCCATAATATTAAATTGCATGCTGGGAAAAGTAGCATGCAGTCAAACACTAAAACTTGAAAAAATACAATTAAAAAACAAAAAGTTAGGCTATTCTTCATTAGATAAAAAAGCATCTAGCAAGAAATGACAAAAAATGACAAAAAAATATAAAAAAAAACCTGCAGGCAGTTTCAATGTTAAATTGCTTGTAGGTAAAATTGGCATTCAGTAAAACATTGAAAACTGAAAAAATACAATAAAAAAATTAAGTCAGGCTATCCTTCATTAGATAAAATGTATCTAGTGAGAAATGCCAAATAATTACAAAAAAAATAAACTAGCAGGCAGATTTAATGTCAAATTGCATGCCGGTAAAACACTGAAAACTGAAAAACACACAATTAAAAAGTAAAATGTAAGTTTATTTTTCATTTCATCCCCCTTAGCAGACTGTGTGGCAGAACCCTCAGCTTCCCTACAGCAGACTGTGTGGCAGAACAACACCCATCACCCCTATAGCAGAAAATGTGGTAGAACAACCCCATCATTCCCTTAGCAGACTGTATTGCAAAACAACCAACATCATCCCTATATCAGAATGTGTGGCAAAACAACCCTCATCATTCCTATAGAAGACTACTTTAATGCAATACACTAACCCAAACTATGGGAACAACTGGCAATAAATGACAACCAAGTGCATAAACATGTGCAAAATCAAAAACCAAGTTCTCCAATATCACCTATAGGTCAATGTAAGCAGGCAAGCGTGACTGATAATTAAAGTGCAAACAGTCAAAATGGCAATTCAAGAAGATCAAGACATGAAAAGTATAAAATATACCACTCTGCAGTGTCCCCGCTCCTACGCGTTCCGTTGTCAATATGGCTACTTCCTCAGGGAGATAGGGGACACTGGTGAGAAACTTGTCTTTATGTTCAGGTCTCCCTTTTAGCGGTGTCAATTGAATTTTTATGATTATTTGCCGTGGGGGTTTGATGTTACTCACTTTTCTTCTTTTACTTTTTTCACTAGAGTTATTTTTAAATAGGATCTTTCACAGATGCGCTGTCAAGGCCCGTGGGACACCCGTCTTCAGATGAGTCCACAACCCCAAACTCTGCTGCTGCTTTTGACTCTAGACAAGCCCCCATTTGCTGGGATGCTGGATATGCCTCAAGGGTGAAGGCAGATGAATCAGGGACTAGACTGGGCAATGCTGGGCTGGCTGGGGTCATACACAGAAGACAGTCCTCACTATACGTAGAACCAAGGGGAGTAGCAGAAGAAAGGTATAGTGTCCAGCCAAGGGTCAAAGCAGGGTGGTCAGAGAGTTCGTGGTACAAAGGATGATATGGGCTTGGGGTCAAGCAGGTGTCGTTCCAGGCAGCGATCAAAGGAATGGTCAGGCAAGCCAATTTTGGCAACTGATAACAATAAAGAAAGCATTAATCCATGGGGCTCATTGGCCTATTCAAATTGTCAGCGTTGCTGGAGGGCATAAACCACACATGCTAGCGGGTGTGCGCAAGCACAAACAGAGAAGCCAGGGATGCAAGAGGAGGAGGAGAGCCGATTGAGCTGGCGCTACTCAATGAGGCATCTAAGCGACAGCACACTGCCTGGACTGGTGCTGCTCGAACAGGACTGGGGAGCAGGTAAGTGGATCATCTTGACACTACCCTCCCATTGTGGAGGGACCTCAGGATCCTTATTTGGCTTATTAGGATTGTCACAATGAGATTACTTGACCAGGGCATTGGCATGAACATCCCTGGCTGTCACCCTACATCTCTCCTCAAGACCAAATCCCTTCAAATCAATTAAACCCCCAGCTTGGGGTCTGTGGGTCCCCTTGCTACAGGCGCACACAGAACAGACTGTGACAAAAGCAGTGACATTGTGTCCAATAGTAGGCCACCACAGATGGCACTTGGCGAGGGCCAGAGTTTTCCGGTTACCCAAGTAAACCGAAGTTTTAGCATCATGAAATGAGCTCAGACAGTTTGCAGTGCAAAGGATGAGACTTAGGTTCAGGCAGGTGTCATTCCAGGTAGTGATCAAAGGTATGGTCAGGCAAGGCAAGGTCAGCAATGGATAACAATAAACAAAGCAGAGGTACTATAACACCCAGCAGAATGCTTTTACGGGCAATAAGAAAGTGAATTGAGAAGACTTTAATAGGACTAGGCTGCTGGGGATTGGCTAGGACAGCTTCAGGCTCATTGGCCCATGAACAACCTTATTAGCCTACCATAATCAGGGGCACCCTGCCCCACATTAATCATTGGGCCATTCAAATTGTCCTCTGGCAGTCTGCGGCGTCGCATAAGGGCATAAACAACACATGCTCGCGCAAACAGAATATGAGATGGAAGAGGAGGAGGAGGGCCGCAGCACCGCTCAGGCAGGTGGTCGAGAATGCCGCGTGACTAGGGAGCAAGAAAGTGGATCCTTGTGACACACACTGAGTCTGCATGTGTGGTTTGGGATATCCTAAATAGCTGGATCTGCCTAACTGTTTGCCGGTACCAATCATGCCTGTAATGTCTTTATGAGATTTTTTTTTATTTAAATTTAAGAAGATCCACTTTCTACATATGATGGAAATTTCACATACATCCATGTGTACTGTGGATGGACCTGTGGTTTGGGATATTATAAATGTTTTGGACCTGTCCATGTGTCTGCCGGCATTGATCGTGCCAAGAATCTTCTTGTCTTAATTAATAAAGGCTGGTTGCCTGGAGATGCTTTTGTATCTTCTCACTGCTGTTTATCTTTTGGCTGACTACACTATCCACATTGTTGCCACAGCATACATTCATTAGTGGAGCCTTTGGAATGCACCCATCTTTTTGTTTCTAAAACATCCTTCTTTAATGTTTTTTGCCTTCTGTTAATAAAAAGAGTCATTTTGGGAAGTTCTTTGGATGTTTTTTTGCATTCTTGTACTTAGCACAGTATTTAGGCAGACCCGGCCTGTACTTTGGCTCAGTCAAAATCACTCTCTCGTCTGGCTGACCCAAAGCACATGTGTTGGCCTGCCCTGAAGGGAATCCATTTTCTTGAAATCACAACTGCTACACCCCTGATCCTTTAAAAAAGGAGCAAATCACTATAATATTATGTGACTGAAGGAATAAAGTCCTTTAACTGTCCTATCTGTATTAAATCTGTAAATGTACTAAATGTTATAGACTGGAGTATAATTCACACTGAAGGAGCACTTTAAAACATCAAATAGCCCCCCCCCCCCAAAAAAAAAATGGGGGTACACAGACTGTTCTCTATAAACTTATGTAAAATTATTGACTATTATAAAGTCGAGCATTATTCACATCAAAAGAGCGCCTACAAACAGCTTTGAGTGTACGAGCAGGCTGATTCATTACTATCTATCGACAGATGAGCGTCAGTATAGCAGCGCTTAGAGCGACCGCTACTATATGCTGTGATCGGCTATCCGGGGCTATAACAGAGCGCCTCAATCGATGTAGTAACCTGGGTGGCATTGATGAATGAGATGTATGTTGGGCGCTCTAACACCAGTACAGTGCTGCAGGGAGCGAAAGGTAGCGCCAGCTCATTGCGACCTACTCTCAGCAATCTCGGTTGCCATCGCACACCTACCATGTGTTCAAAGGGGGTGCACGGTTATCGGTGACGCCGCAAATCCACAGGAAGCAAAGAAAGCAGAACTTTGCAAGGCTTTTCCTTGCTTTTCATTGGCTACTAGCTTCTTTTAATGTTCCTTTGCTGTGTACCACTTGTTGTCTGCTATCCCTGATGAAGGAGGCTCGCTGTAACCCCCAAAACGTTGGATTGATTGTTCCTGTTTGTTGGTGTGCAGCTTGCACGATTACACTTCTACTTATCTTCATCACATCTTTGGAGTGCTAATTTCTTTGCTTCCTACTCTCAGCAACTCAAACCATATTCAACAAAAAAACAGACACACAGAGAGTCGGTGCTCTGGATCTGGTCGCTTTAGCATAGAGCGCCAGGCGCTGTGCGATTAAAGTCTGTTTTTGAACACATATCCACCAGTAACAAAGCGAAAACACATGGAATGACATTGTTGTAATATTGTGACATTAATACTTTAATGCCAGACCTGTAATAACAATTCTGCATAAAAATATAAAAAGTCATAAAAGTTTTCAAAAATAACTTTTACTAGGCCAGGAGAGGTCACACAATTACTTGAGAGAAAAAAAAATAAAAACAAAAAAGCCTGTTTAAACAGAAGAAAAGAAACGTCCATTGAAATGTATGAGAGAGCGACAGGTAATACCTGACGCTCTGGAAGCCAGAGCGCCGTCGGTATACGCTGAGCCACCTGTAATGATGAATCGTACGCTACATGTCGCTGTTAGAGTCGCTCACCAGATTCGCTTTCATAAATGTGGTATTGCGTACAGCGCCCAGCATTCACCAGACGCTGCCTGCCGCTACGCGACAATATCTGCCACTATCCCTTGATGAATAAACCCCAGAGTGTTTTCTATAAGCTTGTGTAAAATAACTGACTGTATTACACTGGAGTATGATTCAGACCCAAACAGCACAGCTAATTACACCCAAAAAGCTGTGGTTACACAAAGTGTTCTCTATAAATGTGTGTAAAAGTACTGACTGTATTAGAGTGGAGTATTATTTCATACGAAAAAGCATTAACAGCTAAAAGAACTGGTTGTATTACACTGGAGCATTATTTAGACCCAAAGAGCATTTCCTTCCATAACAGAAAACTACTGAAACCCCCCTAAAACCAGGGCTTGGCAGACTGTTTTCTATAAACTTGTGTAAATGAACAGACTGTATTACACTGAAGTGTTATTTAGACCCAAACAGCATTTACAAACAGCTAATGACACAACAGAAAACTAGGGTACACAGACTGGCTATTACACTGGATTGTAATTCAGACCCAAAGAGCACTAACAAAGAGCTAATTACACCCACAAAATGGGGATACTCAGAGGGTTCTCTATAAACATGTGCAAAAGAACTGACTGCAGTAAACTGACATATTATTCAGACCCAAAGAGCACTTACAAACAGCTAACGACAACCACAAAATAACTGGGGTTACATAGATTGTTCTTTAAAAGTCTGTGTAAAAAAACTGTATTAGACTGGACTACTAGACTAGACCCAACAAGCATTTACTAGGTAATGACACCAAAAAACTAGGGGTACACAGATGGAGTGTATTATTCTGGTTCAGATGATTTGGTTCACTCAATTCCAGTTATAATATAAGGCCATCATTTTAAAAATCATATGGGGACCAATACTATAAGCTCTTAGATTTCCAGGAGATTCTATGTAATGTCTTTTCAGCATCAAATTTGATTAGTGCAGCCTTTAGGTGATTCTGATTAATGTTATGAATTTTATTAATAGCTAAGTTGGTATAATTATCTGTACCATGCCCCTGTAGAAAACCTGGCTTGGTTTAGAGAAATGGCGTGTGGTAGAATTTTCTCATACCTATGTGTAAGTAAAATTACATAGATTTTTAAATACATGTTTTTTTAATGCTATAGTGTGTTACTTTGATATATGTTTGCTTCATATGTTTAATACATTATTCTTTAATTCCAACCTTATTTATAAATCCTATGAAGTGGTCTGCTACCTTTTCCTTGAATATTTTGCAGTACTTTGATGGAAAGCCATCAGGGCCAGGTGTTTTTTTAGTCTATAAGACGCTATGTCTGGTTAGACATCCACCCCTAAACCCCAAACCCTACCAGTCAGTCACCTGATGTTCCCTCAGCAACAGCCCACGTTGCATGCATGGCTGGCGGAGGAATCTCTTTCCTCTGTCTCAGGCTGTGTACGACCGCACCTGCTACAACTGAATAACTGCCGTGTTCATTGGGGCCCCCCACAAGGAGGGTCAGACTTCGCTGCAGGGTCATTCCCCAAGAAGCTGGATGCTACCCTGGACTAGGAGGCAGCGTACTGAATCACCAGACAGGAGGATGGTCAGACAAGCCAAGGTCAAGTACACAGGTGGAGGTTCATATATGAGAAGCAAGCCAAAGTCAGGATCACAGGCAGAGGTTCACCATCGATGAGCAAGCCAGGTCAAACAAAATCAGTCCAGAGTAGCAGATTCAAGACAAGATCCAAGGTACACTGACAACACAGCAAAGCACAGCTGCAAGGGCATCCATTAAAAAGTCAGTGAGCATGTGGGAAGACAAAACAGCAGACCTGTCTGTGGAATCCAGGCTTCCGGATAAAAGAGTGCAAAAGAGAAATCCCGGGGTGAATTATCTGTCAGAATGACAGGATTCTTTTGCGCTGCAGCTCTCTTCAATGCACATGCATGCACCTTTAAGCCACCAGACCTCTGACAGGAGCATAGATATTAAGTTAAAGTTAGTATTTGACCTTTCCAATCAAGATGAGAACACCCTGAATTGTCTTTGAAGATCTCCATTATTTCAAAGTCATGCCTTTGATGGTTCAGTTTAACCACTCCTCTTGCCTTTTTTGGATGTATGGGCTGTTATAAAAAGATCTGAAATTAAGGGTGTAAGATAGTTGTCCAGCTTTACAGTGTGTTTCTAGGATAAATGCTACATCAACATCTTGGTGATTGTTTAATTTAACCTTAAACTTAAAATGTTAGGTTATTTGATATATCATCAATGAAAGTGATAGTAGGCGTGCATGCTTTTCTTCCCATTCCAATCCATTTCCCCACTTGCTCACTTTCCCCAATTTTATATCTTTTTTAGCCATTGTTCCACCTTCACCCACCACAAAAACACTCTTCTCCTTTGTCCCCAACTTTTCGCCAGATAATCCAGCTATATAGTGTCTGTCTATTTCTCATTTGAGGTTATCCAGTCTTCTTCTGCTTGGAGTCATGCTGGTATGTGTGGTGCCAGTTTTTTTACTTTTTATTTACATTTTCCGAATAAAAACATCAGCATTTATATCTTCAAACCACTTTGTCCAGTAATATATTTATATTATAATTCCAAGGAAAAAGAGAGGAAGAGAGAAAAAAATATGTATACATGAAAAAGGATGGGGAGACAATAGGGAAGGATATGAAAGGGGAAAAAGGCAAGAAAAGAGAAAGAAATGTTATATATATTGCTCTCCCTTTTCCATCCAGTTGTATTTATATCAAATTTAACCTTCCCTATAGATATTACTTTTTTACCAGGTCTCTTGAAATTGTTCCTCTTTTTCCTTGACAGAGGCAGTCAGCTCTTGGACCTCTTTTAGCAATTTGTTTGTTGTAGGGGGCCTCCTGCTTTCAGAATCTTGGTATAATCCATCTTGCAGCATTTATTAGATGAAATGTAAGTGAGCTTTTATATTTTGACATACTTTGAAGGTTTGTTGCAAATAGCAAAAAAATGCCTGGATCAAGTTAGAGCTACTCCCCCAATATTTTATTGGCTGAAGTTATAGAGTTCTTTCCAATAGGGAAAGGACCTCTTACATTTCCAGAACACATGTGTAAATCATCCTTCTTCCTCTCCATATCTCCAACATTTCTCAGATATCTCAGTGTATATCTTTTTTTTTGGCATAAGATACCATTTTATATTCCATTTCCTGTACTTTAGCAGACTTACCGTATACATATATTTTTTTATATTTTTTTTTATTTAACCCTTAATAGAGTGGATAGCAGTTGTATTTTATTTGTAAATGTTATAAAGTGCTCTTTAAAGTTTGGGGTGTCTCCTGGGGGGCTACTGATACATATGTGGTACCGTTGCAATCAAGAGAAATGGGGCTTTCACGTGCCATATGGTTTTCTTTAATAAAACAAATGTTTTATTTAAAATAAAGGAGCCATTTTTTTTTCTTTTTTTTAATTAAAAAATATTAAAAAAAACTGTAAAACAATTACAAACAAGACATTTCATGTTAAAGCCTAAATCTGATGCAAATATATATATATATATATATATATATATATATATATATATATATATTTTTTTTTTTTTTTCCTAGAAATTCCTGCAAAAATTACGGTTAAACAAAAGTCTTGAAGGAGCCACAGCACTCAACCCTGTTAGCTTGCAGACAAGCCTATAATCTGTCTCTAAATCTGGTTAAAAGCAAATGCCTTGGTCCACACACATCTGCAGAAGTTTTCTGAAGCTGCACCACCAAGCACCATGGTGCCCCTGTGAGGTGCAGTCCTAACTCTAATCTCTGAGAGCCCCCTTTGGGACATACAATGTAATAGATAAATTGGGAGAAGGTCTACCCGAGGTTGCCCTATAACCTTGAGTGCAGACCATTGGGTGGAATGGTCGAAGACTTCACAGTACAGCCTAGACCCCACACCCCATGTGCTTGCACAAAATTGTGAGAAACAAAGGACGGGTGGCAGCCACTCAGACCACTTTATAATTAACCTGGGAGGTGCATGTGAGCAGGGCAATTAGCATACACAAGTCTTAAAGGTGCCACAGCACTCAACCCTGTTAGCTTGCAGCCAAGCCTATAATCTGTCAATAAATCTGGTTAAAAGCAGAGGTCTCAGTCCACATACATCTGCAGAAGTATTCTGATGCTGCACCACCAAGCACTTTGCTCTACTGACAACCTTCTCCTGTCTTCCACCCTGGTCACCTCCTCTCATGCCTGCCTCCAGGACTTCTTGCGTGCAACTCCAATCTACTAGAATGCCCTCCCCCACCCAATATGTCACTCCACAACCCTCAAAACCTTCAAAGGTGCTCTTAATACTCACCTATTCAGACAAGCATATAATCTGGCTTAACCAATTTTGTAAAGGGTGCATGCCACAAAGCTCAATACTGACTGTTTGTTATCCTTCCCCCTCGTTTTCACCCCTCGTCCTTTAGACTGTAAGCTCACAAGGGCAGGGCTCTCTCTCCTATTGTATCTTGTATTCGGAATATCCATTGTTAACTCTGTAACACTTCATCTGTAATAGTCTATGTACTGTATGTTTCTACCATGTCTGTAATTACTACTTTGTACAGCGCGCTGGAAGATGAAGGCGTTATATAAATAAACAATAATGATAATAACTTTTTCCATTTTCAGCTAGGTTCTGAGTATTTTGAGTGATTATTTTCAAATGCTTTATTGCATGTTAAGTATAAACAAATGCAGATGTTGTTGGTAAAAAAAATAATCAAGTTCTGGGAAAAGTGATTTGCAGTTGCTCGTGGGAGAAGCACTATTATGAGAAGCACACAGATCATTTTCTGCTTATACATAGCAGTATCTAAGTAGACTTAACCCTTTAAATGCAAGCCACGTAATGTTTACATGGATGGCTCTCCTACTGATAAAAACCCGCCACGTAAATTTTACATGTCTGGCTTCCCCCCTGCTAGCAACCAAAAAAAGCCACTCACCTAACCCCTTGATCGACAGACTGGGTCTCCTCTTCACCCAGGGGGCTTTCGTTCACACCTGGGCTCATCTGGCTTCAGGAGAGGGCCCAGAATAGGGCGCATTTCTGCTGACATCAATCACTGTAAAAAAATACCATTTTGTGAATACTCACCTGTAAAATGGGCATTATAAGTATGTCACACACCCCGCTTCAAAACTATTATTACACTTGGGACATCCAAAAACAGTGTCCACAAAGGGCGGGTATCCAACAAAGCAACAATGCAAAACTCAAACCACTGCAGCTTGCAGAACCTTGCGGCCAAACACAGCATCCGCTGAGGCCCGCACATCAACCTTATAAAACTTGGAAAAAGTGTGAACAGAAGACCAAGTAGCAGCCTTACAAACTTGTTCAACAGAAGCCTGGTGCTGAAAAGCCCAAGACGCTCCAATAGCTCGGGTAGAATGAGCAGTAACACGAAAAGGGGGAACCTTCCCCTTGGCAGAATAGGCCCCAACAATAGCCTGGTGAATCCATTTACTAATGGAAGACTTAGCAGGAGCCAAACCTTTCCTAGGCCCACAAGGAACCACGAACAAAGCATCAGTCTTACGAAAAGGAGAAGTAGCAAGCAAATAGTACTTCACACAGCGTACCACATCCAAAGAATGCAAAACCCTCTCCTTGTCATTCCTAGGCTTAGGACACAAGGAAGGAAGAACAATGTCTTGGTTAAGGTGAAAGGAAGAAGCCATCTTAGGAAGAAAATCAGGTTTGAACCGAAAAACCACCTTGTCCTGATGCCTCTCAAAGTAAGGAGCCTGCACTGACAAGGCCGCCAACTCCGAGACACGCCGAACAGAGGTGATGGCAACCAAAAAGACAACTTTCTGAGTTAACGTAGAAAGAGCAATATCCTGCAAAGGCTTAAAGGGAGGACCCTGAAGAGCAGAAAGAACCAAATTCAAATCCCACACTGGGAGCATAGGTTTCCTAGGAGGTCGCACATGTGAAACCCCCTGGAAGAAGGTCTTAACCAAGGGCTCAAGCGCAAAAGACCTTTGAAAAAAGACAGACAGGGCAGAGACCTGCCCTTTCAAGGTACTCAGCTGGAAACCCAAGTCCAACCCATGTTGCAGAAATTCCAAAATCCTAGAAATAAAGAACACCCTGCAGGGCAAGGCCCTGACCTCACACCAATCAATATAAAACCTCCAAGTCCTATAGTAGATGGTAGAAGAAGATCTCTTCCTAGCACTAACAAGAGTCTGGATCACAGAATTCTCCTTTAAGATGGAGGTTTCAGCAGCCAAGCCGTCAAAGCCAACGTTGGTAAATTGGGGTAAAGTAGTTGACCCTGAGTGAGCAGGTCCGGCCGAAGGGGCCGAACGAACTGATCCACTGCCAGCGGGACGATGTCTGCGAACCACACCCGCCTTGGCCACCTTGGAGCCACCAGAATGGCGGGAACCCCTTCTAGGGCCAGCTTTCGCAACACCCTGCCCACCATGGGAATCGGAGGAAACAGATAAAGAAACCCTAGGGCTCTCCAGCTCAGGAACATGGCATCCACTGCCAGAGCCAGAGAATCCTGAGAGAGAGACACAAAAGCTCAGAGAGTCTGCCTCCGTGTTCTCCACGCCCGGGATGTACACCGTCGAGATGCAAGGGACATGGCTCTCTGCCCAGGCCAGAATCAGAGACACCTCCCTGAGGGCACTCCAGCTGCGAGTCTCTCCCTGGTGATTGATGTAGGCAACCGTCGTCCGATTGTCTGACCGAACTTGAACCGGCAAGCCCTGTAACTGCTGTGTCAAGTGACACAGAACAAACCTGATGGCTCTCAGCTCCAGAACATTTATGGGCAAGTGGGCCTCCTGAGGCCCCCACAGCCCCTGCAACTGAAGATCCTTCCAGAAGCCTCCCCACCCTGACAGACTGGCATCCGTGGTGACTGTCTCCCAAAGAGGCGTCAGAAAAGACCGGCCCCTCAAGAGATTGGCCGGAACCAGCCACCACTGAAGAGACTGACGAACCCGGGAGGACATCCGGAAAGACAGATCCAACGACCTGGGACACCGGTCCCAAGCCGCCAACAGATGAAGCTGAAGCGTCCTTGTGTGAAACTGAGCAAAGGGAACCACCTCGAAGGCCACCATCAATCCCACCAGTCTCATTCCCTGCCGGATAGACGGGCGAGGGTTGGACAGAAGAAGCTGAGTCAATTCCTGAATCAAAAGAACCTTGGAGTGAGGAAGAGACACTCAGTGATGGAAGGAATCCAGAGACATTCCCAGGAAGGGCACCACCCTGGAAGGAGAGAGGGAGGACTTGGGATAATTGATCGCCCAGCTGAAACTCTCCAGAGTGGAGACCACGGTCCTGGTGTCTGTATCCGATTGACTGAAAGAAGAAGCCATGATGAGAAGGTCGTCCAAATAAGGCACGACACGAATACCCTGGGCTCTGAGGAGGGCCATCACCCCTGCCAGCACCTTGGTGAACACCCTTGGAGCCGAGGTAAGGCCGAACGGAAGAGCCACAAATTGAAAATGTCGATCTTCCACCACGAACCTGAGAAATCTCTGGTGTGCTGGGAAAATAGGTACATGAAGATAAGCATCCTTGATGTCTATGGACGTCATGAAATCCCCTTGACGAAGAGAATTGATAGCTGAGCGCAGAGTTTCCATGCAGAACTTCCGGGGGCGGATAAACCTGTTGAGGAACTTCAGATCCAGAATGGGACGAACGGATCCGTCCTTTTTGGGCACCGTGAACAGATTGGAATAAAAGCCCAGGCCCACGTCCGGGGGAGACACCGGACAAATAACCACCATGTCCTGAAGATTCCTTACAGCTGCCCGGAGCCCCTGCGCGGCCAGAGGATCCGAAGGCACACGAGACCTGAAAAACCTGGGAGGAGGTCGGGACTCGAACTCCAGCTTGTAACCGGATGACACCACCTCCCGGATCCACCTGTCCGAGACCGCCTGGTCCCAGACCTGGGAGAAGTGTCGCAACCGTCCCCCCACCCGCAAGGGTGAGGGCGCCCCCTCATTGCTGAGCGGGCTTAGCAGCGGGTTTGGGCTTAGAGCCCCAGGAAAGACCAGGATGGGCACGACCTCTGCCCCTAGTCCAGGCGGCCCCTCTGGAGGAGGAGAAGGCCGAACCCCTGCCAGCTCTGGCTCCCCGAAAGGATGGATTAAAGGCAGCTGTCCCCCGAAAGGACCGGCGCTGTTTCTTACGCTGAGGTAAATTACCGCCCTTGGCAACAGAATCCAATTTTTCACCAAACAGGCGCAGACCCACAAAAGGGAGAGCCGTCAGAGACTTCTTTGAAACAAAATCAGTAGCCCATTGGTGCAACCAAACCGACCACTGGATAGCCACCAATAAGGCCGTGGTCCTACTACACATCACCATGGCGTCATCCTGAGCGGCAAGCACAAAAGACAAAAACGACTCACAACATTTGAGAGCAATAAACTCCTCACAATCCGGGGCAAGGCCGGAAGAAGTCAACAAATCCCTGACAATGGACCTGGAAGCCAACAACAACAGCGCCGAAGCACAGACAGGCCGCAAGGCCGACCCAACACTGGCAAACCCATGGCAAGCCAACTGGTCAATACGTCTATCCTCACCATCCTTGATGGTAGTACAGTCAGGAGAATGCAAAACAGTGGTACTAGATAACCCCAAAACCGGAGAATCAACCTCAGGAGGGGAAGACCATCGCTTAACCAGGTCCGCCGGAAAGGGATATCTCTTATCCCAACCCGGAGGAACACCAACAAGGCGGGTAGGCTTTTCCCATTCCTTAAGAATGACATCATCAAAATGCTTCTGATGGGGAAACTCCAAGCGTGGCTTGGCCACCTCAAATAATTCCCCTTTTGGCGGAGGAGCCACCTCAGGAGGAACGATAGACAAAACTTCAAACATCTGAGCCAGGATTGAAGGGGTGTCAAAGGCATCCCCCTGCGCCTGCTCACCAGTCGCACCAAAGAATTGCTGATCGTCAGCCTCATCCAATTCCTCAGAGAGCTCCCCCTCCTCAAGCGGGGGACAATCAGACCAGTCTAACAATTCAAACTCTTCAACATCACAGGTCGGTGCGGCCGGGGACAGATGCTTCCGCTTAGCTGGGGCCTTCTGGGCAACCATATTAGAAAACCTTTTCTCAAGAATGGCCAACCTGGCACACACATCAGATTGCGACTCCTCACCCATTACCATGTCACATGGGGTACGGAACAGGCGGGGAGGGGTAGGAGATGACACGGGCGGTGAGGAGCCGGAAGCCGACGTACCGGACTGCCGCGTAATGTTCCACTGTGCACATGGAATGCAGAGTATGACATAATCCCCTGGAAGGGGAGCCCCACACCCCAGACATTGCCTGGATTGCCCCGAGGGGCCATTTCCGGTATCTCTGGAAGCCTCCATATGGTGAATTATGGTAGTCGCAATGACCCAGGGATTTACGCAATAAGCGACCCGGGATGCCCCTTTAATGTCCCGCGTGGGAGAATTTATAGGGAAACCTAAGCCTACCCAGGTATCTAAGACCTGGGGACCCCTTTAACTTGCAACCAGGGATCTGGAAAACAAGAGTACAGCAGTCACTCCAGAGTAAGGATTCCCACACAGAAATGACAGACATAGGCATATAATACATATACCAGTATACACAGGATATGCACAAAATGTCAGCAGCGCTATCAAACTTAACTATAAGGAGGAAGTACTCACAAGATGGCAGCTCACGAGCACATGACGCCAGCAGCAGCCGCAGCAGAAGGAAGGAGAAGGGGGGCGTGCCGGACCAACGCGCGCGAAGCGCCCCAGCCCCGCCCCCTAACAGCCACACAGCACAGCGCGGGCCGCGCAAAGCGCAGCCCCGCCCTCCAACAGAGCCCGCCAACGCCGAACCGCCAAGCCGGCAAGAGGAAGCGGGCGCCTGACGCGCGACGCGTCCGGCCCCGTCCCCCCCCCCGGAGAAGAGCAAGGAGCCCGGCAATAAGCGGGCTCCTCCACAGCGCGATTTTTGGAGCGGGCGGCCAAGCCATCCCGAATCTGGGATCATCAGACCGGATAACTGCTTGCCCCATAGTATGGTGCCTTGTGGTGGAGCAAGGCTCCTAGGCACCATAAAGGTGCTGTCTACCATCGCCCGGCCCCGCAGCCTAGGCTGAGAGGCTTCTCTAAGGGGAATAAAAGAGTGCCGGGCAGAAATAGAACCGAGAGGGGGGCTGGGAGTTACCCCGGCTACCTGCAATCAGGAGACTTCATTCTTCTGACTTGTCGCCGATCTGCAGAGAAGAAACACTGGGATATAGTGGGAGGTCCCAGGTATTTATAGACCGGGAGGGGCTTTCTTTTTTTTTTCCTGACTTCTCTGCAAGTTCGCCCTCTAGAGGTGAGTAAACCCAAGTGTAATAATAGTTTTGAAGCGGGGTGTGTGACATACTTAGAATAATGACACTTACTCACCTCCATGTACCTCCATGACCATTGTGAAGTGTGTGCGCCCTGCTTCCAACACGGAGAGCAATCGCACCAGAAAGACCCACACACAAACACAACTAGCTACCACAACTACCATTACCTACACTACACTACATGATTAAATTGTGCTTGATCGGATCACTAAAACAGGCACCACACAACTACACACCCCTCTCCACATTCAAGTAGAGCACAGATAATCCACACTGATTCCATCCTACAGTTTCAATGAGGGAAGACATTTACCTTGTTACACAATATGGTTAGATACACTTTCACAATCATACAATAGATTAGGTACAACTGATCTTAACATTTACGAGTGGTCATAAACAGAAACCAGATTCATTTTTAGAACCTGGAGAGATTTCATATATCTTGACTTTTCCATAGCATTTTATACTGTGCCAAATAAAAGATAGTTAAATATGTTGAGAATGCTTGGACTGGGAGAAAGCGTGTGTACATGTGTAAGTAATGGGATTAATAAAAAGGAAAAAAGGTGGTTATTAAGGGTCCATATTCATTGGGATACTAGTGGAGTACTGCAGGGGTCAGTACTGGCCCGATTCTCAAGTATCAATCTTTGCAGATGATATTAAGCAGTAAATAACACAAAAGAGGACAACATGCAGCTATGAAAGATTTAGATACTGTAAATGGCAAATGAAGTTTAATACAGAAAAAAGTAAGGTTATGCACATGGTAAGAAACAATTCGTGCCATGACTACACACTAAATAGGAAAATGCTGAGTAAAACTACATGGCAATGCAATGGCTGATGGTAAATGATGTTTGTAAAGATGTTCAAATATTGAAAAACAAACTGATAGCAACAAAAAGACAAACAAAAAGTTGGATTATCCCAGGCTAGTTAAACATCTCATGCAAACATCCCTAATATCGTATTACTATCTTATGATTATTGATGAATTATTCATGACTGAATTAGTGTGTTGGAGGGACTGTTTACCATGTTGTGCAAATAATGAAGTCTAATGAAAAATTCATAAACTGCTTCAGTCAGGTGAAAAATATTATTGAATCTTAAGTTTTATTTTATCATGAGTAGGCTGTTTTGTTAATTTTTTTCTAATATGTCAGCCGTCTACACAAAATATAATTTTTTTTCTGCAAATCTGATGTATGAAAGAAAGACTTGCTCACTTTACCAAATGGAAAATATTACATTTGCATGTAATCAGCCTCTTGAACTGTAACATTAAAAAATTCTCATAAGATATAAGGGCTGATTCAGAGCCTCCACATAAAAAGCTCATGTGATTGACGCTGCAGACTGGTCACAGTCATCTGCATGTAGCTTTATGCTTCTGCCAGTAGTTGTGCTTACCCAGTCCCTGCCCTCTTTTGGGGTATTCTGTGTTGTGTGTGCTCCCCCAGTGTCACTCACCTTGTTCCTCCTTCTTCCTCCTTAGGAGCATCCTGTGTTGTGTGTGCTCCCCCAGTCTCACTCACCTTGTTCCTCCTTCTTCCTCCTTAGGAGCATCCTGTGTTGTGTGTGCTCCCCCAGTGTCACTCACCTTGTTCCTCTTTCTTCCTCTTCCTCTTTTGAGGCATCCCAAGTTGTGTGTGCTCCCTCCCTGTCACTTATTTTGTTCCTTCTTCTTATTCTTCACGTGTTGTTCTTTTGCTGCTTCCCCCACACTTTTCCTTCACCCTCGTGCAGGCTGCATGTATTTTGGCCAAAAGAAAACACACACCATCAACTTTCTGAGCAACCTTTATTTGCTTTTTTTGGTTAACTTGTTTTTTTCTACTACCCACCACACCAATGCACTACAGGCCACAGACATCCCAGCAGAGCTCTGGAACTAGCCCTAGACCCCCTACTAGGGGTGCCTGCTCCCCAGGCAGCCTGGTCACCAGCTCATCATGCCCAGAACGTGAGCACAGTCTGCACTTTTTCTCTGCCCCACCCATGGTCCCAGAAGCAGCTGGCCCCTCCACTACCGGCCGCATTCTAGGGCAGGTAACATTGAGCAGACATTTTAGTGATGGGCAATGCTCTATTTTAGTGGACGAGGTATCAGATAACATTGAGGTGGTCCTCTGTGTATGCAGGTCCTACATCACCCCAAAAGATGTGAAGGCTGAGATCTAGGAGAACATGGTTTGCAAGCTCAGAAGAAGTTCCAGGACCTCAAAACTGTGGTGTGCCAGAAAATAACCAAAAGAAGGACTAAAGAGCAAATACAAAGAGAGTTGTTTAATGTGTGTCCCTTTAAAAATTCATGACCTCCTCCATTTTTGCTGTTTTGTAGGCTTTGAACTAAAGGAGGGTTGTTCCAGATGCTGGAGTTTATCCCTGCAGAGGAGCAGGTCTATGAGCTCATGCACCCTGAAACTCTGCATGCATTGGCAGACACAATTGATACTGATAGAGGGAGCCAATCCACGAGTGGTAAGATTGTTCTCCCAAATCATGTGTATGTAGGGGTGTGGTCCACCAAACAGCACATTTCTGCCAAATGTTTGAGCATGGTCATACAGGAATTAATTTGGCTCACATTGTTTAATGTAGCAATGTGGAACCCATGTAAAATGTATACAGGAGGGCAGCAATGTTAAGCTGAATGTCAATGTTATTTGTCTCTTACATTGCAGTAGCCACCCAACCGGCACCCATAATGCCTCGTCCAGCACAAACCAGCACACAGCCAACCCCTGAGAGAATAGAAACATAGAAAAATAGAAAGGTGACGCAGAAGGAGACCATACGTCAATCTAGTCTGCCCTAGAAAGGATGAGATAAATTTTGCTTGGATTTTGGTCATTGTTAGGGGGCACATGTTAGCGAGGGCTCACTTGAGGGCAAAGACAGCAAGGACACTGTGTGCCAGGCCCACTGGAGGGAGACAGCAGTAGGCCATATGTTTGAGCCACAATATTGTGCTGCTGTCATAGGGCATATTGAATGTGTTGGAGTAGGCTTAACCCTTTCAGTGCCAGCCTACCTGCAGCATTTGCCACTCCCTGTTGCCAGACCATGTTTCACTATTTTGCGCTACACATGTTCAACTGTCATTTTTGAAAGGATTTCCAGGGATTTCCCAGGAAAATGATATATTGTTTTTTTCAGCAGAGTCTGGGCTTTAACATGAAATGTCTTGTTTGTAATTTTTAGGTGTATTCTCAATATTTTTGGGTGAAATATGTGAAAAAAAATTAAAATAAAATATTTTTTTACAATTTGTAGTGTTTTTTTGTAATAAAAAATGTAAGTTTGTCAATAAAATCTTATTGCGTGTGAAATCCCAATTTCTCCTGGTTACAGCGATACCACATATGTATAGGTAGACACCCTTTCCTACCCAGGAGACTCCCCCAAACTAAAATAGGGATTTTCAGGGATTTTCAGAAAAAATACAACTGTGATATGCGCTATGCAGTTTTACCAGAAAAACAACCCTTTACATTTGAAATACCCCCAACAAACTATATATTCTCTGGAAGTACACACCTCAAGCTTTCTAGGTGTACCAAGCATGTTAATGTGCCCATAGTTTTCTGGAAGTAATTCCTCAATGTATTCTTTGGTTGCAAAGAGTTTCCCAAAAAAAAGGATAAAAAAGCAGAATCAAAGCCACATTTTCCTAAAAAAACTATATACAAACAAGAAAAAACAAGTTTAATCTGAAAAAGCAACATTCCCCGAACAGAACAACACCCAACATGCATAGGTTCTGTCAAGGGAAGAGTTGCCAAACACCCCAAAGTAAAGCATGTGCGTAACGGTAATTCTACTTGAAAATTTCAGTTCTGCAGACAAAGTGCGCACCTTGCGATTTTTCAACCAAAACAACCCTTTACACTTGGAATATTCCCCATAAACCATATATTCCCTGAAAGTACACATGTTAAGCTTACTAAGCGTACCCAGCTTGTTGTAGTGGGCTCATCATTCTGGAATTAATTCCTCAAAGAATTCTTTGGTTGCGCAGGGTTTCCCTAAAAAAATGTATAAAAAAGCTGAATAAAAAAACACCTTTTCCTAAACTTTAAATATGCAAACCAGAAAAAACAAGCGCAAGGTCTCCCGAACAGAACAATACCCAACATGCAGAGGCAGTGGCGTTGCTAGGGCTGGTGTCACCCGGGGCGGTAGGAAATGGTGTCACCCCCCCCCCCCCCAAAGAAAAAAAATTTTTGTATGTTGAAAGAACTCAATGGCAGAGAAAAGGAGCACACCGATTACAGACAGCTGGAGGAGAAAAGGGGCGGGCCAGACAGGCAGCAACCAATAGGAGTCGGGGCAGGGCCAGACATCGCACCTGAACAAAAGCGGGGCGCGCGCCTATTATAATCAATGTATGATAGCAGAGGCGCTTATGCGTTGTGCAGTACCTCACTAGCACACATACATCGGCCTGCACGCTCCCTTTATGTCCATTAAAAACACCCATCTCCCGCCAGGTAACGCGCCCACCATGCAACACCACCACACACGCCACTGAGCAGTTACAGCTATAAATCCCCGAATAAACAGGAACAGCGTGCGCTCACCCCAGCAACACCACACACGCCCTCACCTGTTTCTGGCGACGAATACCGCGCGCGCTCTCAGCAACAGCGAACAAAAGCTCCCACCTCGTCCACGTGACCTGCTGTGCGCGCACACCATTGGTCCACAGATTCAGGACAGGCACCAGCAGCCGCTCCGCCTCCTGCCAAATGGCGCTCGAGCGCTGTGGGAGAGATGCGTAGGTGTCGCCGTGAGGGCATAGCATCCCCACAACTGACTGCTCTGTGCCACAGGCTGGCAATAATTGAGGTGACATAATGCTATAGTGCGGTGTCACCCTCTAGGTCTGGTGTCACCCGGGGCGGTCCGCCCCCCCCGCCCTCGGGTCGCTACGCCACTGTGCAGAGGTACTATTAACCCTTTTAATTGCCAGCCTACTTGAGATTTTGTCACCCTCTGTTAACAGATCATTTTTCCCCATTTTGCGCCATGTTTTGCGCCATTTTGCGCCATTTTTGCTGTAATTTTCAGGAAAATTATATTTACCGTATTTTTCTCCCTATAAGACGCACTTATTTTTCCCCAAAAGTGGAGGAAAAATGTCTGTGCGTCTTATCGGGCGAATGTAAAAAAAGATTATTAAAAAAAAAAAAAATTATTAAAAAAAAACCTCACCCGTTCCCGGCGCTCCCGCGTTGCCCGTCACACTGAGAAAGGCCAGAGGAGCGGCGGGCTGTGTCCCGGCCGCGCCGCTGCGATCGCTGTCTTTTCAGGCAGCAATAGCAGCGGCGGGGCCGGGACACAGCCCGCCCGCTCCTCCATCTGCTGCCTCTTCCTGTCAGGTCACACGCGAGCACCCAGGTCAGCGCAGCAGGTGGGCGTGGCCTGCACTGACTCGGTGCAGGCCACGCCCACCCGCTGCTCTGACCTGGGTGTTCGCGTGTGGCAAGGAAGAGGCAGCAGATGGAGGAGCGGGCGGGCTGTGTCCCGGCCCCGCCGCTGCTATTGCTGCCTGAAAAGACAGCGATCGCAGCGGCGGGGCCGGGACACAGCCCGCCGCTGCTTCTTACGGCCGGCTCCATAAATCGGGTGGGCGTGGCCTGCGCCAACGCTGATGCGGCGCAGGCCACGCCCACCCGATTCACGGAGCCAGCCGCTTGTCAGCGGAGAGATGAGTTATACTTTTTTTTTTTTTATTATACCGACTATGAGGGGACGGGGGATGCCGACTACCAATGGGGGGAGGGAGGATGCCGACTACCAATGGGGGGAGGAAGGATGCCACACTGACAATGGGGGAAGGGAGGATGCCACACTGACAATGGGGGAAGGGAGGATGCCACACTGACAATGGGGGAAGGGAGGATGCCACACTGACAATGGGGGAAGGGAGGATGCCACACTGACAATGGGGGGAGAGGGGGATGCCACACTGACAATGGGGGGAGAGGGGGATGCCACACTGACAATGGGGGAAGGGGGGGATGCCATACTGACAATGGGGGAAGGGGGGATGCCATACTGACAATGGGTGGAGAGGGGGACGCCACACTGACAATGGGGGGAGAGGGGGATGCCACACTGACAATGGGGGAAGGGGGGATGCCATACTGACAATGGGGGAAGGGGGGATGCCATACTGACAATGGGGGAAGGGAGGATGCCACACTGACAATGGGGGAAGGGAGGATGCCACACTGACAATGGGGGAAGGGAGGATGCCACACTGACAATGGGGGAAGGGAGGATGCCACACTGACAATGGGGGGAGAGGGGGATGCCACACTGACAATGAGGGGAGAGGGGGATGCCACACTGACAATGGGGGAAGGGGGGATGCCATACTGACAATGGGGGAAGGGGGGATGCCATACTGACAATGGGGGAAGGGAGGATGCCACACTGACAATGGGGGAAGGGAGGATGCCACACTGACAATGGGGGAAGGGAGGATGCCACACTGACAATGGGGGAAGGGAGGATGCCACACTGACAATGGGGGGAGAGGGGGATGCCACACTGACAATGAGGGGAGAGGGGGATGCCACACTGACAATGGGGGAAGGGGGGATGCCATACTGACAATGGGGGAAGGGGGATGCCATACTGACAATGGGGGGAGAGGGGGACGCCACACTGACAATGGGGGGAGAGGGGGATGCCACACTGACAATGAGGGAAGGGGGGATGCCATACTGACAATGGGGGAAGGGGGGATGCCATACTGACAATGGGGGAAGGGGGGATGCCATACTGACAATGGGGGGAGAGGGGGATGCCATACTTACAATGGGGGAAGGGGGGATGCCATACTGACAATGGGGGAAGGGGGGATACCATACTGACAATGGGGGAAGGGGGGATGCCATACTGACAATGGGGGGAGAGGGGGATGCCACATTGACAATGGGGGGAGAGGGGGATGCCACACTGACAATGGGGGGAGAGGGGGATGCCATACTGACAATGGGGGGAGAGGGGGATGCCACACTGACAATGGGGGGAGGGGGGATGCCATACTGACAATGGGGGGAGAGGGGGATGCCACACTGACAATGGGGGAAGGGGGGATGCCATACTGACAATGGGGGGAGAGGGGGATGCCATACTGACAATGGGGGGAGAGGGGGATGCCATACTGACAATGGGGGAAGGGGGGATGCCATACTGACAATGGGGGGAGAGGGGGATGCCACACTTACAATGGGGGAAGGGGGGATGCCATACTGACAATGGGGGAAGGGGGGATGCCATACTGACAATGGGGGAAGGGGGGATGCCATACTGACAATGGGGGAAGGGGGATGCCATACTGACAATGGGGGGAGAGGGGGATGCCACATTGACAATGGGGGGAGAGGGGGATGCCACACTGACAATGGGGGGAGAGGGGGATGCCATACTGACAATGGGGGGAGAGGGGGATGCCACACTGACAATGGGGGGAGGGGGGATGCCACACTGACAATGGGGGGAGAGGGGGATGCCACACTGACAATGGGGGAAGGGGGGATGCCATACTGACAATGGGGGGAGAGGGGGATGCCACACTGACAATGGGGGGAGAGGGGGATGCCATACTGACAATGGGGGGAGAGGGGGATGCCATATTGACAATGGGGGGAGAGGGGGATGCCACACTGACAATGGGGGAAGGGGGGATGCCATACTGACAATGGGGGGAGAGGGGGATGCCATACTGACAATGGGGGGAGAGGGGGATGCCATACTGACAATGGGGGGAGAGGGGGATGCCATACTGACAATGGGGGGAGAGGGGGATGCCATACTGACAATGGGGGGAGAGGGGGATGCCACACTGACAATGGGGGGAGAGGGGGATGCCATACTGACAATGGGGGGAGAGGGGGATGCCACACTGACAATGGGGGGAGAGGGGGATGCCACACTGACAATGGGGGAAGGGGGGATGCCATACTGACAATGGGGGGAGAGGGGGATGCCATACTGACAATGGGGGGAGAGGGGGATGCCATACTGACAATGGGGGGAGAGGGGGATGCCATACTGACAATGGGGGGAGAGGGGGATGCCATACTGACAATGGGGGGAGAGGGGGATGCCATACTGACAATGGGGGGAGAGGGGGATGCCACACTGACAATGGGGGGAGAGGGGGATGCCATACTGACAATGGGGGGAGAGGGGGATGCCACACTGACAATGGGGGGAGAGGGGGATGCCACACTGACAATGGGGGGAGAGGGGGATGCCACACTGACAATGGGGGGAGAGGGGGATGCCATACTGACAATGGGGGGAGAGGGGGATGCCACACTGACAATGGGGGGAGAGGGGGATGCCACACTGACAATGGGGGGAGAGGGGGATGCCACACTGACAATGTTGGGAGAGGGGGATGCCACACTGTAATGGTGCGTTTTTGGTTTAAAATATTTTTTTTTAAATTTTCCTACCCCAAATCCTAGGTGCCTCTTATATGCAGGTGCGTCTTATAGGGCGAAAAATACGGTATTTTTTTGCAGCAGAGTCAGCTTTAACATGAAATGTCTTGTTTGTAAATTTTTTTTTGTTTTTTACAATATTATTATTAAGTAAAAAAAAAATAAAATAAAAACATTTTTAGAAAATTGACTCCTTAATTTTTAATAAAAAATGTATTTTATTAAGGAAAAGCATATTGCATGTGAAAGCCCCATTTCTACTGATTAGAACGGTACCACATATATATCGGTAGCCCCCCGTTCCTGCCCAGGAGACCCCCCTAACTGAAACAAGTAATCTATAACATTTACAAATAAAATACAACTACCATCCACACTACAAAGGGTTAAATCGAGAAAAAAAAATGACATAGGGTCCCCCCTCCCTGGGGGTGGACCCCATTTTTTTTTTGGGGGGGGGATTTTTAAGGGTTAAAAACCCTTAAAAATCAAAAAAAAATTGACATGGGGTCCCCCTTACCCAAAGTAACCAGCCCGGGACAAGCTATGCAGGGCTTGTAGAAACAGGGCACAGGAGCCAGCTTTTGTGGCCCCTGGCCCTGCAGGCTACAAGCCCGCATAGCCCGTGGGCCCGGGCTCTTCTGCATGACAGAACACAAAGGGTTAATTTAAAAAAAAATGACATAGGGTTCCCCTTCCGGGGGGGACCCCATTTTTTTGGGATTTTTAAGGGTTAAAAACCCTTAAAAATAAAAAAAAAAAAAATGACGTGGGGTCCCCCTTACCAAAAGTAACCAGCCCGGGACCAGCTATGGTGGCTTGTAGGCACAGAGTGGGGGGGCCAGCTTTTGTGGCCCCCCCACCCTGCAGCCTACGAGCCCACATAGCCTATGTGGGCCCGGGCTCTTCTGCCCCCCCTGGGCTTTGGGGAGGCAGGTAATGGGGGTGCCGGGGGTTAATGGCAAGTCACCTGCTAGGGTAAGTGACTTGCCACCCCCCCCAGCCTTGTGAACTGGTATAAGGGGTCTCATGGATCCCTTACCAGTTCACAAGGGGTTAAATGTGGAATAAAAAAAACACAGACACATAAAAAAATGATCTTTATTATTTTATTTTTTTTACTTTACTCACCTCCGATCCTGTGTCCCCCGGCGATCTCCGCTGACAGCCTGCTCGCTGTTTGGAACAGAGAGCCTGGGGAGAAGGGGGGGGCCATCACAGCCCTCTCCTCCTCCCCTCTGCTCTCTGCTCCAAGCACCGAGAAGACTGATTCAGTCTCGGGGGCTTGGGCAGAAGAAGCCGGCTGCTGGTGACATCACAATGATGTCACCTGGCCCCGCCCCCAATCGAGATGCAGGAAGTGGGGGGAGAGGGCATTTTCTGCCCTCTCCTCACCACCGAAGAGGCTGGGGGGGCGATCGGAGGCCCCCCCAGTGAAGAGAAGACCCGGAGGGAGGCAGCGCGACCACAGGTAAGCAAATGTCATTTTTTTTTTTTACAGTCAGCAGCTGCTGCTGCCGAAGCGGTCGGGCCTATTCCAGGGGCTCTCCTGGAGCCATCCGACCCCCCACGGGGGATCGGATGGCACCAAATTAAAGAGGAGACCCGGCCGGATCCAACGAGGGGTCAGGTGAGTATTTTTCATTTTTATTTTTTATACTAGCAGCGGGGAAAGTCGAGCACGTAACACCTACGGGCTTGGCACTTAAGGCCCAGCCAAGCCAGCACGTAGGTGTTACGTGCTTGGCACTTAAAGGGTTAATCAATGAAGTGGTTTTGGTCCTTCAACCACACACACACTAATATGCGATCTGCAACCCACATACCCTACCTATACCGGAAGTTATTCAACAACTGAAGGAGGACGAGGAGCAGCAACAGGGGAGGTTTTGTATAGTATGGTATCAAGCGCTGGAAAGATGGTGGGGGAAAGGTTTTGATGGAAGGGCTGCAACCTGGAATATAAGTGACCGTTTTCTTAAAATTTTTCAATTGGAAAGTGGGTGGGAGTAGTCCTTGTATTCACAAAAAGTGATTCCCAAGGATAAACTACCTGTAGGTTGCGCTCTTAGTTTAGTGTGAATGTATCAGAGGAAAAAAGTCCAAGTAAATATATATAACTTGGATATAAATTTTTCACCCTGGTTAATTATTATATGCTAGATATTAATAGACTGTAACAATTACAGTTTCCAGCTATTTGTTTGAATGGTACTAAGCCGGAAGCCTAATACACACTTAAATCTCAAAAATTCTTATTAAGTGTACAGTCAAAAATAGCAACCACGTAATTTGAAATCCAATATCAGTAATGAAAAGGAAAGGCACTTACCGCCGCGGCCCGGGGGTGCTAAACCTACCCAGGGCCCTTGATGATCTGTTCTTAATAATCGTGTCAATGAATCATTGCACTGTAGCTGTCAGCTTTCAGAGCTGGTCCAGGCTGTGTTGTTTCATAAAAGACACCGTGGTCCTCAATTGGTCAGGATAAAACAAAGGATCTTTAATTATAATTATTAAAAGCCAAAAGATAAATAATAAAAGTTGGTACTTGAGGGAAGGAATCCCTGGAGTCCTTCTAGGAGTTCGCTTGCAAGGATGTTAGTAGTAGCGGCGTTCTGTAACTCGGCTGTTGCTAGGGGTTACCAATGTGAAGCCGCCTTTGTACACTTGCAGAGTTTAAATCCTAGGGAAAATCCTTGGTAAACAGAAGAGTGTAGTTCCTTGCAAGGGCATACTTTGATGCGTCCCCTGCTCCGTCAGCTGATTAGAGTAGCATAAAAAAGTCCATTCGTAGGAGCGCGCTTAGGCGTCTTTACTGCTCCCTGTCTTCAAAACAAATCAAATCACCGACGCGCGTTTCGGCTTGAGCCGTCTTCCGGGTGTGGAGAGAGCATGCGTTCCAGCGTTCATTTAAAAGAGGGGGATGACGTCAGTCTGTCCTTGTGCATGCTGGGAATCGTAGTCTTGAAGGGCCGTAATAGCTTCTGTGTAAGATCATGTAGACACCGGCTGTCACAGTTACAAGTGCAGGCTGTTTTCAATCGTTGTTGTGTAATTGTTCTTTTCTCCAGCCGGCCAAGTATAAAGAAAGAGTGGGACAGTATTTGTTAGACTTAACGTATTTTAAAAATACAATGGAGATCATAGATTAAAATAAATAATAGATGTCTACAATTATAAAAATAGACTGAGTATGGAAAAGTCTGATAAAATATAGGTAGTGAAATTGCTGCAAAGTTAATCACTAGAATGTTATTGCTACAATAGTGTGTTGATTTATACAGTGCCAGAAACAGATACAAATTATTAGTAGAAACAGAACAATGTGACCAATGCCTGTATATTTAACCTGGAGGTGTTATCTTCTGAGAAAAGGATACAAACAAAATAATGTGACCAATGCATGTATATGTAACCTATATTTTAGGGGAATTAAACAAAAGGGAGAAAATCGATTATAGGAGAGGAAGAGAAAGGAAGACAGAAAAGAGAGAATGTACCGTAAACAGAAATCAATCATGTGACTCTAACCTGTCAGAAGAAAACAATAAATGGGGGCCCTAGACCCGCCCCCAATCCCCTAGCTAACTGCCGCACACCAAGATATACTCAGGAATTATATAAAATTTAAATTTATTTGGTCAGTACTAGGGATGAGCGAATCGATCCGGACGAACCCGGATTCGATCCGAATTTCAGGAAAAATTTGATTCGGATCGAATCCGAATTTCCCCGCGATTCGATCACTCGAAGTTTTCCTTTAACATCCATTCATTTACATTTACAGGCATTCTAAGATGGCGGACGGGACATGTCTGGACATGTATCCCGCGCCAGTGCAAGCTGGGGCAGTCACATGCAGCCTATCAGCAGCCAGCAAGCCCGGTGACGTCACACAGCGGTATTTAACGGCGGCCATCTTGCTTTTCCTCATTTCTCTATTGCATTCGTGACAGACAGAACGCTGTGTAGCTGAGGCAGTTAGACAGGCAGGGACAGAAAGGGACAGGCTGGAGACAGGCAGGAGACAGGCAGGAGACAGACAGGAGACAGACAGAAAGCCAGGGAAAGGTAGGAAAAACGGAGGCTGTCACAAGGAGATTTTTTTTTTTTTTCATCCAGCCTGAGTGTTACTAGCTGGCTGACAGGCTTTGTTAGCGTTTTCAGGCTGCTTATAGTAACTAACTGTGCATATATACTGAACTGATCTTAAGTCTGCTGTGAGGCATCCCATTCTGTGACTAAAGCAGCCTCTGTTTAAGACCATATAAGCATTTGCTCTTATCATATTTGAAATTAGCCTGATAAAGACACTTTTGCTGGGCAAAGCACTACTGGACCCTGCCAGGTCCATTCCTGCCCAGGGCATCCCATTCTGTGACTACAGCAGCCTCTGTTTAAGACCATATAAGCATTTGCTCTTATCATATTTGAAATTGGCCTGATAAAGACACTTTTGCTGGGCAAAGCACTACTGGACCCTGCCAGGTCCATTCCTGCCCAGGGCATCCCATTCTGTGACTAAAGCAGCCTCTGTTTAAGACCATATAAGCATTTGCTCTTATCATATTTGAAATTAGCCTGATAAAGACACTTTTGCTGGGCAAAGCACTACTGGGCCCTGCCAGGTGCACTCCTATTTGGGGCATCCCATTCTGTGACTACAGCAGCCTCTGTTTAAGACCATATAAGCATTTGCTCTTATCATATTTGAAATTAGGCCTGATAAAGACACTTTTGCTGGGCATAGCACTACTGGACCCTGCCAGGTGCACTCCTATTTGGGGCATCCCATTCTGTGACTACAGCAGCCTCTGTTTAAGACCATATAAGCATTTGCTCTTATCATATTTGAAATTAGGCCTGATAAAGACACTTTTGCTGGGCAAAGCACTACTGGACCCTGCCAGGTGCACTCCTATTTGGGGCATCCCATTCTGTGACTACAGCAGCCTCTGTTTAAGACCATATAAGCATTTGCTCTTATCATATTTGAAATTAGGCCTGATAAAGACACTTTTGCTGGGCAAAGCACTACTGGACCCTGCCAGGTGCACTCCTATTTGGGGCATCCCATTCTGTGACTACAGCAGCCTCTGTTTAAGACCATATAAGCATTTGCTCTTATCATATTTGAAATTAGGCCTGATAAAGACACTTTTGCTGGGCATAGCACTACTGGACCCTGCCAGGTCCACTTCTGTTGGGGCATCCCATTCTGTGACTACAGCAGCCTCTGTTTAAGACCGTATAACCATTTTCACTTATCATATTTGAAATTAGGCCTGATAAAGACACTTTTGCTGGGCAAAGCACTACTGGACCCTGCCAGGTCCATTCCTGTTGGGGCATCCCATTCTGTGACTAAAGCAGCCTCTGTTTAAGACCTTATAAGCATTTGCTCTTATCATATTTGAAATTAGGCCTGATAAAGACACTTTTGCTGGGCATAGTACTACTGGATCTTTTTTGGGGGCATCCCATTCTGTGACTAAAGCAGCCTCTGTTTAAGACCATATAAGCATTTGCTCTTATTATATTTATATTATAAGACACTTTTGCTGGGCATAGGCTTACTGCTGCCTGCCAGGTGCACTTCTGTTGAGGCATCCCATTCTGTAACATAGCATACCCCTCTTTATTTACACTAAGCAGCTCTCTTATTTACACTAAGCAGGCCTGTTGGAGGCTGAGTGTTACTGCTCACTTTTGGTGTGCATTATATTCTGTTTCATATAGACCCACCGCTGCCCGGGGTTTTTTTAAATATCACCTACTACCACGCCAGTTAGACTATGTCGGGCAGACAAGTGCCTGGAAGTGAAAAGAGGAGTGGCAGAGGCCAAGATTCCGCAGGCAGAGCTCGCATCAGACTGGGGGCCAGTAGCAGCAGGAGTCACGCTGAGAGACCTAATCTGCCAGTATCTGCTAGCGGTCGGGTCTCCACCAGTAACGCATCTGCCGTGGTAGATTGGCTGACGCGCTCATCAACAACATCATCACAACTTACATCTGAGACCCCCAGTCTAGGGTCGGTAGGTTCCTCTGACACAACCCTGAGTTGGCATGCCCCGAGAGCAGTCCCTGTCCTCCCATTGCCTCTGTCCTACGCCGTTCCCTCCCCCAGCGACGTATCCTATGCTTTGGGTTCAGCTCCACTCTTTAGTGAGGAGGACGATCAGATACAGGAGGACAGTCAGCAGCTACTGCCCAGCCAAGAAATGGAGGTGGCTTCTTTAGCTAGGCAGACAAATAGTGATGTGGACAGTGTCGTGGGTGCTGCGAGCGTTCCAGCTCCTGCGCCAGACACTGTTGACGAATCCACGAACATCAGTGACGTACAGCCACAACTCGGTGATGATGATGATGATGACGATGAAGCCGATCGCACTTGGGAGCCGGGTGATGAAGGGGCTTCATCGTCATCATCAGGAGAAGAGGGGCGCAGGTTGCCCCGGAGTCAGCAGCTGAGGCAGCAAGGTGGTAGCAGTCAGCATGGGGGCACAATTCCAAAGGCTGGAGCCGGCCGGGGCCGGGGTAGAGCACCTGCTGTGCGGCAGTCTACCTTATCGGGAGGTAGTGGAGCAGGGGTTCCTGGAGTTGGCAACAGCAGCAGTGAATCAGTGATGCCAGGGGGTGGGAAAAGTAGCTACTCGGCAGTGTGGCAGTTTTTCCTGAGGCATCCGCAGGAGGGTAACATGGCCACATGCAAGATATGTAGGCAAAAGGTGAAGCGTGGCCAGGGTCCAAATGTTGGCACCACGGCCCTGCGTCAACATATGATGCGTCACCATAAAACGACCTGGGAGAACCGAGGCTCCCAAGGGGTGGTCCAGTCTGCTTCCTCACCAAGTGAGCTCCCAATTTCTGCCAGCCAAGGCTCCAGCACCTCAGCCGAAGGCAGCTGTGCGTCATACCCATCCTCTGTCGCTCCTGCTCCTCCTCCTCCTCCTCCAAGTCATGCATCCCGCCAGCAATCCATCAGCGAAGCCATGTCCAAGAGACAGCAGTATGCGCCCACTCATCCTACGGCGCAGAAGCTGAATGTGCTCCTGTCCAAGTTGCTGGTGCTGCAGTCGCTCCCTTTTCAGGTGGTGGAATCTGCACCTTTCAGAGAACTGATGGCTTGTGCCGAGCCGAGGTGGAGAGTCCCAAGCCGTCATTTCTTTGCCAAGAAGGCAGTACCAGCGCTGCACACTTTTGTTGAACAGAAGGTGGGCCAGTCCTTGAGCCTGTCGGTGTGTAGCAAAATACATGGCAGCGCCGACATCTGGAGCTGTAACTACGGTCAGGGGCAGTACATGTCGTTTACGGCCCACTGGGTGAATGTGGTCCCTTTGCAGCAGCAACTTGGACAGGTCACGCCGCTTCGGCCTCCGCGCTCTCTGCCCATTGGGCCTGTGACACCGTGCGACTCGGCCTCCTCATCCTCCGCCATCTCCTCACCCTCCACTGTAGGCTCAAGTCTCAGTGCCCCTCCAGTCTACCATGTGTGCAGGGCACGGAGGTGTCACGCAGTGCTTCACATGGTTTGTCTTGGCGAACGGAGTCACACAGGGGAGGAACTGCTTAAATGTATTCATCAGGAAATCCAAACATGGCTTACTCCGAGAAAACTTAAAATGGGAATCATGGTTACCGACAATGGGAAGAACATTTTGTCTGCGCTGCGCCAAGGAAGCCTGACCCATGCCCCCTGCATGGCTCACGTCTTCAATCTGGTTGTCAAGCGGTTTCTGAAGTGTTCCCCCCATCTGCAAGACATCCTAACAACTTCAAGGAAACTTTGCATGCACTTCAGCCACTCCTACACCGCCAAACACACCCTTCTTGAGCTACAGCGTCAGAATGGTATCCCCCAACATAGTCTGATTTGCGATGTTTCCACCCGTTGGAATTCCACCCTTCACATGTTGGACCGATTATATGAACAGAGAAAAGCCATCACGGATTTCCTGATGATCCAAGCAGATAGGGGGACTCCCCTGTGTAACTTCAATGTCAACCAGTGGCAGCTCATACGTGACACCTGCCGTTTGCTCAGGCCCTTTGAGGATGCCACTTTATTTGTCAGTCGGCAGGATTACGGGATGAACGACGTGATTCCACTGCTTCATGTACTACAGCACATGTTGGAAACCATGGCTGGTCAGGGCACTGGAGACATGGCGTTTACATCTTACGGCCACATGAACCCCGCTGGAGCTGAACTGGAGGAGGAGGAAGAGGAGGAGGAGGAGTTGCCCAGCGAAACACAGTTTAGGCTTGGCGAAATGGCTGGTTTATCTAGTCAGCGGACAGGAGAGGAGGAGCAGGAGCAGCCAGAGGAGCTAGAGGTTTTTGAGGAAGGCGAGACAGAGGACCCGGGCACACCGTGGCAGTATGCAGTGGAGATGGAGACAGGTAGTCCATCCGAGTCACTTGCGCAAATGGCACGAAGCATGCTCACGTGCTTGCGTAGTGACCCCAGAATTGTTTCCATCTGTCGGCGGGATGACTTCTGGCTGTCCACCTTATTGGACCCTCGCTTCCGGCACAAAATGGGGGCATTTTTTAAACCCACCGAGAGGGAGGACAAACTCAACTACTACAAAGACATTCTACGTAGGCAGTTGGCCGATGCCTATCTGCGCCATGGTCCATACTCTCGCAGGTCTGACTCGAGGGGACCTCTGCGCTCACCTTCCACTGCCATGGCCGCTGGGGGGGTTGGCAGCAGCAGCAGCAGAAGCTCCATCAGCAGCAGCAGCCTCAGTCTTCAGTCGCTAATGAGTAGCTTTCTACACCCGCATAGTGAGGCTACTCATGAGCAGCAGGAAGACCTGGAGCAGGACCTGAACCAGCAGGTCATGTCATACTTTGACATGACCATGCCAACACACCTTGAGGATCCGCTGGACTTCTGGGCAGCCAAACTTGATTTGTGGCCGCAACTAGCAGAGTTTGCCCTGGAAAAGCTGTCCTGCCCGGCAAGTAGTGTGCCATCTGAGCGGGTGTTTAGTGCGGCGGGGGCCATAGTTACGGCGAGGAGAACTCGTCTGTCAACTAAAAATGTGGAAAGACTCACCTTTGTCAAAATGAATCAGGGATGGATCAGCCAGGATTTCCACCCACCAATGCCTGATGCATGCGACTAGATTCAGCATGGTGCCACGTTTTACACTTTCCAAATGGTGCAAAACATATTTATGTCTTTAGGCCATTTTTTGGGCTCCTGCTGCTGCTACTGTCAACTCCTGCCAACTCCAGGGTGTGATTCATCCAATTTTTGGGCTCCTGAAGCCAACTCCAGTGTATATTTGGGCTCCTGCTGCTGCTGCTGCCAACTTCTGCCAACTCCAGAGTGTGATTCATCCAATTTTTGGGCTCCTGAAGCCAACTCCAGTGTATATTTGGGCTCCTGCTGCTGCTACTGTCAACTCCTGCCAACTCCAGGGTGTGATTCATCCAATTTTTGGGCTCCTGAAGCCAACTCCAGTGTATATTTGGGCTCCTGCTGCTGCTACTGTCAACTCCTGCCAACTCCAGGGTGTGATTCATCCAATTTTTGGGCTCCTGAGGCCAACTCCAGTGTATATTTGGGCTCCTGCTGCTGCTACTGTCAACTCCTGCCAACTCCAGGGTGTGATTCATCCAATTTTTGGGCTCCTGAAGCCAACTCCAGTGTATATTTGGGCTCCTGCTGCTGCTACTGTCAACTCCTGCCAACTCCAGGGTGTGATTCATCCAATTTTTGGGCTCCTGCTGCTGCTGCTGCCAACTTCTGCCAACTCCAGGGTGTGATTCATCCAATTTTTGGGCTCCTGAAGCCAACTCCAGTGTATATTTGGGCTCCTGCTGCTGCTACTGTCAACTCCTGCCAACTCCAGGGTGTGATTCATCCAATTTTTGGGCTCCTGAAGCCAACTCCAGTGTATATTTGGGCTCCTGCTGCTGCTACTGTCAACTCCTGCCAACTCCAGGGTGTGATTCATCCAATTTTTGGGCTCCTGAAGCCAACTCCAGTGTATATTTGGGCTCCTGCTGCTGCTGCTGCCAACTTCTGCCAACTCCAGCGTGTGATTCATCCAATTTTTGGGCTCCTGAGGCCAACTCCAGTGTATATTTGGGCTCCTGCTGCTGCTGCTGCCAACTTCTGCCAACTCCAGGGTGTGATTCATCCAATTTTTGGGCTCCTGAAGCCAACTCCAGTGTATATTTGGGCTCCTGCTGCTGCTACTGTCAACTCCTGCCAACTCCAGGGTGTGATTCATCCAATTTTTGGGCTCCTGAGGCCAACTCCAGTGTATATTTGGGCTCCTGCTGCTGCTACTGTCAACTCCTGCCAACTCCAGGGTGTGATTCATCCAATTTTTGGGCTCCTGAAGCCAACTCCAGTGTATATTTGGGCTCCTGCTGCTGCCAACTTCTGCCAACTCCAGGGTGTGATTCATCCAATTTTTGGGCTCCTGAGGCCAACTCCAGTGTATATTTGGGCTCCTGCTGCTGCTGCTGCCAACTTCTGCCAACTCCAGGGTGTGATTCATCCAATTTTTGGGCTCCTGAAGTCAACTCCAGTGTATATTTGGGCTCCTGCTGCTGCTACTGTCAACTCCTGCCAACTCCAGGGTGTGATTCATCCAATTTTTGGGCTCCTGAAGCCAACTCCAGTGTATATTTGGGCTCCTGCTGCTGCTACTGTCAACTCCTGCCAACTCCAGGGTGTGATTCATCCAATTTTTGGGCTCCTGAAGCCAACTCCGGTGTATATTTGGGCTCCTGCTGCTGCTGCTGCCAACTTCTGCCAACTCCAGGGTGTGATTCATCCAATTTTTGGGCTCCTGCTGCTGCTGCTGCCAACTTCTGCCAACTCCAGGGTGTGATTCATCCAATTTTTGGGCTCCTGAGGCCAACTCCAGTGTATATTTGGGCTCCTGCTGCTGCTGCTGCCAACTTCTGCCAACTCCAGGGTGTGATTCATCCAATTTTTGGGCTCCTGAAGCCAACTCCAGTGTATATTTGGGCTCCTGCTGCTGCTACTGTCAACTCCTGCCAACTCCAGGGTGTGATTCATCCAATTTTTGGGCTCCTGGAGCCAACTCCAGTGTATATTTGGGCTCCTGCTGCTGCTGCTGCCAACTTCTGCCAACTCCAGGGTGTGATTCATCCAATTTTTGGGCTCCTGAAGCCAACTCCAGTGTATATTTGGGCTCCTGCTGCTGCTACTGTCAACTCCTGCCAACTCCAGGGTGTGATTCATCCAATTTTTGGGCTCCTGAGGCCAACTCCAGTGTATATTTGGGCTCCTGCTGCTGCTACTGTCAACTCCTGCCAACTCCAGGGTGTGATTCATCCAATTTTTGGGCTCCTGAGGCCAACTCCAGTGTATATTTGGGCTCCTGCTGCTGCTGCTGCCAACTTCTGCCAACTCCAGGGTGTGATTCATCCAATTTTTGGGCTCCTGCTGCTGCTGCTGCCAACTTCTGCCAACTCCAGGGTGTGATTCATCCAATTTTTGGGCTCCTGAGGCCAACTCCAGTGTATATTTGGGCTCCTGCTGCTGCTGCTGCCAACTTCTGCCAACTCCAGGGTGTGATTCATCCAATTTTTGGGCTCCTGAGGCCAACTCCAGTGTATATTTGGGCTCCTTCTGCCCCTCATAGTGATGCCACTTCAACTCTCTGCAATTGTGCCGCTCTGCGATTCTATTAGCGATGCCTCTGATCTGCATGTGATATTTCTTCAAAGTATTATTTAACTAACCCAGCACGCATCCTGTGCGTGTTACAGCAAGGCTGAATGGTTTACAACCCTATTGAGGCTCTAGGAGGCTCAGAAATAGCCGTTTTTAATAGCAATTCGTCGCGAATTTATTCGGGTCGAAACGATTTTTGTCGGAAAATTCGGCGAATCAGTCGAATCGAATTTTTCAAAAGTTCGCTCATCTCTAGTCAGTACTTTACAAATTACATGCAACACATGAAAAAGAAAGAAAACAAGAAAGAAACATTTAAGACAAAAAAGCTGGAGGGAAACTCCACTGGATGGCTCTACTATCTCCTTATAGAATATAGAAAAATGAATTGGGATTTATATAATAATTCAATTAGTAATCCATTATGAGGGACACGGCGTGTAAAATCTATATATTATAAAAACCAAAGCACAAAAAAGTGCTGATGTGCTAAAGTGCTAATAAGTGCCTACATAACAATCCTGAAGGATATCAAAAAAAGCTATTGTGCAAAAGTGCAAAATATACCCAAATATACCCAAGTCCAAACTGAACAATATATTAATTAATACAAAATATTTAAATAACCCCAAAGTGCAAAGTGCAAAACAAGAGAACATTACATTGTGCCCGCCATGGTCCAATTAATGATACAATCAGAAAGTGTATATAATAGTATTCCAATGAAAAAATCACATCACCAATAAACGGAGCCTCAGGGAGCCCTCACAGCAGCCCGCGTGGCCTATCGCCACTTCGCCAGGGTGAATGAGCTGCTGTGGATACCCCCTCCCTTTTAAGCTCACCTGCAATAACGGCTGCTCCAGGGTCCGGACACCCCGCCGTCCCCCAAACGCGTGCCCCGCCCGGCCGGAAGCCTCCGCCGTAAGGGCAGCGCGTCAGGGGCCACGTCATATCCGCCCCCTGGAGCGCAGGCCAAGGAAGTGTCACAAACCGCCACAAACAGTATCCTACATTACAGTAGTTTCCATCAGAAAAAATTAAAGAACGGTTTACCAACCGGACAGTTCCTAATAATAAGACGGAACTGTTCCGAGGACGAAAAATACATGGAAGAAGCGAGCACTATGAAAAAACGTTTTCAACAGAGGGGTTACCCTCGTTGGGTGATACAAAGGGCGGAACAACGAGCAACAGATACACAGAGGGAGGAATTGCTTAGATATAAAAACAGGAAGGAAGATCAAATGGAGGTAAGGTTCATTTCAACCTTCAACAATGATTGGCATAAGTTGAGAACAATTTTACAAAAATATTGGACAATATTACAATCGGATCCTACGCTGGCAGAGTTCACCATAAGGGGACCACTCATGACAGCGAAACGTGCATCCAACCTAAAAGACCGACTCTGTAATAGCCACTACTCCAGACCACCGAATTGGTTGATTAAAAACAAGGACAGGATGGGCTGCAGACCCTGTGGAAGGTGCAGTGTATGTCCGTTAGTCATCAAAACCTCTACGATTAGAGATCTGAATTCTGGGAGAGACATCAGGATTAAGGGACATCTTAACTGTAGATCAGAGGGAATTATATATGTTCTTTCCTGCACATGCTCAAAATATTATGTGGGCGAGACCATAAATGCTGCCAAAAGTCGAATTCAGAAACACCTCTCTACCATCCGACTGGCATCAGGGGATGCCAGCGAGGGTAAGAATCTAACACCAGTAGCAGCACATTTCTTACAGCATCATGGGGGCAATAGCAGCCATCTACGGGTGATGTATATAGACCAGGTGATTATGGGATCCAGGGGGGGGAATTATAAGAGGAGACTCTTACAAAAAGAGACCCAATGGATATATACATTACAATCCAGGACACCGGGGGCATGAATGAGGATTTCTCATTTCAAGCATTCTTGGGCCGGGATTAACACATTGGAGACCCCCATGTCTGGCTCCCTACTAGCTTAGTTAATAGGACCTCCCAGCTTAATAAACTGCAATGTTGTTTGAATAAAGCTGCATATATTTGGAATTTTAGCTTCTTTGACCCTGTCTGATTGTACTTTTTCAGATGTGGTTCTCGAGTTGGGGGCTATAATTTGAAGGACGCCTGGCCTACAATGAGGAATCTTTCTGGTGGTCATTACGGCGGTCCGGAGTGGATCCAATCTATCAAGAACAGGAAGGAAGTCTAAATGGAGATGCTATTCTTGCGTTGGGGCTGCAATTCGAAGGACGCCTTGCCTGTGATGAGGAATCCCTCTTGTGACTACTATGGCGGTTTAGAGTGAATCCATTTTGTAAAGAATGAGGGATGCCCTTTCAAAATGTGGAGATTTCTTCACTGGGGATCCTCAATAAATCTACTTGAAATCATTGCTGTTTTACACCAGGAGGGACTCACCTATAAGTGTGATTGGATGTCCATAGCAGCTTTACTCCATGGGGATGGATTCCATTCAATTAGGACCTTGGAGAAAATTGAATTATAAAAGACCTTTTAAAGGAGGACTGGGAATAGATCCTTCCTATTTGATTGTTTCCTGGACCCAGAATAGGTCTGGGTTGGCTGCATTATTGGACCACTTTTCATGTGTACTTGCTCCCCCTCTTCTTTCCTCCCCCTCTCCCTTTCCCTCTCCCTTTCCCTTCCACCCTCCCCCCCTCCCCTTCCTCTCCCTTCCTCCCCTTCCTCTCCCTTCCTCCCCTCCCCTCCCTTTCCCTGTTTTTTCCTTCCCCTTCCCTCCCCTCCACGTTTGTTCTTTCTACAGTATTTTCCTTATGGGAGCGATACTGAATCATCCTTTAAAGAAATTTCAATAATGATATAATGTAGATCCCAGGAAAATAGGAATGCACCTCCAGGATTTAAGTCATGCGTGCTTAATCCCCCACACGGTGCTTCTATGCACGGAATCTGTGGTCCTGCGATTTATGATAATGTAGGGCCGCAGATTATTGGATGCGAATGATTACAGTTGCACGCTCCTGGATAAGGTGCATAACACCATCTATGTAAATAAATGTAAATAGATATAAACTCTGAGGATTCAGTGAAATGAGATGATAGACATGCTATAGATTATCCTTTTATCCTATTGATTTAGTTATTTAGCGGTTAGGGCCTTATATTACATTGTATTGTAGTCATACCTATTTATTATATTGTAGTATAGTATAGTGATAAATTAATAATCAGACACTTTACAACAATCTGAATGTTTTTAATTATTTGCTGGTATTGTTTGTTATGTATTTTTATCCCCCACTCTTTTTTAAATACTCACCTTCCACGCTCTTTTATCATCCATGGCGGTGAAGCAGGGTGGACTGGGGGGTGTTGTTGCTGCGTGTGCGCACCGGGACCTCCTACTGCAGGGGAGCCAGCCCGGGCGTCCGCGCTCCTGTTCGTGCGCGCCGTGTGACACTTCCTTGGCCTGCACTCCAGGGGGCGGATATGACGTGGCCCCTGACACGCTGCCCTTACGGCGGAGGCTTCCGGCCAGGCGGGGCGCGCATTTGGGGGACGGCGGGGTGCCTGGACGCTGGAGCAGCCGTTATTGCAGGTGAGCTTAAAAGGGAGGGGGTATCCACAGCACCTCATTCACCCTGGCGAAGTGGCGATAGGCCACGCAACGCGTCGTTGGTGGGCTGCTGTGAGGGCTCCCTGAGGCTCCGTTTATTGGTGATGTGATTTTTTCATTGAAATACTATTATATACACTTTTTGATTGTATCATTGATTGGACCATGGCGGGCACAATGTAATGTTCTCTTGTTTTGCACTTTGCACTTTGTTTGGGGTTATTTAAATATTTTTTCATTAATTAATATATTGTTCAGTTTGGACTTGGGTATATTTGGGTATATTTTGCACTTTAGCACAATAGCTTTTTTTGATATCCTTCAGGATTGTTATGTAGGCACTTATTAGCACTTTAGCACATCAGCACTTTTTTGTGCTTTGGTTTTTATAATATATAGATTTTACACGCTGTGTCCCTCATAATGGATTACTAATTGAATTATTATATAAATCCCAATTCATTTTTCTATATTCTATAACGATATAGTAGAGCCACCCAGTGGAGTTTACCTCCAGCTTTTTTGTCTTAAATGTTTTTAATGAGTCTTTTTCATGTGTTGCATGTAATTTGTAAAGTACTGACCAAATAAATTTAAATTTTATATAATTCCTGAGTATATCTTGGTGTGCGGCAGTTAGCTAGGGGATTGGGCGCGGGTCTAGGGCCCCCACTTGTTGTTTTCTTCTACATATTTATTGCCCCAGCGCTGCCTGCACCCTTTCTTGATTATTTACAGATAGCAGTGCATACCTATATACCAATTACTTGTTTCTAACCTGTCAGACACGTCATGTGATCAAAACAACTCAGCATACACGTTCTTTCTTTACATTCTATTGGTGGGACAGAAGGAACCACCATACACTTAATGTTTACATGCGGCATGAATAATTTGATAGCTCTAGTAAACAGGAATGACTACATAGACGAACTTATAGACACGTTTCATGTAAACTGTAATTTTAATAATGGGAATACTAAAATCAATGGTCACCCATCAGAGAAAAGTACTAAATATAATAGCAAGTGCAAAGGAGTAATTATTGTCGCTTCTAGACAGTATGTAATAAACAATGGGTGAAACCCATGTATAATATAGAGGGGCACTAAGATTGCAGTAAATGGAGGGAAGCATCTTTAAAAAATCTTAAAAACTGGTTCATAACTCACTAGCTGGTTGGGGTCTGTTATCACAATTAATAGCAAATTTCCTCCTCTTTGTGCAGTTTCCAATATTATATTATGCAATGACCAGTACACTTCGTCATCCCACACAAAGTACCAAAGTAATTGTTTTTTTCCATGTGAATCAAGAGTGCATTTAATCCCCCCCTTTCTTTGTCACAGTATTTGGATCCTAGATCCTCCTAGCTATTAACTAGCATTCACAGACGGTATTAATTAAGCAGGTCATACTTGTATTGACCACTAGATGGCATTACAGTTTTTAGCATCTCTCACAAATACATCCTCTTAGCGGACTGAAGGAAAAATGGGAAAGGGCAGAGTGAGGTCTAAACAGCGCAGAGTTGTATTTCCTATCCTTTTCACCAGGTCCCCCCAACCCCCCCTCCTTGGAGCGCACTTTCCCCTTGCCCTCACAGACCCACAATAATCAAAGTTTGCTAGTCTGTTGGAGGGTGTAACAGCGTTCTTAAAATAATAGATCATTATAGTCTTTGCATACATATGATGCTGAGGTCATTGATGTGTTGAAAGTATCTAAACTTAGTGTCCTAAAACAAGGAATAATACAACTTATGAGGGCTAATATTAAAAAGACAACTACAAGTGTGATGCCTAGGTTGGCTATCACATTGGAGCAGTTTCTGAACTATTTTCCAAGCCATGATTCAAAAGCATTATCAATTCCTGAGTTTTCAGCCATTTTTTCCAATTACGCTGTGAGTCTTTTAAAACCTCTTGGGCCCCTTCCCAGTGGGTCCCGTAATCCAACCAATGAGAATCCAATAATTCTCAGGCCCGCTCCCAGTGGGTCCCATAATCCTCCAATATGAGTATCCGATAACTCGGCAAGCCCCCACGCCGCTCATGTTAAAGCCTCTCGGGTCCCTTCCCCAGTGGGTCCAGTAATCCAACCATATAAGTAATCGGGAAGTCGCCGAGCCCCACGGCGATCATGTCAAAGCCCCCTCGGGCCCCTTCCCGTAGGGTACCGTACTCCTCCAATATGAGTATCTGATAATTCTCCGAGCCCCGCGCTGATCATGTTAACTCCTCATGGGCCCCTTTCCTCGTGGGTCCCGTAATCCTCCAACTTGAGTATCCGCCACACCGCCGGGAACGCCGAGTCTATTATGTTAAGCGCTCCCGGCCCCTACCCAATGGGGGCCCCTAATCCAACAATATGAGAATCCAAAACTACATCGATGACATCATATTACGGGCTCTCGGCCCCTCCCCCCCAAAGTGGGCCATATTCTCCACAAATAGGAGTGTCCGATAATTCACCGACCATGCCAAGCCGATTATGTTGGGGCATCTCGACCCCCCCTCCATGCGTCCCGTAATCCACCAATACGGGCCTCCAAAAAATCCGCCAACTTCCCTAGTCTAACGTATTGAGCACCCCCGGCCCCTACCCAGTGGGCCCCACAATCCACCAATCTGAGGATCCAAAACTAAGCCGCTTCATCATATCATAGGCTCCCGCCCCTTCCCTTCGGGCCATGCCATCCACCAGTATCTCCCATAATCTGCCGAACACACCAAGCCGCCCATGTTAAACCTCTCGGACTCCAGCCCATCGGGCCCCGTAATCCCCCAATATAAGTGTCCACAACCCCCCCCCACCAAATACCTCGTATAAACAGAGTTCTTGTCCCCTTCCCAGCGGGAAACATCCTCCGCCAATATGATTACCCCATAATCCGCCGAACCCGCCAGGTCGATCATGTCGACCAGCCCCTAAACCATTGATTTATCATTAAAACAAAAAGGGGGGGTGTCCTCGGGCTCCTTTTTCGTGTCCCCCTGATCCACCAACATGAACCAGGAGTATCCGATACACCGCTAATTCCTGATACTTTGCTACGTCTTATCCGCATAAGGGGTCTTGGCCCTTCTGCAGTAGCCCTCGCCCTCCACTGATGAATATCCATTGGCCGCTCCCCCCACCAAGCTCCTCATCCATCCGCTTTCTCCGGGGCCCCCCAAATGAACTGACCTCTGGTGACACTACCCAGCATTCTGAATCCTACCTACTGCGAGCATGAATCGTATTTCCCCATGGGCCATACCCACCGTCTCCTTACCCTCCCTGCTATCAGTACATTCGAAAGCTCGCACCCCTCTCTGCTGCTGCATGCCTCCCCCCACAGAGCTGCCCTCCGGGTCGATTTTAAAGTACTAACCCCCGATGCTCCCCAACTTACAACCTCGTTGTATAGTGAGAGCAACCCACTTCTCCAACTATGCACTCCGACTGCTTACAGCCTTTCCCCCAAGACACCCCCGAGCAGCCCTTTAATCCCACACACAGGTTCCCCTGACCATCCCATTCTAACAAATCAACCAACCCGCCCTAGGCTGTACCCCCCAGTCAACTCTGGCCTCCCTTTCCCTGAACAACCCCAGCACCATTCGCCTCCCTGGCTCAGTGTTCCTCTCCAAATTCAGATCACAGCCCCATTAGGACCAAGAGCCTCTGATTCCAACCGCGGCACGCAGCTCTCTTTCACGTAAATCCATTACCACGGCCCCGACTAGCCCAGTCCTTCTCCATTCATTCAGTCCCCAGGCCCCTCTTCCAGATGCCAAGAACTGGTTGAACAGTGGCCAATCTCCAAACCTCCCCCCAACTAAACATCCCAACCGACCAAGACCTTTAACCCACCTGCCGACGGCCATGCCCCTCCAAGCCTCTTCCTGCCCATCCTCTCACGCATACTTGGTTCTCCCTGCTTGAGTGCACACCCTAACCACTTGCTCCAACCTGCTCTCCAGTCCGCCCCCAAAATTAGTTCCCCCACTTCCGTAGCGACCCCCCCCCGAATCCCGCCTCAACCACCGAGTCACCCATCCTTGCTCCTACCGCATCTCTTTTTTTGGGGGGGCTATCCCCAATGCAAAGGGGGGGTGGTCCTCCTCCTGTGATAGTTGTCAGAGGAGTCACACCGATCTCAACTCCCTTGCCACTCCTATGACTGTAACCGCTCCCCCACTAACCGCCAGTACGCTATCTCCTACACGCCAGAACCCTTCCTTTCCAACACCGGTCACCCCCACCTCCAGTATGCTTCCAACCCCCCTTTTGACACATGATCCCTATCCCAGAATGACGAACAAACAGTAATGGCGACATGCTGGGAGTACCTTGAAGGTGCGGGGGTGTATCGGCCCGCCGCTTGGACGATCGTGATCCCGAGCCGCTGGAGCTGTCCTGATACCGCCAACGTCTGGTACCGCCACCTTGCTGCTCACTGTTACCGTCCTGGCCGAGTGGGCCGCCGCCGCGAACTTCATGAGGCCCCACGGTGTGGTAGCCCCCGTCTGGGCCGATCAGGAGGTTTAAAGGGGGCGGACATGTGCCGCCCGGCCTAGGTGTGTGGGAGTGAAGGGGGAGGGGGTGGTGGCCACCAGCTGCCGCTGGAAGGCGCACGGGGGGCACTCACCCCCAGGGCTAGATGTGTGAAGCCCTAGCCCGGTTACCCACCCACCCGCTTAACCCTTTTGTTGCCAAGCACGTAACACCTACGTGCTGGCTTGGCTGGGCCTTAAGTGCCAAGCCCGTAGGTGTTACGTGCTTGACTGTCCCGCGCCATCCCAATGCCAGGAGGGAGGGAGGGCAGGGGGTAGGGGGCGAGTTCCCGCCCTACCGCACCGCACAGTGGGCGGCCACGTACCTGGCCCTGGACAGGGGAATGAAGGGGGGAGGGGCTGCCGCGCACCAAGCCGCGCTGACAGCCGGTGGGGAAGCCAGCTAGTCACCCCGGCGTGCCAGGAGACACCAGCAAAGTGGGGGGGGCAGGGAGATCCGTGCACCCCCCGCAATGCATGAGGGGGCCAGGGATGAAGGGCCCGATAGAACGAGGGACAGGGGGAGAGAAGGGCTCCACCCAGTGAGCCGGGGAAGCAGAAGTCATCCCGTGTGTCATAGGCAACCAGAGGCGAGGGGCTGGGAGGCACACTTACCCTGTCCCTCCCGGATGCCATGGCCTGCAGGATAAAAGGAGTTTTGGCGCTGGACAAGTGACAGCCAGACTGCTCTTGTCCAGCGCCGGGAGGCAGAGGGGTCAAAGAGGAAGAGGGGGAGGAACCCCTAGCCTATATATAGTGCCTCCCCCTCGTCCCTTCCCCCAGCCTCACACTGGTCAAACTGGTCCAGCTCCCGATAGGAGCTCAGGTCAGTCATGTGGCACCTTACCTAAGGGGCGGTGCCTTCTTTATAGCAGATAGTACATGTGCACTCAGAACAGTGCATACATGTACTTATACGAATGCAATGGCCAAACGCAGATGCCCATGCAATTCCAGAGCACTATGAAGTGCAGGTGCACATGCACATTCATGGATCTTGGTATAACAAAATGAACCTTATGTATCTGAGCAGATCCCGGATGCTTAGCACTGCTAATGTAGGCCTTGGACTCTCTAAAAAGAGTAGCAGAAGGCCATACAAGGCATACCTCAAGCTTTCGTTACACAAAACTGAGTACAGTGGGACAAATGGATGGGGAAAAAAGAGGAGAGATAGGAAAGGGCACCAAAACAGGACTATATCCAAGGGGTGGGTCATTAAAGCGGACCAACACCCAGGGGGGATCGGCCCCCGCGGGGCATCCAAAATCGAGATGTCCCATGGGGTGAAACCCTCCAGGAAGCTCACAAATCCTACCTTTTCCACATTCCAGCGGCGCATGCGCGTCTGCCGCTGCCTCCCGCGCGTCCCTCTAGCAGGGCGCGCTCCCGCGCTGGCCGTTTGTGAATGGCCGGCGCGGGTGCACTCCCTGTAAGAGGGACACGTGGGAGGCGGCGGCGGCGGACGCTCTCTGCTTGTCCGTCGCTGCCTCTTGCTTGTCCGTCGCTGGTGATTGGATGAGCGAGTCACATGGGAGCGGGGTGAGGTGAGTTTTCGGGGCACCCCGATCGAAGTGGACCAAAACCCAGGATAGTCAAAATCCTGGGTGTTGGTCCACTTTAAGTGAGATCTTCCTCCCATTCTGACCTTGGGCTGGCCAGCAACTGCCTGGACCTGCCTATTCTAACAACTGAAGCTCCACAGAGCCTTTTTGAACATTGTGGCAATGTGCTGTAAATGACCATCACAGGTAGAAAGGAAATTACTGTATTTTTCGCCCTATAAGACACAATATTTTCCCCCAAAAGTGGGGGGGGGAAACGTCAGTGAGTTTTATTGGACGAATGAAAAAAAAAAACAACTACAAAAAAGTAAAAAAAATAGATATACTTACATGAGCTTTGCGCTACATGAGCATCAGCTGGCATCTCGGTGGCTGCAGCGCGAGGTTCCAGGCAAGGTTGTAAGTATATCTTTTTTTTCTCCAGCATCAGGGGGGGTGCCTATATGGGAAATGGGATGGGGGGGAATGCCACAGTGCCTATGGGGATGGGAGGGGGGAATGCCACATTGTCTATGGAGATTTGGATGGGGGAATGCCACACTGTCTATGCAGAATGGGATGGGGGAATTCCACACTACCTAAGGGGATGGGAGGGGGGAATGCCACACTGCCTATGGGGATGGAAGGGGGAAATGCCACACTGTCTATAAAGAATGGGATGGGGGAATGCCACACTGCCTATGGGGAACAGGATGGGGGGTAATGCCTCACTGCCTATATGGGGAATGGGATGGGAGAATACCACACTGCCTATAGAGAATGGGATGCGGGGAATGTCCCATTGCCTATGGGAATGGATAAGGAAATGCCACAATGCCTGTTCCAGGCAAGGTTGTAAGTATATCTTTTTTTTCCCCAGCATCGGGGGGGGGGGGGGGTGCCTATATGGGAAATGGGATGGGGGGAATGCCACAGTGCCTATGGGGATGGGAGGGGGGAATGCCACACTGTCTATGGAGATTTGGATGGGGGAATGCCACACCGTCTATGGAGAATAGGAGGGGAAATTCCACACTGCCTATATGAGAAATGGAAGGGGGAATGCCACACTGCATATGGGGAATGGGAGGGGGGAATGCCACACTGCTTATGGGGAACAGGATGGGGGGGGGGTAATGCCTCACTGCCTATATGGGGAATTGGATGGGAGGAATACCACACTGATTATAGAGAATGGTATGCAGGGAATTCCCCATTGCCTATGAGAATGGATAAGGGAATGCCACAATGCATATGGGGATGGGATGGGGGAAATGCCACACTGCCTATGGGAATGGGATGGGGGGAATACCACACTGCCTATGGGAATGGGATGGGGGGATTGCCACACTGCCCATGGGAATGGGATGGAGGAATACCACACTGCCTATGGGAATGGGATGAGGGAATGCTACCAGGCCTATAAGAATGGGATGGCGGGAATGCCACACTGCCTATGGGAATGGGATGAGGGAATGCTACAATGCATATAAGGATGGGATGGCTGGAATGCTACAATGCCTATAAGAATGGGATGGCGGGAATGCCACACTGTCTATGGAAATGGGATGAAGAAAATGCCACACTGCATATAGGGATGGGATAGGGGGAATGCCACACTTAATTTCCTCCTCCAAATCCTAGGTGCGTCTTATGGGCAGGTGCATCTTATACAGTAGTTGTGTAAGGGAAGGCTCAACTAGGCAGTACAAGATGGCTCCACTCAGCAAGTCAGGGCAGTATAGCATGTCACTCCCTATCCAAACAAAACATAGAGCAGTAAAGATAGTTGCATGTTTTAGGTTTTTCAAGGCAGTATGGGTCAATGGGCATCCTTGTTTTACTGATTGAAGGTCACTCTAATTCTACAGAAAACAGGAAATGTGGAATTTTTTTGTTCTCCATGTATATTCTTTACATATGGCATTGTCTCCAGTAGCGCCTGCAGCTGTTTCCATATCACTATCACTAACTGCTACATCTGTTTTCAGCCCACAGTCTGCTGTGTCTACTGTCAGCTGCCCAGAGACTGTGTCCGTTGCCAGCTGCCCCGATACTGGCTCCCCAGAGACTGTCTCTACAGCCGGCTCCTCAGAGCCGCTGCCGGCTCAGCAGAAATTGTGCCTGCTGCTGATGCTCAGATCTTTTTGTCAGGGGATTCTACCACTCAAACTCTGAGACCCATTAGTACTTGCCAGTCTCCCAAGGTTCCTGTGCTGACATTTTGATGGCCTCTGCCAGCCTGACACCTCATCTATTCTATGCCAGCCTACCTCTTCTGCTGTTCCTTTCCAGCCGTCCACCTCAGCTGTTCCTTGCCGGCCTGCTGCCTCAACTGTTCCCTGCAACCTCAGCTGATCCCTGCCAGCCTGCCACCACAGATGTTCTCTCCCATCTTGACACCTCCTCTGTCACCTACCAGCCTGTCTCCTCCACTGTTCCCTGCCAGCCTGTCTCCTCCACTGTTCCAAGCCAGCCTATCACCTCAGCTGTTTCCTGCCAGTCTGCTCTGAGCTGTTTCCTGCCAGCATGATGCCTCAGCTGTTTCTTGCTAGCCTGCCTCCTCCTCATTTCCTACCATCCTTCCACATCCTCTGTTTCCTGCTAGCATGCCAGCGAGCCTGCCTGTGACTCTAGCCTGCCAGCCTCCGCTGTTATCAGCCAGTCACCTGTTTTCAGGGACCATGTGTGTACCAGCTCGGTCAGCCCATAAATCTGATGGAAGATGGATCCAGGAGCCATGTATCTGGACAATTTGGATCTCCTGAACCATGACAGTGTTGCTCCTGAGAATAGGGGGGGGGCTACATCTGGACAGCCCTATCCTAGCAGTATATCCACACTGCTTTCCAGCTGAGACATCTGCTCCAGTGAAGTGGCTGGATCATGTAATCCAGACCATGGTGGAGGCTTGAGTCCAAGTCCTGGGTACTCTGACTGCCTAACTGACACCAGCAGAAAAGGCTCCTTGTCCCGTAAGTGTCACCACAGGGCTCCACCAGTATTGGTACTGGGGATACCGGAGGGGCGTAGCTTTAGAACCTGAGCTGGACAGCCTATATCAATTACAGAATACTTGAAAGTAAATTGGGTGATCCAGGAGTTCACACAGTGAGGCATCCCAATTTAGGATGTACCATAAACATGGAAAACAACCCCCCTACTAGTGAGTCTAATTGACACAATGGGGGTTTGTGCTTGTTTAATTCAGATGGATATTCCATTTGCTTGAAACCAGACCAACACACAGAAATATTACAAGTTACTCTCTCTTGCGGCACCTCAGCTCAATCTCCCATTGTATCCCTGTGTTTCACTCTGTTTTCCCATACTGGTCTTGAGCGAGCTCAAAACAGTCATTCCGTGGCATTATGCCAATTTTATCAGCAGGAAATGTCTCTTTGTGTGTGAGGTGTTGGTGCACTTGCTGGAGGACAAAAACGGAGGTAGGAAATGACTATATGGTGAGTGCTAAACCAAAAAAACAAATAGTGCAACCAGTTGAATACTAAATACACAGCACTAGGTGAAACCACATCCCAACCAAAAAAACATACAAATAACAAACCTATTTGGCAGATCTCTAGGGACTAGAATAAACAAGTATGCATGTGCATACTGAATGTGTGGGGAAAAAATTAGGTGCAAGCCTTTTTGTACTATCACTTGCAAATGTTTTTAGGGGAACAGGCACCAGAATTACTGGGGAAAGGGATGGTTCCCATGCTTTACATTTAAATGTAATTACAAGAAAGGCAGATTACACATGAGTAAAAGGGTTGACCCGTTGGAAATACAATTTTCCTGTGTAATTCTGGATGATTCTGGATTTTAAACAAGTAAGTTAAAAAAAATATACTTTTATCACACTTGAGCTCGACCCTAATTGACTAGTTACAAAAGGACCCCTGTATAATCCACATCAAAGAAACAGACTATTACTAGATAGCCACCCTTTATGATCCACGCTAAAACAATAAAACTCATGCCAGCAGTCACAACAAGGGTAGAGAATGGGTGAGTTACAGAATATACTTGCAAACATCTTGGAAAATGAAACTTTCCTAATGCAACATACAATCTGCTACTGTAGAATGACCCACACAATTGGATTTTTTGTCTGACAGGACCCTGTAGACACAATTGCTTGCAAAGGTGCCATCAACTTGGTAGGGGTTATTTGGAAGACTCTTTCCACCATTGTGCGGCTCCTTGTACATCTTTGTCCGCTTGACTAATTAAAACAACCAATAGCAGGATTTTAATAATATATTTAAAAAAACAAATGGATGATGATACTTTTTACTTTCTTACAAACAAGGGCTTAGTATCTTTTTTTTTACGACAGCATCTGAACATGACTTTCTACGAAGCAGAAGATGTTTAATTAGGCTTAATTTAACTTTAATGAACATCTCCATCAGTTTTGTAGTAAATATGCTGTCCTTTAAACTGGTATTGACAGTCGGAATTGAGCTGCAGGAGTCAAGAGCAGGATGGAGGATCTGTGTCCCCCATCCTGCTGTCTTCAACGGAGAGTTGCGTGGCACAGCACTTGGCGATATATAACGAGGAATGAGGTAAGTATTGGTGTAAAATGTATTAAAGGACTTTCTCTGGAATGTGATTCCTGTTTTCTTACACTTGAGCCTTTGTGAATTGGTAAGGGGTCCTTAAAACCACTATACTAGTTCAAAGGGCAGGAAGGGCTGGCAATTCACCTGCCAGCAAGTAGAGGACTTGCCAAAAGCCTGCCCAATTATCTGCACCCTCCCTCGGCCAGCATGGGTGCAGGAAATTGAGTAGGGTTTTCGGCAACTTAATCATATTCGGATGCTGGCCAGCATATGATTATCTGAATGTCCAGCACCAATTACAAACAGGGAGACAGCACTCTCAGTTCTTTAGCCCATGGTCTGCTGTGGGGTAATGAATGGGCTGCACTCAGGTATACTTTTACACCTGAAATGTGGGGCCCCAGGAAAATCTCTTTCACTTCACTGTGGAGGGGAGGAATAAAGAAGGGGAATACCAGGAATAAAAGTATACCTAAGCACAGCCCTGTTGTTACCCAGTAGTAGGCTAGGGCTAAATAAGGTAGACCTCCATATTTCTTTGTGTAAATTAGCAGCAGCCTGGCAGTGAATCAGCTGCTGTTCACCAGTTAAAGACGATGGAGGACATCGCTGGGTCAAGAAGAAAAGGAACTACAGTAGCATGAAAGGAACGGCATGAAGAGGATAGAAGCCATCGCCACAGCCAGAGAGAGACCCAATGCCTGAAACTGATAGAAAGAAAATAATTGTTCCTAATAGTAAAACGTTCTCCAACTTCTTGTATGGCCACAGTCCAACTACTGTCCCCAGGAAAAGTCCTTAGAGATCTTCATGGAAAGTCATGTGTTTGCATATATAGACTCACTTCACCATCATCAGCACATTCATAAATGCACTGAACAGTGATGTTAAAGCGGACCTTCACTCTGAATAAGAGTCTATCTTATATGTTTCCCACACCCTGTACATACAGATTGTCCACATTAAAAATCATCCTACCTGCATCTACTGCATGTTATGAGCCTTTAAACAAAAGCTGCCATCTTATCAGGCAGCCTGCAAACAGGAAGTGCCTCCTGACTGTGCTGCTCTGCATTCTGGGACTGCTGACATTTACCTGACCCCATCTCTGCTCTGTCTGAGCAAAGCACAGCTATAACCCACCCCCTGTACCTTATCCCACTCTCCTCTCCTCAGTAAGTGAGATGCTTCTGAGTCAAGATGGCGGCGCCCGTGTCCTAAAGTCCTGAACAGAGTTGCAGCCCAGTGGGGGAAAGAATAATAAGTTAGTGACTAAAAACGTAAAATATATTAATTTTAGATGCTGGGGTCCGGTTTAAAGGTGGTCTACCAAGAAACGAAAAAAAAAACAGAATAAAAAATGTCAATTACTGGAGTCTAGACATATTGGCTAACCCCTAACTACAAAAAAAAAATATTCCATCTATAGCCTTTCTCATAAGCTAATCTATCATCAGTGCACACATTTTGCCTTCCACCTAAAGCCAATTCATACATTTCAGTGATGTGTTCTTACTTCAGCCATTTATGCTAAAAGCAAAATTTTTCACCTTTATCATCCACTATCACAAAAACCTCATTATGTATGATCCTTCATGGTGATAAATTACTATTCTTTAATTAAAAACAAATTAAATATGTAACCTGAAACTAGAAAACGCAGACGAGAGGTAAAGGGGGCGTATCTGTGTACTTCACCTAAACACAAATATTTTATCACATATAATGTTACACTTATTAAATTGTTCCATGAGTTCAAAGACCTTTAATACCAAATAATGTAACCATTATACATATTTCCCCTCTTTGTTTGAACTCTGTGGAACAAACTCAACTTCATTCAGCTCTTAACATTAGTGATTCAGAAAGGTCAAAAATACTTCTAGCTTATTCTATTTTTAAAACCTTCACTAGGTGTAACACCATAAGGTGAACTTGTATTTCACAAAACTTCTCCAAGTAATGATCACTTTAAAACATGCTGGAGTACTCAAAATTATGTAAATGTACGTTAAAACTTCTTAGGTATATTCCTCATTCATTCATAATAAGCAAATTTAGAGTATTCCTAGAAAAACCTTTTTAAAACTATACGGAAAAGTTTTTGAACTGACTGTTAATTGCTTTAAATAATGATGACTTTTAACAAGATTAAAAATAAATAGGGAACCTTATATCTAATAAGGCAAACTCTTATCATAATAATTGGTCTTTAACTAGGCTTCAATATACTAGTAAATCTTTCTTTTTCAAAAAAAAAAAGGTAATTGACCGTTGTTACAAAAATATTTCTTAAAGCTTTTTTTTACACAAATAAGTATTTAGACTTGTATAAGAATCATTTGAACGCATAAGACACTTATTGAGTGAAGTGACATGTAGCATTTGTCCTTCACTGCCCTTGGCAACTACTGACATGCAATACAAGGCTCTTAATAATTTGTATTAATTACACCTTCCAAAGTCATTACTTATTCATCCAAAGACATTATTATACAAGTAATACCATTCATATAGTATTCTTATCAAATAAATTCTTATCAAATAAACTTAATCTATTTCATAAAAAAAAACTTTACTCAAAATTAGAGCATGACGACATACACAAACAGCTGCTTAAAACCTTCCTAAGCTTTGAAACCAATATCATGAAGGTATTTCTTTAGGCTTCTGACCTTCAGACTAGCATAACAGCAAACCAGTTCCTATATAAATCTCTTACCAGAGCAATTTAGATTGCTGCACATAAATATTAATTTACCCTTTTCTAACGGTGGTAAACTTTTTAAAAACAAAAATGTCTGCTTATGTACTTGCAGACCACCTACAAACAGGAGATAATGCTCAAAGTCATGTTACTGTGCATTTTCAGTTATGTCAGTTGGCATAGGAAAACTCCAAAATGGCTACTTTTTCCAACTTTGCCAAGCTATTGGTCCAGTTTAACAAAAGTTTCAAGGAATGCCAGTTAAACCTCAAGTGTCTCATAGAATAATTAATTATCTTCACAGCTACTGTTAAAACATAAAAACATAATACGTAAATATCAAATAAATTAAACATTACACATTTACACAATTTCCAGGAGAACAAGGTCGCATCCTTACTTTGTTCTATGGAAATTATCTTCCAGATATCATTATTCACATATCATATTACATGTTGTATATAAAAATATCAAAACTTAATACCTCAAAATAATGTTTCTACTTTACCTTTACTTTATTTCAATTCAATTTTTAATTTAACTTATTTTAATGCAATTCTAATTTAATGCAATTTAATTTAATGCAATGCCGGCATATAAAACTAATTAACTAATTTAATTTTATTCTTGTAAAAGACCCCATTTTTTACAGTAGCTACTTATGTTTCTTAAAAAAAAAACTTTTATTGTTACTTCTTTTTGTTTCATTCAACTGCTAAACTTTTCATGGCTAAGCTTTAGCAGTGACATGCAGAATTACTGCAGCAAGAATTGAAATCCTGCAGAGCTTTTCAAGACAGAGTCTAATAATTGTGTCACCTTAAATTTAAATAACTTCCATAAATATTCTATAATAAAGAAAAATGATAAGAAAACTTACCAACTTCTTCATTGAATTCGCTGAAAACTGCATTACAGAATTCATTTCAAACAAATCTATATTTCAAACTTTGTCTGCCGCGTGCTTTCAAAGAGACCAGCTTACACTTGACCAGCTTCTGAGCTGGCCTTTCACTGAAATTTAAAAATAGCTCACCAGACCTCATGTTACATGACAGCTGATCTTGAGAAGGCAAGGCAGGGCAGAACTCTGTAACTCTTTTAAAAGGATTTCTGATTCATTGTTTTATTCATATTTCTTGGGGTTTTCATTAATGTTCCTATATTTTTTTTTTGAAAAGGCAAGGCAGAGTTTTAAAACGCAATACTCCGTAGCGCTTAGATATCCCTGAATGTTTTTAATTCTAATCTTTCTCTATTTTATATTTTTCCCATTTTTTTTCTTTTTTTTGTATTTGTGTGGATGTCATCTATGTCCTCTTATACCCTCTTATATACATTTGTATTGTTCCTCACACAGCCTAAACTGATTCTTTCTGTTTAGGGAAAAATCCCACTTTACAGGCAGCTCTATAAACCTAATTTTTCTAAGTCTGATCACTAATATGATCTTTTTTACACAGAATGGGGACGGTCGACCGATTTTCCATATATCTAACCCCAAACTGTCACTGTCAGATTTCTCGGCTAAAAGCGGAGTGCCCCTGGCAAACTCTGCTATTAGTACCCAACTTTTGTCCTTATTGACAATTTAGAAATCTGTTCAAAACTTCTGCATTAAAGCAACTCTTGTGATTCCCAGATCAAGTATACATGCGTAGTTCCCGGAACTTTAAACGCATTCCTTAGATCATAAATGACAGACAAACATGCTTCATAGTCAGTATCAAAATCAGTATCGTTACAGCATGCATCATACACAATATCACACTTAGCATCAGTCTCAAACACCTGTTGTTCCGTTGTAATGCATATTACATAATCTTAAGATAGGCAGCAGTGATCTAGTCAGCATGAATACACAGAGGCAATAAGTTCCAGAACCAGAGATTTCATATCTGCCCTGTCTGCAAAAACAGACTTATCCGGAATTCATAGGCAAACATGAAAAACCCCAGAACCGCCATCATCACCTGTGCAAATGGCCTGACAGCTGCATTCGCCAACAATTAATGTTGGGGAAATTAACATCATTTAAAGACAAAGAGAGACAACACACAAATGCTTACTTACGCACGGCCATGATGATGTGGGCACGTGTCTGTGGTTTTGCCACTCCCCTTTATTATATAGCATTACAGAGAAGCCATATACAGACATACTGTGTTGGAGCCAATCACTGGATGAGTCTTAAACTACGTACATCAGCATATACATATAGCATACACCATATATGGGCTCACACACTCAAACTTCTTCTCACACTTGACAATCAAAAGCAGCTTGCATCATCTGATAAATAGCAAACAGCTGCTCACAACCTTTACATGTAACTATGTTACAGTTCCATTTATAGAGAAATGCCTATCACAACCGAATGCACACATTACATCATACATTGATTGATAGGGACAACTGTTCATCTCCCCTTGCTAGTCTGTAAGACGAATGCTAACTATATATAGGCACTGGAGCTGACCTAAAATACATATTTATATAATTCAATTGAATTGAAACTAGATAAGTTCAGCTATGGGTTTTCAGTAGATTTTGGTCAAACTTATACTAATGAAAGCTGTGATTGGGCAGTAAACCTACAGGGTTACTGTGTGTTTAGGAGGGATGGAAAGGGGTGGAGCCTGCTTATTTGTAAAATCCTCTCTACAGCCCACTCTGCGGGAGGATATATGTGAGGGAAATGACCATGTGGAGTCTGTATGGGTAGAAATACAAATGGGAAAAACAAAAATAAAATACTGATGGGAGGGTTGCTACAAGCCCCCAGATATATATAAATCCACAGAAAACCTGATGCTAAGGCAAATAGATATAGCCACTAAATAAGATGAGGTAGTTATTGTGGGGTACTTTAACTACCCACATATAGATGGGGATTCTGAAACCATTTGTCTAAAAAAACAACAAGGGGGAGAGCCATATTGGACTTAATACTAACCAATGTACCAGACAAAGTAACAAAGGTACAGGCTGGAGGACACCTTGGAAACAGTGATCATAATATTATTAATTTCCACCTAGCAATCACTAGGGTGCCTTATCATAGAGCCACAAAAACATGGAACTTCAGAAAGGCAAAGTTTGACCAGCTTAGAGATGCCCTAAACTGCAATGACTGGGAAAATGTCCTTAAAAACAAAATCATGGACAGTAAATGAAATACTTTCAAAGAAATCCCCAATTTTGTGCAATATATCTTTATTGAGTTTTATAAAGACTTTACATACATAGAGACAACAAGAAACAGTGCAAGAAAAGCGCAAGGCCATAGCGCCTCAAATATACAATGAAGATACACAGCGTAGGCATAATAACAGCAGAACTGGTAAAAGCTTACAGTGATGATATAAACAGTAGTTAGTCCGCTCAAGAACTTCACACTCTCACTATGCATTGATAAAATATTAATAACAGTAATGCCCATAAAAGAAAGCGCTAGGCAAGGAGAAAAGCATAAAAGAAATAAATGAAGAAAGAAGAGGAAGAAAGAAGAAAACAAGACAAGAAAAAGAGGGGAAAAAAGGAGAATGTCCGCATCAACCAATTCCCTCCAGTAGATCTCGGATCTCCGGGGAACTCCTAGACACTTCCCATATTGTCCAGGTCTTATAGTGCTTCTCGGCCCCACCCTCGACACCGTCGAGTGCAAGTTCCTCCATCCTTTTGATATTCTCCAACTCCCCGTACCATTCAATCGAGGAGGGTACAGTATTGGAACGCCAGTATCGGGGTATCACTGATCTAGCTGCCATAAGCATGTGCCTCAGCAGGCCCCTCCCCCCTGCTGCCACTGAGCCCGGAGTCATCGACAGAAGGGTCACCTGAGGGGAGTTAGGGACACTGTCAAGCGTCGTAAGCTCATATACCCTCAACACCCCCTCCCAAAAAGTGTTAATAGCGGGGCATTCCCACCAGACAGTTATCCGTCTCCAAGTCTCCGTATCTCACCAATTCCACAGGGCTCCTATACCATCTGGTCAGGATTTTATAGTTCCTTTCCTGGGCCCTGCAAGCAATCGAGAGTATGTGCGTTAAGGCAAAGGTTTTTTCCCAGTCCTCCTTCTCAAACGTCCGACCCAGTTCTTCCTCCCATCTCCTACAAAATAGTGGGAGCCCTTCCTTTATACCCCCATCCTAGTAGATCCTATATAGAGTCGAGATTGCTCGTGAAGGGGGGGGACTGAGCCTTAAGGATTGCCTCCAGCGCAGTTGAGGGCTGAGATAGGGTAGTCCCGGGGGCGAAAGAACCAATAAAGGCGCTCAACTGGGCATATAAAAACCAGGACAGTTTCCTCCCCCCCCCATTCTCCCAAATCATAGCGATGGCAGGCCAGACCCAGAGGTAATCTTGCCCAACCTTGTGTCCTGGGACGCACCCCATAAGAGAAATGTCTTGGCACCCAGTCCCGGAGTGAATGCTGGGTTATCAAAGAGCGGGGTGAGAGGGCCAGGCCTATGCGATAAGCCCCTTTGCTTCAGAGACCTGTCCCAGAGGGTCAACAGAGGGTTTACAAGTTCCCGCCTCTTTGGACGGAACTCGGGGTCCACCCAAGGCAAGGCAGTCAGACTGATTGGAGAAGTGTCGTTTTCCAGATCCACCCATTGTTTACTCCCCTTATGGTGGAACCAGTCAACGAGCCTCATTAGGACTGCAGCCGCGTGATATGACTTCATGCCGGGACCCCCAGCCCCCCCCCACGCGCTTAGGCCTACATAGCATCCTCCTACTCACCCTGGGCTTCTTCCCGTCCCATATGAAACTGAAGAAGGCAGCCTGTAGCTGCTTAAAGAACCCCCGTTCTGGCAACAGTGGCAAAGTCTGAAAAACATATAGAAACCGAGGTAGCACGTCCATTTTTAGGATAATGGTTCTCCCCAACCAGGAGTATTGTTTTTTAGCATATGTTTTCAGGCTTTCTAATGTGCTGTTGAGGAGTGGCACATAGTTCAATTTAAAAAGTTTCCCCAGGTCCGTGGACACCTGCACCCCAAGGTATTTTATTGACTCCCTCTGCCACTTAAACTGGAAATTTACCTGGATTAATTCCCGGGCCTGTTCCCTTAGGGAAATGTTCAAGATCTCTGTTTTAGCCATGTTGACTTTAAAGTTTTTTTTTTTTTTTTTTTATTAAGAAATTCTTAAAATATATTTACAACTGTTTAAAAATAAATTTCAACAATAATTAACAACACAATCAAATAAATATATACAATAAATCATAAACAAAATATATACAATAAATCAAAGAACATCATAACCAAAAACAAAAATTATATACAATAAATAAAAAAAAAACATCATAAGCAAAAAAATATATACAATAAATCACAACCAAAATATACAATTGTCTGGACTTCCGTAGCTGTCTGTGAAAGTTTTGATGGGTGTTTGTCATTTTTTGGCTTTTTTTCGTCCATTTTCTACTCGTAATTGACAAAAATTATGGCCGCACTAACTAGTACTTGGGACGTGCTACACTGGCCATGTATCTATAAATTAGACCTTAGGAGGAGATCCCACAATCCCCTAAAACCCGCCAGAAAAACAGCACCGTCCAAATAGAGAGTACAAAAATAACCTATTTATTTTTAATCATAAATCATGGATCACATATTACAGACATTTAAAAGCATCTAAAAAGGTCACAACAGTGACCACCAGGGGGCACAAACCGCCGGCTCTTTTGTATTATCCTGTGCCAACTAATATAACCTCTATATACAGACCACCATTAATAGTGCATTTATCAATTAAAAAACATTTAAAGTGCTAAGTGCTAAGTGCCTGAACCTATAATTACATATGAGGACCGCCGAGAGCGGAAAAAGCAAAACAAACCAAAACCATATGACATGTGTATCAATCAGTACATTACCCATACACTTGGCCAGCCTGTCGATATGTCCCCCTGCCCCTAGCCAGGCTACTCGCACGAACGTTCGGGAAAATGTGTATATGCTCTTTTGATGAACGGAAGCAAATCGGAAAATTTCCAAACAAAATCGGAAAATTTCCGTTCGTTCAGATAACTTCCGTTGTTGGGATGGTTTCTGTCTGATTCAGAGAGCTGATTTCCGACAGATCACCACCCTATAAATCCGTTTCATTTCCAATCCACTTCCGAGACCTCTGAGGGCTCGGATTGCTATTGTTGAACATGTTTTGTGGCTATGTGGAGGAGTCTGCGTGCCTTTAGCACCAAGGCATTGCATGTATCAGCATGGCCGAGGCCATAAATTGTATAGCAATGCATACCTGAATCAATACTTTTCATGTATGCCTTATAGAAGCATTTTAATGCTGACCTAAATTAGTCCTTAGCATGTAAACATTTAATTTTCCACACATCCATATAATTGCTATATTTATTTAGACTTATGTCCTTGAATGTGAATTATTTTTGGATTGTTGAACTTGAATCTTAATGTGTTGTAGGAGTTATTGTTTTAGTTGGTTACCTTTGCTTTGTGTAATTATTTTATATTTGGTTGCAGGAACCGCAAGATGTGCCACTCGCCCTTGCTCCTGATGCCCGTTCTTTGCCCGCAGAATGCGGCCCAGGGGTTTTCTAATCGGGCACTATGCAAAACCCGGGCCGTGGTGGCGAGGGCCCTCTGGCTTTTGAAGTCCAGATTTAGGTGTTTGGACCATACGGGGGGGGGGGGGGTAGTATGCAGTATGACCCCAACAAGGTTATACTAAAGAGTGTGCTCGAGTGGCACAACTGAGTGTCAGGCTCCTTCAGTTGGTGGGCGAGATGCAGGAGCTGCGCAACTCGTTGGGGACCACAGATGAAGAATAATGTTCTGTGGCCTGCCATTGCTATGTATTTTGTTTTTTATAGTTGTAAAAATGTAAAATGTTCAAAATTTTGATACATTTTATATTTTATGATGGCATCCCAAAAAAAAAATGTTACAGTGTCATTTCATTTACAAAATACATTAACACAAAACTAATGGGCCCAGAAATATTTAAAGATGAATATTCACATGACCGAGAAGTGGTTTGGGTGAGCTTTAAGGTTCCAAAAGGGAAGATGGAGGATAGTGCTAAGTGGTTGGGGTGAGCTTAAAGGTTCCAAAAGGGAAGATGGAGGATAGTGCTAAGTGGTTGGGGTGAGCTTAAAGGTTCCAAAAGGGAAGATAGAGGATAGTGCTAAGTGATTTAGCTAAACATTGTAGTAGAAGTGAGGGTGGCAAATATGTAGGCGAGCACTTTAAAGAGTTAAGTTTGTAGTGTGCAGGCGCAAGATCATAAGGATTTCGTCTGGACGATTATTTTTTGAAAAATGGAAACAGAAACGTAAAGGAATCGTTGGAGGATACGATGGGAAAAGGGCAAAAACGAAAGCCTACGTTGTAAGTCTGGATGGAAAATGACATCTGCGTAATTCGCAATCTGCCGTACGATGGACGGAAACTTTACACAAGGTTTTCAATGCATGCATAGAATCGCTCGTACGCTCATACGAGAGCGGGAACATTTGAAAAAAATACGACATCGGCACCAAAACAGAAGTTTTTTTTTGTCTCTCTGAATCTAATAAGTCAATATTCAAAAATCAAAAGAACTATATATTATACCGAATCAAAACTACATCAGCAAAAAGTTTAATAAATCAAATTTCCAACATTATAAAGCCATCACCAAAACAAGAAAACAAATTTACAGAAGAAAAAAAACATAATCAAAACAAAAACTTCCACCTGTGCGATTTCCACCACCCTTCCGCCACCTCCTCCCCCACCCTTGCACAATCCAATTTATACACAAAATACAAACGAGACAACAGAAACCCCACCGCATCCCTGGTACACAAAACAGAATTTTTAAACATGACCAGATTACGGAGGTCCCAAAGGACCTCCTTGAGAATGGTGGAAAATAACCAAGCCTGGTGGATCTCCTCCCGACTGCCCGCACGGAGACCTGCCAAGACAAACAAAAAGGTTAGTCCCTCTACGCCAAGTACAGTCCTGCAGAAAGAGCGGCATGCTTCCCGGAAGTCCCTGGCAAAGGGACACCCCCAAAAAATGTGGGGGATATCCTCAATGCCACCACATCCCACCCTGGGACAACGCTCCGACCTCGGGACTTCTGGAAGGACCTGGTTGGGAGGCAACCCATCAGGGACATCCAAACCAGGTCCTTCTGCCTATTATTAAGTCCAACCAGCTTAATTTTCCTCCAGGTTTCAGTGGTCTGGCACGATGTTAAATGGAAGATCTGGTTTTCTGTCTCCTCCCTCCTAGCCCAAGCAAAAAGGTGGCGCTTACTTACCGCATCCTGAGCTAATCCACCCAATTTGTACTGAAACCAGAATTCTCGCAAACATTCGTAAAACCAGGCCAGATTAAAGGAAGTGGGCACCCTAAGATCCCTTCCGATCCAACCCCATCTTACAAACAGGTTTCCTCCCATATACCTACACATTCTGCAAACCACCAAATTACTGTTCAGGGTGCGGTAAGTATTCAACCAGAAATGGGCTCGAAGGAAGAAGCTTAAATCTGGAAAACCATATCCTCCCGCTGCCATTGACTTGACCACTTTAACCCGACTCGCCCTCTCCACCCTGGTACCCCAAAAGAAGGTAAAAAGCAGCTTGTTCAGCTGCTTAACCCAGAGAGGAGAAGGTGGGAAAATCAAGCTGGCATACAAGATCAGGGGGAGGACAACTGATTTCACAATCAGCGCCCTCCCACGAAGGGAAAGATCACGCAGACCCCACAAACCAAGTTTCTGCGCCACCTTTCCCCTCACCCGGTCGAAGGTTTTAGCACCCCGCAGGCTCGCATCAAAGGAAATCCCCAGAACCTCCACTTCAGCAGACTCCTTGACCCCCTCAACCCCTTTCTCCACCTTTCCACCCAGACTGCAAAAATGGCATTTCTGCCAATTCACCGCCATACCCGCAACTGAACAAAAAATGTTCAGTTGGAGGTTAGCTCTCCTGCCATCTTGGGATGTGCTTCCAATCATCACCACATCATCCATGTAGGCCAGGGCTTTGACACTCGCTCCACTACTCCCGGGAACTACCACCCCCCTAACCAATTTGTCCCGAACCAAACTCCTAATCAGAGGCTCCATTACACAGATAAAAACCAACGGGGAAAGCGGGCAGCCCTGCCGGACCCCAGAGCTGACTGGCAACTCCTCGCTCAGAACCCCGTTGATCAATACCCGACTAAAGATTCCAGAATACAGGCAATGCATCACCCGGAGAATCCTAGGAGGGAAACCCAACCTTTCCAGCACCACAAATAAAAAACGATGGGAGACACAGTCGATAGCCTTCTCCAAATCCACCGTTTCGATCACAAACCCGGATCTATTTTTCTGCGCCATCCAGATCAAGTCTCTCAAGAGGATCAGGTTGTCAGAGATTCGCCTGCCCGGGACCGCACAGGCTTGTGACTCCCCGATAACAGTGGATATTACACTTCGAATGCGATTGGCCACAACCTTAGCAAGAATCTTATAATCAACATTCAAGAGTGTAATCGGTCTCCAATTTCTGATGTCCCTCCTGTCCCCCTTCTTAAAGTGGACCAACACCCAGGGGTGATCGGCCCGGAAATCTATAAGATTCCGGGGCCGATCACCTCCCACCCCGCGGGACATCCGAGATCGGGATGTCCCGCGGGGTGAAACCCCCCAGAAACCCCAAAAAGACCTTACCTGATCCGCCGCCGCTTCCGCCGCCGCCGCCTCCCGCGCGCCCCTCCAGACGTGCGCACGCCCGCGCCGGCCCTCTGTGAATGGCCGGCGCGGGCGCGCGGGCGCCAAGAGTGACGCGCGGGAGGCGGCGGAAGCGGCTTGTACGTTCCTGTCCCCCGCCTGGACGTTGGCGGGGATTGGCTGCGGCGTTCACGTGGGAGCGGGGAGAGGTGAGTTTTTTGGGGTTTCTGGGGGGTTTCAAACAGCGGGGCACCCCCGATCGGGGTGCCCCACCGAAGTGGACCAAAACCCAGGATAGTCAAAATCCTGGGTGTTGGTCCACTTTAAAGATAAGAGTAATAACTCCTTCTCTCATAGAGGGCGACAATACCCCGACACCAGAAATCATATTCAGCACCTCGACCAGACCCTGCTTAATCAAAGACCAGGTTCGAGTGAAAAACTCTGCTGGGAGACCATCACTGCCTGGCGTTTTGCCCTTGGCCATCTGACTAAGGGCAGTCCAAACCTCTTCCTCCGTCACCTCTCCCTCCAGAGATTCTGCATCCTCCGCTGTAAGGCGATCATCCAGAACATGGCAATATTCCCGCATGTCAGATGCTGTCGAGTGATCTGTAAAGAGATCCCGATAAAAGTGACTAATGCCCGACCTTACATCATCACCGGTAACCTCTCGGTCCTGCACAAGAAGAGAAGAAAAAATGTCGCATGCTTTAAAGGCTTTTTTAAAGAAGAAACTTTTACATTTCTCATTCTCTTCCACATTCTGAACCTTTGCCCTAAAAATAATTCCCTTACCGCGCTGTTCCAACAAACTGGTTCTTTCACACCTCACGGCTCTCAGCTCGTCCTCCACCTCCCAACCCAGCGATCACAAAGTCAGGAGGGTATGGAGCCTCTCTAGAAATTCCCTCTCCTTTCTAACCCGCCGCCTGGCCACCCTGAAGCTTTCCTTCCGGAAAAACTTCCTAATCTGAGCCTTCACCCACTCCCACCATTCAACCACAGATCCAAACTTACCCTTCTGCACCACCCACCTCCCATATACCCATTCAAACCTCCTAAGCACACCCTTGTCCTCTAATAGGCTTACATTCAGCTTCCACACCCCTCTACCCATCTTCACACAACCATCTAAACTAACCCCCACACAGACCACAACATGATCAGAAAAGATCACCAGAATATGGCGGCAACTGCCGATGGTAACTGACTGGGAGGTCAAGACAAAGTCAATTCTCGACCTCACCGTCCTCTTGTCTGAGAAAAAGGTGAAGTTCAGGTCCCCATCAGATTGAGGGTTAAAGGAGTCTCTGAGCGAAAATCCCCGCGGATCCCCCCCATGCTCCTACAGGTGCTATCTAATCCGCCGTCCCCTCCACCTACCCGTTCGCCAGACCTGAGGATTAAATTGAAATCCCCAGCCACAACTGTGGGTTGGCGGCCCGGCAGGTGGAGCCTCAGGACTTCCAGAAAAGCCAAATGTTCCGCTCTGTCTGCAGGACCATAGGCGCAGAAGAGTCGGAACTCGGATGTCTGGGTCTTACACTGATCGTCCGGGCACAATGACCCGGCTCGAAAGGATCTGCACCCGGGGGCCCTTAACAAGGACCCCCACACCCTCATTCCAGCTCTGGCAGGCCTCCGACCATACAGCCTGCCCATGAGGCCACTCCCTGCAGCTGGGGGAGCTCCGAAGGGCACATTCCTGCAGACATAAAATATCTGCAGGGATGTGACCCAACAAGTCTAAGACAGCCGCCCTCCTTTGTGAGGAGCAAATGCTCCTCACATTGATCGTAGCTACAGAGAATGACATTATGAGCACGGAGAGAAAAACACCAAGCCCGGTCATTTTATACAGGGGGGTCCCTCAAACCGCGGGTGGAGGAAACCCCCACCACCATTCTCACCGGCTCATCCACCGAAGTGGTCGAGCCAAGCTCAGCAAAAGACAGGTCCTCCCCAGAATCACTCCTGGGGGAGAAACCTTCACTCGAGGCCTCTTCCACCTCTCTCTGTGCAGCTGTAGGGGAGCACTACTGTCCACCCCCTCCTCGCCTACAGGATCTGGGTGCAGGCTGAAAGGGGACCCCTCCAAAGAAAAGAGGAGGGCTTCAGCCTGGGAACTCAGGCCCACACTCCCCCTGGGCACAGGAACAGAGGGGGGCGAACCCTCCTGCCCAATCCCAGGGAGGCTGGCAGAGGAAGGGCCGGACCCCGCCTCTCCAGAAGTGCCCTCCCCTCCAGGGAGGAGAGCCTGGCCACAAGGAAACCACTCGGCAGAATAGGGCGGCTGACTCCTGATGATCTCCCCAGAGGGGTGCAAAAAACCTCCTGAAGAGGCGGGAGTGGAGCTAAACTCTCCCCCCACAGCTGCCCCGGAGCTGCCGGGATCCGACGGTACCCCGTCCGGAGTACAAGAGGCCTCCGCACTCGACCCAGGTTCCCCCAGGTCAGAGGAGGAAAGTTCTTCCCTCACTCTTTCCAGGGGACCCTGAGCCCCAGAAGCCGGCAACCCCAATTCCTGGGCCCTCCGGAGCCTTGCTGCTGCCCGCCTGGCCTTGGCGTTTACCTCAGATACCAGTTTTTGTTTCTCTGGAGTCACCAGGGTTTTGCGGACCTTCGCCCTGGGCTCCAGAGAAACATCCCGCACAGACTCACTCCCCACCACACTACATACTGGCTCTGGCACACACGATACCTCCATTCTCTCCACCGCCCTTTCAATCTCCTCCTCCTCCCTTACTCCAACATTTGCTCCACATTTATCCTGCACACATACATTCGGACCAGGCACCTGCCACGCATTTCTCCCCGCGGAGGAACTAGATTTTCCCTGTGGCACCTGTTGTACCACCGCCGAAAAGAGCCTCTTTCCCTCCATCTGAGGACAATTTCGGACTATATGGCCTTGCTGCCCGCACACGTCGCACGTTTTACCGACAGTGCATTTAGCGGCCACATGCTCTGTGCTGTCGCAGTATCGGCACCTTGCTGGCTCATCGCAATTCTGCATAAGGTGACCGAACCTCAGACAGCGGCGACAAAATTCCGGCTGCCCAGGGTAATACACTGAGCACCTCTCCCCAGCTAAAAACTGGAGGGGGGTGCCGAAGGCCAGAATAACACTCGAGGTCTACCAAAAACGAGGCCTTTACCTTATATCGACAGTTTGGGTAGCCGAACTGGTTCCTTAAGTCCTCCGTAACACTTTGAAATTTCATTGAGAAACGCCAAAGAAACGCCAAAACCGGCCGAGATCCAAAAACGGATTGTAGATCCGAATGAAGACGGTCTTTATTCCAGGTTCGAAAAGCAGCCGAAACTCCATTTTAGCCAACAGGGGGGAACCCGCATCCTTCGTTCTTCTTAAATTTTCATATGACACCAGGCACTTATCCTCGGAATTGAAAGAGACATAGTATAGCCCATTTTTAACCATATCCTGGACGCCAGCAATATTGCTCACCTTCAGATTGAGTAAATCACGCAGTATATCAATGCAGATACATCTTAAGCACACATCGGACTGATGCTCCTTCCTTGCCTCGAAGCAGATGGTATTCTTCAAGGTTCGATGGGGAAACGCCATTCTCGCCACCGCATCGCCGCACCTCCTCTCTTCCTCGCAATGGCAATCACCGATGTGGCGCCCGATCCCTCCTCGTTGCTGGTTCCCTTTTAATGCACCAACCCAAAGACAGCGACTGGGTGAAGACGTTTGCACGCCGATCCCAGAGGGCCAAGTTGGCGGTAGGGGGCCAGCACCTTTCAACCAGTCACAAGAGCAGCCAAAGCTAACACCTAATCTTGGCCAAAGCATTCTTAGCTTACTGAATCTTTCAAACTCCACAATGATAGAAGGCAGAGAGGTATGTGGAGAGGTTATTTACAAGAGGAGGTCATCGGCAAAGAGGGAGAGCTTATATTCCTTCCCCCCACATGGCACCCTTTTGATGGAGGGGTTGGCTCTCAAGGCGTTCGCCAAGTGTTCCATTACCAGAACATAGAGCAAGGGGGACAGAGGACATCTTTGCCGTGTACCATTCCTGATGTTGAAAGATTTCAGAGAGGGTGCCGTTAATTTTAACTTTAGCAGTGGGGTCATGGTAAAGAGCCATGATTCAATCCATCATAACTGGCCCCACCTCCACCTGGGAAAGTGCGGCCCTCAGAAACCCCCAATGCACCCTATCGAATGCCATCTCTGCATCAACTGCCAGAAGGCTTGATTGAGCGAGATAAATCAACGAAACCGTTTTGATCACATTGTCCCTGGCCTCCCTTCCCGAGACAAACCCAACTCATTATGTATCAGCGAGGGCAACAGGGGTTGAATCCTGTTTGCTATAATTTTGGTGAATAGTTTGATATCCACATTGATCAATGAGATCGGCCTGTAGTTACCCGGACAAACGTTATCCTTGTCAGGCTTCGGGATGACCGTATCGTGGGCTTCAAGGGTCTGTCTCGGGAAGAGGCAGCGACCGGACACAGAGTTAAAAACCCTTGTCAAGAAAGGAGCAATCAGGGGTCCCAAAGTTTTATAAAACCTGGGAGTAAATCCATCTGGTCCCAGACTTTTCCCCGCTGGGGTCTCCCCTATGGCCTTCACCACCTCCTCCTGTCTCACCAGATCTTCTAAGGCCTCACTTTATTTCGGGGGGATGACCGGTAGAGCTGTCTCTGCTATATAATTATCCAAGTCACCCGCTAATCTCCCCTGCGAGGCGTTGCCAATGTTATACAGGCCCGAGTAGTAGGACTGGAACTCGTCCGCAATTTGGGGTGTCTTGTGTACCTCCCTTCCATCCGCTGTTTTCAGGCTGGGGATAAATGTACAGCCCTGCCTTGGGTGGAGCGACCAAGCCAACAATTGCCGCATTTATCCGAGTATTCATATAGGCGTGCCCTACACCTATCTCTGTACCTAAGGTAACATTGGTCATAGAGCCCCTTCAACTTCTGCCTGGCCTCTATCAGTTCTCGTAGTTCCCCAGGGGATGAGAAGGTCTTGTGCATCCTCTCCAACTCCTGAATGTGTCCCAGAGTTTCAACAATCTGTCTATCTCTCTCTTTCTTAAGCCTCGCGCCATGTTTAATAAAGACCCCCCGAAGCACACACTTGAGCGCCTCCCACTGTATCGGCAAAGAGGTACTGTCATTTCTGTGGTCAAGGTGGAAATTATTTACCATGGCCTTGATCTCGACCATGCATAAAGTGTCCTTCAGAAGGTTGTCATTCAGAAGGCAAGTGAATTGCCTGGGGGTCGCGTCCAGTACCGGGAGGCTCAAGAAAACCGGGGCATGATCAGACCAAGGCATCTGACCAATTGAGGATTCAGGGTCGATTGCAAGGGCATGGTGGCTCAGGAAGAAATAATCCAACCTGCTATATGTATTATGAGTACATGTTGAGTTTAGAATGGGAAATTGCAAACTTCCCCTGAGAGGAATCAATCCTTGGGTCCAAGACTAAGTTTAAATCCCCACCTATGATTAGCGTTCTTCCCCGAAGTCCTCCAGCGAGTGTAATATCTCCAATCCCGCCTCCACCTGTCCCTGATTGGGTAGTTACAAATTAGCCAGGGTATATCTCGCCCCACACAAAGTAAATTTGAGGAGCAGGTACCTGCCCCCGGGTCCACCTTAACCTGTGTGTTTTCAAAAGGAACATTTTGGGGTATGGCAATGGATACTCCTTTGGACTTACTCTCAGGGTTAGGACCGTGAAACCATTTATTGTAGTACCTATTTTTAATTTCAGGGATTTTCCCATGACAGAAATGTGTCTCTTGTAGAAGGGCTATGTCCACTCTCTCTTTGTGGAGCCCATATAAGATTTTTTCTCAGGGATATTCAACCCCTTAGCTTTGAACGTACAAAGTTTAAGACTCATCTACGGGGTTAGGTTACAGGGAAAGGACACCTACCCGGCCAGATAGTGTCACAGTGTCTTGGTCGCGTTGTGCTATCCCTACCCCGGGAAGCAAGACCAGGGGCCCGTTTAAAGAAAAAGGCGTGCAGACGACCAAAGAGGGAGAGAAATGCAAAGAGCAAGAGAGAGATGGGAAATCGGGGACAGAAAAAGAGAGACAAAACTTACTAGAGTAACAGAACTAATTAGCACTCCTTAAAGAGGGGGAAATAGAGAACTAAGAGGGCCGCTGCCCTCAAAACCACGCAAATCCCTCTGGCACACAGCCAATGGGATGGCGCAGAAACCTAATTGGAGAAGTGACCCCGCCACTCAGGAGTATGCTCCCACCGACTCCTTCAGCATCACGAGCCCAGGCACCCAACCTACCCTCCTTCTACATATCGCTTGATCACTGCCCCACCACTCCTTAAGTCCCTTTTTCAAAAACTTCAAAAGTTGCTAAAAGGTTGAGCCCCGGGGACCAACCCATGGACCATCAGGAACCGCGCGACCAGGCTGCTAAGGCCGCCCCCCCCGCACGAAAAGAATTGCCACGCTAGGGGAGAGAGCGAGCCCTGCAACCAAGCCACAGCAGGCCACAGCTGGTCCCGACCATACAAGATCGTCTGATCCAGTCATTGGCTGCCAGGCAACTACAGGGGGGAAACACAAGATCAAGGGGGGGTAACCCAGCCCCGCACCCATAGTCCCCGATGAAATCGCCAGTAGACCAGGGCGGAGGCGGGGGGTGCCCAACCAAATTGGTTACGGCCAAGTCATGTACCCCCCTCAACCTAGAAATTGCGGCAACTCACCCACCTGCATAGGCAATAACATAGGTAAAACAGAGATAACACAAAAATATATACCACGGATATCTACAGATCTATATAGGGATCTCAAGGCATCCTTACTGCTCTGGGTTCCTTCTGGGTCTCCCCCCTCCTCGCTAGGAGCCCTTTGCGGGAGCATGGGGGGCGGACCAAAGTCCAGCCAATCTGGGACCGGGAAGGGATCCAGGCCCAAGAAAGCAAACATATTCAGTAAGTCCGCCTTACTGCGTAGAGCAAAAGCAGCGTTGTCCTTACGAATTATAAGATGGAACGGGTGCCCCCACTTGTAGGAGGCCCCCATTTCCCGGAGCTTGTCGAGCAAAGGTTCGGAGCATTCTTCTCAACAGCAGGGTGCGACGAGATACATCAGGTAGTATCGAGATCTGCGAGCCCCTCCATTCAATTCTACCTCGCTCCCAAGCCCGCCGCAGGACGTCCTCCTTAACTGTGAAAAAATGCACCCTGCACAGGACATCTCTGGGGGCCCCGGCCGGACGGCTCACCACTCTGTGGATCCGATCGATCAGCAGCTCAGCGTCCAGAGGCCTCCCTAGCAGGGAGTTGAATAATTCCATTACTGAAGAGTGCAGATTATCTGTTTGAACCGATTCAGGGACGCCACGAATCTTCAGGTTATTACGCCTATTTCTTCAAGTGTGAAGCCTGAGGTCGGTCATCTGCTGCTGGTACAGTTCTTGCATTCTCTCCAGATTTGTTAACCGCGTCTCGTGGTCTGCCCGGGAGTCTTCAAGAGTGGCAACTTTAGTCTCCAGGGCTGAGGATTTCTGTTGGTTATCTTCAATCTCCCTTCGCAGGGCCCTCTCGATTCTGATCGCCACCGCCTCCAGGTCAGCCTTAAGCTCAGCTTTCATCGGTAGGTATTGCAATATTGCTTGCAGACTTGGGTCTAGAGCTGGGGTCGGGGAGGGTTGGCCGCTTGGGGGGTATCCCGCAGGGGACTCCGGGGGAGAAACGGCCAGACCGGTCGCAGCATATCGGTGGGTATCAGGGTGTGTGAATCCCGAAGCACCCACAAGTCCTCATCTGGGGAAACATTGCCGGGGGACCCAATACTGGACCCCGAGGACCATTCCAAATCGCTCGCCTTAAAAGGGCTTTGGGCCAGACTTGAAAGAAGCTTCATTTGGTCGGCACAGGTGCGGGCATCCACCGAAGCAGGATGTATCTCCACTTGCACCACCCTGTTTGATCCCGCCGGTGCTTCATTCTCATGGTTGGGTGAGGGGGTACCCCCTCCCACACTTGAAGGACCAGGCTTGCCGCTCTGTGCCTCCTGGGATTCAGCCCAGCTTCTGCCCTCTAACGCAGGGCTTAGGCCCACCGGGTGTTCTGCCACCTGCGCTTCCCCTGGTGCCAGTCCGCCACTTCTTTGGTTCTCTCCCCCCCCATGTCCCCTGACTTGTGGGCATGGCGCTGTTCCCCCTGTGTCCGGGCCGCACAGCTGCCTCCAACCCTGCCCTGCTGCTCCTCCGGACTTCACCTCCCCAGCTGCTCACCTCCGGGTCGGCGCCGTCATCGCCAGGCGCGTCAGCTTCCCCCTCGCAGCCGTCCTGCAGAGATCGCGGCCTCCTCCTCTCGCCGCCACTCCACCTCTCCTCCTCCCCACTCACGCTGGGCTCCCGGCCAGCCGCCGAGCCCCCGCAGCCTCCTCCTTCTCACTCTCGGCACAGACCCCGCCAGCAACAGAGGTGAGCTCCGTCTCTGTCTCTCCCGCCGCTGTCTGTGGGGGCTTGCAGGGAAGCACGCCCACCCCAGCATGTCCTCCTGTCTTTTCCCGGCTTCCCTGCTCAGCGGACACCATCTTGGATGTCGGGACCTCGGCCCCCGGGAGAAAAAAAATCCCCAATGGCGGTCTTGTAGGGGCCCCCGACGCTGCCCCCGGGCCTCCGTTTCTTGCTGCCCCTCATCTGGGCAATTTGGGTGAGGGTCAGGGTGCCTAAATCAACTAAAAGTCCAAAGTCAGACGGGAGCTCCTCCACAAGCTTCCTTACTCCCTCATGCCGAAGCCACGCCCCCTAAATCCCCAATTTTCATTGTGATAGATATATACCTTACAGCAATAAAAGTATTAGAAACAAGAGTAAACCAATGTAGCTAAAAAAAAAGATTAGGGGACAATAAACAAATAAAATAAGGCATTTAAATGTTTAAAGCAGGAAGGAACTGTGGAAGCATTACAAAACTATAAAGAAGAATATAAACTATGGAAACAACAGATAAGGGCATCAAAGTTGGAGATGTAAAAACAGATCGCCAAAGAGAATAAAACTAGCCCCAAAATGTTGCAAAACAACATAGAGGGCGGGAACCGCTAAACAATTATGTTAAAATCGTATCTCTAAGACCAGAGCGTGCTTCTCCCGACCCTTCAGCGAATCGAATCTGACGAATCCGAATTCGTTACAAGTTTCAGGAAAAATTCTGCTTCCGAATATCGCCAAGATTTGATCGTGCAAATCACTTCCTTAAACCCCATTTATTGCAGTCCAGGCCATGTCCCATGGGGAAAAGAATTCTGGGAAGGCATCACATGCAGCCTATTAGCAGCCAGCCCCCCCGGATGTCTCAGCCCTATATAAGCGGTGGTCATTTAGCAGGCACTCATTTCAGCGATGTATTGCAGCGCGAACGGGTCAGGGAGAGATAGAGACAGGGGAGAAAGAGACAGGGGGAAAGAGACCGGGAGAGAAAAAGACAGTAAAAGAAAGAGAAAGGGCAAGAAAGAGAGAGGGAGAGAAAAAGACAGAGTGACAGTGTACAGTGTGTTTGCATATGTTTTTTTGCCTAGGTCGTAAATGCCTAGTTAGTGTTAAGGGCTACACACCTGGCCAAAAATATCCACCTCTTGCTTTTGTAGAAAAACCTTGTTTTAAACTTGCTGTAACGTATTTAACTGACCCTCACCGGGGGGGGGGGGGTATCCCATTTAAGGGCATCTGGTAGTTTTTGCATTTGGTTTTATGCCCAGGTCTTGGAAGCCTAGCTAGGCCCTTATTTATGAAGGAATAGCGACTGGTGAGCGGCCGGTAATGACGCGCCCCGCCACGAGAACGCCGGCTCCCCACTACAATCACACATTTATCAAGCCGATCCTGCTTAGCGACTGAGATAGCGCCATATAGCGACTCATTCATCATTATTCCAGCCTCAGCCCACAGCGCCAGCGTCCGACCTTGAACAGCGACAGGTATGACCTCTCACTGCCTGGCGCTCTCCAATGCATTTCAATGGAACATCCTTTAATTATTAATAATTAATTGTTATCATTTTTTTTTTTTTTTTTTAAACGGGAAAAATTATGTGACCACTTCTGCCATTATAGATAATTTTTTTAGGGAAAAAAAAAATTTGTGCAGAATTGATATTACAGGTCTGATATTAATGTATTCATATTACTATATTATTTAAAAATCTTATTTTTTTTTGTTTCCAAAAATATGGTGGTTTGGGGGTTAAAAAACTACTTTTAACACATCGCCTCCAGCGCTCTGGGGTTTAAACATGCATTTCACAGCGCTTGAATTTTTTGAGCCTGATTTTTTGATGAATACGGAGGGAGCCGGTCGGTCTGACCAGTCACTATCATGCGCACCCATACATTGCGGAACCTGTCAAATAGCGACTCGTCACCTTGTATTCAACATTTCGGCACACCGACTGAGTCGCTTTCAACAACCGAACAACGGCCAAGCACAGCGACTACTAGCGGGCGCTGTGAAAATACCGCTACAGTCGCTCAACTGTTGCTACATGTCGCAATTAATAAATCAGCCTCTTAGTGTTAAAGGCCACACACCTGCCCAAAAATATAGTGCTCTTGTTTTTCTACCAAAACCTTGTTTTAAAGTGAATTTAACTGGCTCTCACCGGGGGCATCCCATTTAAGGGCATCTGAGAGTTTTTGCAATAGTTTTTTTGCCCAGGTCTTGGAAGCCTAGTTAGTGTTAAAGGCCAAGCACCTGAACAAAAATATCCACCTCTTGTTTTTGTACCAAAACCTTGTTTTAAAGATTGCTGTAACATATTTAACTGACCCTCACCAGGGGCATCCCATTTAAGGGCATCTGAGAGTTTTTTGCAGTTGGTTTTATGCCCAGGTTTTGAACGCCTAGCTATTGTTCAAGGCCACACACCTAGCCAAAAATATCCAGCTCTTGCTTTTGTACAAAAACCTTGTTTTAAAGCTTGCTGTAACATATTTAACTGACCCTTACCGGGGGAATCCCATTTAAGGGCATATGAGAGTTTTTGCATTTGGTTTTATGCCCAGGTCTTGAAAGCCTAGTTATTGTTAAAGGCTACACACCTGGCCAGAAATATCCACCTCTTGCTTTTGTACCAAAACCTTGTTTTAAAGCTTGTTGTAGTGCATTTAACTGGCTATCATGGGGGGTATCCCATTTAAGGGCATCTGAGAGTTTTTGCAATTGGTTTTATGCCAAGGTCTTGAAAGTCTAGTTAGTGTTAAAGACCACACACCTGGCCAAAAATATCCAGCTTTTGCTTTTGTACCAAAACCTTGTTTTAAAGCTTGCTGTAGCGTATTTAACTGGCCCTCCCCAAGGGCATGCCATTTAAGCGCATCTGAGCATTTTTGCATTTGGTTTTATGGCCAGGTCTTGAAAGCCTAGTTAGTCTTTATGGCCACACAAAGCCACACACCTGCCCAAAAATATAGAGCTCTTGCACAAAAGTCTTGTTTTAATGCTTGATGTAGCACATTTAACTGGCCTAATCAGGGCATCCCATTGAGTTGCATCTGAGAGTTTTTGCATTTTGTTTTATGCTCAGGTGTTGAAAGCCTAGTTAGAGTTAAAGGCCATACAAAACTACACACCTACGGCACCCGGTATTCCCAGGCGGTCTCCCATCCAAGTACTGACCAGGCCCGACCCTGCTTAGCTTCCAAGATCAGACGAGATCGGGCGCATTCAGGGTGGTGTGGCTGTAGGTGATGTCCTTCTACTCTCATAGGTCTCTTCTAGTTTTTGGTGTGCAAGGGCCATTTTTTTCTAAGTCCCACGTTTTTTTTTTCTAAGTACCCTGGACCTCTGATGTTGGCCAAAAGAAGAGCCTACGGCACCCGGGATTCCCAGGTGGTCTCCCATCCAAGTACTGACCAGGCCCGACCCTGCTTAGCTTCCGAGATCAGACGAGATTGGGCGCATTCAGGGGGGTGTGGCTGTAGGCCCCCCTAGACGCCGCAGCAGGGACCGCAGCCCACAAAGAGGCCGCAGCAGGGACCGCAGCCCCCCCAAACAGCGAAGCAGGGCACGCAGCCCCCCAAGAGGCAGAACCAGGTCCCGCAGCCCCCCTAGATGCCGAAGCAGGGCACGCAGCCCACAAAGAGGCTGCAGCAGGGACCGCAGGCCCCCCAAACGGCGAAGCAGGGCACGCAGCCCACAAAGAGGCAGAAGCAAGGGCCGCAGCTCCCCAAGAGGAAAATTTGGTGCATCAACATCCCCACCCGCAGGGGGCCAAAAACACCAGCAGAAGAGGGCCGGCCCTGCAAGATCGCCCTCACCCTTGGTCCGCCCTACTACCTCCAAGGGCAGCACAACTTCATCCTCAGAAATAACTTCTCCTGCTCGGCCACATTTGCCACCGGCACAGGTGGGAAGGAAACCTACCTATGCCACATCCACACCTGGAACTTCTGTGGGCAGCCAGCCCAGAACACCCAGTCCCTTGCCCAGTCCAGTCCAATCAGCAGCCAGCCACCAGTCCCTGCATTCTCCCCCACAGACCCAGGTCAGGATGTCACCACATTTGTATGGAACCACGGAGGAGCCACAACCACCACCAACAGGGCGCACATTGCGCAGAGGCCAGTTGAGTGGGCGTTTTGGTGAGGGCCAAATTATGGTCTTGGCTAGTGGCCTTACCTTAGTTTATGATGAGCTATATGGGCGCAAATCGAAAAACACCACCAAACAGCGCTGAGCAAAGATCTTGGTCGACCTAACCAGACAAGTCAATGCAGCGGGGGAAGAGTTAAAAGATGTTGAACAGATTCAGCGGAAGATATCGGACCTCAAATATGCTGCACGGAAGAAAGAAAATAAAAGGCGGAATTACAGGTAAATATGTTATTTTTAGGATTTGACTTAGTTTTGTATTGGCCACATTGGTCTTAATTTGCATAACTATGTTTTTCAGTATGAAAACTGGAGGAGGATTTCCCTCAAAATTGAAGTTTACACCGGCTGAGGAGATGGTGTTGGGCCTGCTGCATCCTGTCGCCGTCGAGTGACACGCGGCCCTAAGGGACACAGACTCCCCGACCCGTCCTGCAGGTGAGGAAGCTTTACAATTTGTGAGCATGCACAATTAGCCAGTAACACATATGTTAAGCCATGCCCCTAGGGTGTGGCTTGTAGTGGATTTCTGTGTTTGACCAGGGTGTGGCATGTGTGTGGCCAGTTAACTTCATATTTCTTTGGCACATACATGACGTTAATGAGCAGTTAACCCGAGTAACAAAGTTTGCGGATTAGCCTTAAACTGGCAGTTATGTCTTTACACTCCATGACATCACACACTTCAATCTTGATCTATTGTCTACTTGTGTGTGAGCTGTGGTTGGGTACAAAGCACAAAACATGCTTTGAAATCAATTAGAAAAGATACAATGCTAGTCAGCCAAAAATTCAGGTCACTGCTATTTCCAGGCTGAGTGTGTACACTTAATGGCCTATAAGGGATGTTGGCAGGCACAGAACAACCAGAACTTGAATGTTTTTGATAGTTGAGGGGAACAATGTTGAAGTAGTTAGTAAATTAACCATTTAACAGATAATGGAATGGGAATTGAAGATCAATTGTCACCGTTGGTGTAGTGCCCATGACAGCTTGGACCCGTTAAATAATTAAGCATATGTCTTTTGATCCGTCAACAATGCATAGGTGTGCATTTACATAGTTTCTTTGCTTCTCATGCAGCACAGCATCATCCCTCAGCTACTGTGGAATCCTCTGCCAGTTTTGACATGCCGTCAACTTCCGTGCAGCCTAGGAGCCAGGATCCAATATTTTTGGTAAGTTGATTGACCAGATGTAGGTTATCCATGTGACTTGGCATGTTACTACTAACAGATTGACATATGTAGTGCCCAAGCTAAAATATAATTTGTACATGTCCATACAGACCCACACACTCATGGATGAAATACAGGAGCTGGAGGAGGATGGATCCTTGATGGGCCCTTCGGAATATCTCCCCCTGGGACAGAATATGCAACTGTCCCAAAATGTTTCCCCACAAAGTCCGCAGCAGCAGAGTGAAGCTGGCTGCATGCTGCCTGCACATCGTGGGCAGCATGCAGAGACTGACCCTCAAGTCCCCAGTGTTCTCTCTGCTGCTGAGGATTGGGTAAGCATGCCTGTGTCTGTTGAGGGCCCTAGACAAACATCATCGGCACGCCCCCGAACCAGGGGAATTGGGAGGCGGAATCAGCTATGTCGCACCCAGGGGAGGGGCATGGCAATTTTAGACGCATGGCACCACGAGAGGGTTACCTTTCAACAACACAATCAAAGGAACAGAGAGGCACTGCATGGCCGGATTGAGACCCTCAATAGTACCTTACAGGCCGTGCTGACAGAATTTAGGACCCTCAACAGCCACCTGGACAATGCTAACAATGATAACCGTGCCTACAGGGCTAAAATGATAACTATCCAGAGAAACATTTTGGACCAGTTGCAGATTCAGAATGCCACACAGGCCCACGTTAGGTCCAACCAGCAAGGGCCACAACCTGGGTTCTATGGCCATCACCCATATTAATGTCTAAACTCCGTGAATCTGTTCTACATCTTTGCTCAAAATCCCCACTGTATTGACTTGTGAGGCTAACTAAGATACCCTTTGTGTCTGCCTTTGCTTGTCTGGTTTGGATTAGCGCACATATAGCTCATTAGAGTGGTGAGGTAGGCCACTAGGCAATGCCATAGCTCAATGCTCACTGAGCATGCCACTCAAGCTGTTGGCGTTACGCATTGTGCGGCCTTAGATTGGTTATGGCTCCTCCTGTTTCTAGACCTGATTGTGTGGCATTCTGGCCTGCAAACCTAATCCCTTGCCTCCTGCCTAAGATTTCACTGGACTGGCCTGGGGACTGGGTGTTCTGGTTTGTGTGTGCCCTGAATTCAAGATGTAGATGTGTCCTAGGTATGTCTGCTTTACACCTGTGCCTGTGGCAAATGTGGGAAAGCAGGAGAGTGTGTTTTGTGATTTATTACCTTGTAAATACTTTGTTTTTTACATTATTTACATTGTTTAGCTATTATCTATTTCGATGTGTAATTGACATTAACGTCGGCCAGGAGGAAGTTCCTTCTAAACTCATGACTGTGTGCAATTGGAATGTGGCATGGTTGATATACCAATTTTACATTTGTTGGTACATATATTTTGGACCAAAATTGGAGTGAGCAGCAACTCAAAGTTTGTGATGTTACTGTTTTAAATTAAACAGTTAAAGACACCTGTGGCTCAGTAATTTGTTTGCTTCCTTTTTGGGTGTCCCAAAGAATAATTTACTTGTACATTCACACAGTTCACACATCCCAAAAATAGAGTCATTAAGCATTATGGCTGTGGTGAGCAATTACTTCATTACTTATTTTTACACAACAAACAAAAAGAAACATACACAAAGGGTAACAAAACAAAAACAACAACACAATGTTAAACAAAGGCAAATCAAGGGTAAATTAAGCAAAATGGGTCGAAATCAAATTAGTCTGCACACTTTGTCCAGACACACTACTGTGTGTACCCAGAAATGAGTCCTCCTGGTCTTCGCTGGGTGGAGAGGGAGCCAAATCTACATACCGGGGGACCCGTTGGGAAATAGCAAAATTGTGCAGAACCGCACAGGCCATTATTATGTCTATGACCTTTTTAGGATCATATTGCAGGGTGCCCCTGGTATGATCCAAACAACGAAACCTAGTCAAGAGTCACGGCAGCAGCGGGTATCCGGAATCACCTTAAAAATAAAAAAAACAATAAAATAAGTTTAAGTCAATAAATGCACCAGCAACATCAATATGAGGCTATTTGTCAATTGTGTGATCAAGATGAGCAAACATTTGCCAATGTCCCAGTCGATAACTAAACATATGTCATAGATGTTTGAAATAGTTCCCCATACAAATATTGAGGATGATGGTCAATCATAAATAAGGATACCAGCTCTGGGTTTCCAAGTGTGCTTAGGATGGAGGTTTTGATGACCTCTTATATGCCTTGTCTGAGACAAAAACAGCAGAAACCCGCCACATGCACTTTATCCCGCTCTCGTCTCCTCTGGAAGTGAAAACCATCTAAGCAAAGATGGGGCAGACACTATGCTAAAGTTAAGTGCACTATTCCACACAAGGGTGGGGGAAGAGGGTTTCTTAAATCGGACAAACAGATAATTTTTAATGTGGCTAATGCAGGACAAACTTTGGAAAACGCTTGGTTGTTTAATAACTAACATTCAAGTGTGGTTTCACATGGTAAGAAGGTTGTTGAAACATTTTTGCAGACATTACATCAAAATGCTAATTCAACCAAAACATCCACAACTAAATTATGTTGTTTATGTTAACTTACCAAGGAGCCATGCCCCTGAAAATTCCCCAGACTCAAACCGTCGGTACAATCCAGAGCGTCTAAGGATGTACGCATCATGGGCTGAGCCTGAGTAGCCGGCGAGTACGCTAAGGAACCGCATGTCCGGGGCCCCCATTGCCTGGACATTCAATGAAAAAAAAATACATCAGCAAGGCTTTGTCTAAAAGTTACACACACATTTCTAACAGGAGGGATCAATTAATCCTATGTAAACTAGACAATGATTTCAGATTGTGTATGAGGGATCCTTACAAGGAGGGATGTTTACAAGGAGGGATGTTTACAAGGAGGGAGCATTACAAGGAGGGATGTTTACAAGGAGGGAGCATTACAAGGAGGGATCTTTACAAGGAGGGATGTTTACAAGGAGGGAGCATTACAAGGAGGGATGTTTACAAGGAGGGAGCATTACAAGGAGGGATGTTTACAAGGAGGGAGCATTACAAGGAGGGATGTTTACAAGGAGGGAGCATTACAAGGAGGGATGTTTACAAGGAGGAATCATTACAAGGAGGGATCTTTGCAAGGGGGGATGTTTACAAGGAGGGATCATTACAAGGAGGGATGTTTACAAGGAGGGAGCATTACAAGGACTGATGTTTACAAGGAGGGAGCATTACAAGGAGGGATGTTTACAAGGAGGGAGCATTACAAGGAGGGATGTTTACAAGGAGGAAGCATTACAAGGAGGGATGTTTACAAGGAGGGATCATTACAAGGAGGGATGTTTACAAGGAGGGAGCATTACAAGGAGGGATGTTTACAAGGAGGAAGCATTACAAGGAGGGATCTTTGCAAGGGGGGATGTTTACAAGGAGGGATCATTACAAGGAGGGATGTTTACAAGGAGGGAGCATTACAAGGACTGATGTTTACAAGGAGGGAGCATTACAAGGATGGATGTTTACAAGGAGGGAGCATTACAAGGAGGGATGTTTACAAGGAGGAAGCATTACAAGGAGGGATGTTTACAAGGAGGGATCTTTACAAGGAGGGATCTTTACAAGGAGGGATTTCCAAAAAATATAACAATTTTAAAAATAAATACTTACCTGTATATGTACTCGTCTGCAGCCGGAGGCACCAGGGCGACGTGGGTACAGTCAATGGCACCCATGACGTTGGGTATGTCGGCAAGTTTATAAAAACCAAGCTTAATGGCGTTTCTGGCTACCATATAATCTGGGAAAAAAATATATTTGTTGGGTATGGTAGCCATGCCTTCCAAAAACTTGGATAGTGCGCGGCTCAGCGTAGGCTGTGAGATCCCCACGGAGAGGGCACCCAGCCTCTGGAATGAGCCGTTCGCCAAAAATTGCAGGCAGCCAAGCATCTTGGTCATACCTGAAATTGCTTGCCCCTTCCTTGTGGTGCGGGCTAACCATGGCCGCAGCTCACTATACAATTTATGGAGGGAAGCTCGATTAAGCCTGGTCAGCTCGAACAGCTCTACGTCATGCATGCCATTGATGTTCATGCGTCGCCGCCAGTGCAATCTGGCCTCTGACCTCAGGATCCCATCAATGCCAAACAGAAGAATAGCTTGATGCTTTTCAAAGTCACTCTCCATCACGCTTGGCTGCCTAGTCCCGAGGTCAAAAAGGTGCCGTAAGACGCTTGACAAGGAAATGATTATATGGGCTTCGGAATACTTGGCAATCAGCTCTTTGAATTAATCGCCAGCCCATTGCAATGACGTAAATATTTTGACCGATCGAAACATTTTCGATTTTGAATGGAAAAGGGCCCGAACTAGCGTAAATCAAAAGATTTACTTTCGAAATACGAAATAACATATACGTCTATGTTCGAACGTTTGTGCGAGTCGAAAATGGCCAAAAAAAAAGGAAAAAATGACAAACACCCACAAAAACTTTCAATTTCAAATACGAAAACAATGATATTTGGGATTTTGAATTGAGGCTATAGTACAGAACCAATGACAGCATTAAAGAAGAGCACTAACAGCCTTTTTAATAGACCAGCCTTCTTCAGTTGCCTTAGGAAAAAGTCTCTGTTGTGCTTTCTTCAGTAGAGCCGTGGTGTTCCTTTCCCAGCTGAGGTTGTTGGAATTGGTCACACCAAGAAATTTAGTCTCACACGCTCTTTTAATTTCCACCCCCTTGATGAACAGGGGTGACATGGGTGCCGGATTCCTCCTGAAGTCCACTACCATCTCTAGAGTTTTTGAAGGGTTTATAGCCAGATTGTGTCTAGTGCACCAACTCACACGCTCATCCACTGCTCCTTGGTAGATTTCCTCTATGCCTTTCTTGACCAGACCTATGACGTTGCATCATCGGCAAACTTTACAATTCTCACAGAGTTGGCCAAGGAAGTGCAGTCGTTGGTGTAGATGGAGAACAGAAGAGGTGACAGAAAGCACCCTTGAGGGGCACCGTTGTTAGTGTGCCTGACACTGGATCGCAAGGGTCCAAGCTGTTTGGGATCTAACTGTAAGAAAGCTTTCTGTCCACGCACAGATATTTTGGGGAATGTTGAGCCTAGACATTTTTTCTACCAGCAGCTTCGGACTTATGGTGTTAAATGCCAAACTAAAATTCACAAAGAGAACTCTATTGTAAGTGTTTGGGATATCCAGATGCTCGTACATATATGGGTCGATTCAAAGAAACATGTAACAGCTTTGATTTTGGTGCCGATCATCCTATTTTTCCCGTACGCTCGTGCGTTCGTATGAACTTGCGAGTGATTCTTATAAGCTAATACGTTTCTATCCTAAAATGTACGTCCGTTCGTATGGCAGTTCGGGAATCAGACCTATGTCAGTTTCCATCCTGAATTTTCCGTTTCATTTCTCAGGTTGCAACATTGGTTTTGCCCTTTTTCCTTTTTTGTCTGGACGTAAATCCTTCTGATCTTGCGGCTGCGCACTACAAACTTACCTCATTAAAGTGCATTCTAAATATTTGGTCTTTTATTTTTCTTTATTTCATACATTTTGTAGAAACCAACCATTAATGAATGCATTTGCATAAGTAAATCTTACTTTGTTTAATTTTTAGTTAACTTGCATTTTTTACTTGTGGATTTAATTTTAATATTTTGGCTTCAAATGGTACAACTTTACATTTTTTGTGTGGTTACCCACACCCTCTACATACAGATTTGCTCTCAAAAATTATAAAACACCCAGCAACTTCTGCATGTTATGAGCCTAGAAACAGCCAAGATGGCGGGTCAGGTATTCTCGGGCAGCCTGCAAACAGAAAGGGCCTTGTGACTGTGTTGCTCTGCATTCTTTGATTTCTGACCTTTCCGTGCCCCCAGCTCTGCTGTGTCTGTGCAAAATACAGCAGTAACCCACAGCCTGCACTTTATCCCGCTCTCCTCTCCTCAGTAAGTGTGATGCATCTGACCAAAGATGTGCTAAAATAATTAAACAAAGCAAAGGTAAACAACTACACCAATAAATTCAAACTAAAAATATTATTCTAGTACATCAATTTAAAAATAAATAACAAAGGACATAAGTTTCTTTAATTAACGCAAATATATGGATGTATTGCAAAATAAAGGTTTACATGCAAAGGACTAATTAAGGTCCACATTAAAATGCTTTTATAAGGCATACATGAAATGTATTGAATCAGGTATGCATTGCCATACAATTTATGGCCTCGGCCATGCTGATACATGCAGTTCATTGGAGCTCAAGACGCGCAGACTCCTCCACATAGCCAAAAAACCTGTTCAAGAACAGCAATCCGACTGCTAAAAGGTGTCGGCAGTGGCTTTCTTTTAAAACGTATTTAGAGGTTGGAAAACTGCTCTCTGAATCACACCTAAACACATCCGATTATCCTAAGTTTTACGTTTTGATCCTAAGTTTTCGGATTTGATCCTAAGTTTTATGTTTTGATCCTACAATTTAGGAACGAACTTCCGATGATCGTAAGAGCATATACGAATTCGTACGTAGGCTCGTGCGAGTCGGAAATGGCCAAAAAAACAGGAAAAAATGACTAACACCCACCCAAACTTACGAATCTCGATCCGAAATCAATTAACTTTTGCTCTTTGAATTGAGGGGATAGTGGAGGGCCATATTCACAGCATCGTCGGATGACCTGTTTGCCTTGCAAGAAAATTGCATGGGGTCCAAAAGGCTGCCAGTGGTTGTTTTTTTATTATTTTTGTTTTTTTATTATTTTTGTTTTTTTATTATTTAATTTTTTATTATATAAATGTATTATGCGATTAAATGAATGTCCATATGTTTTAAAGCGTTGTCTATATGCAAAGGAATAAAGAAAAGAACATCTACGGCATGATGTTCGGGAGCATGCGTGGCTGCACAGAAACCAGAGTGCCGTCAGAGATCATGTTGAGAGACCCGCTGGGATCAGGTAAGATCACTGACGCCCCAGTGGGTTTTACATAGCAGGGCTAGCTGTGTAGGATTAGAGTAGCAATCTAAAAGATTCCAGGACCCGGCTGCTTGGTTTTGACCCGCTTTAAGACATAGGAAAACATTAAATTGCTCCTGTAATCGATTCTCATGGGAAGCATATATTTCCTTATAGACCAGGGGTGGGCAATTATTTTTTCCATGGGGCCACATGAGAAACTAAAAATATTGTGGAGGGCCAGGCCAAAAGGCTGAACTCAATTCTGCATAATATAAATGTATTTCTTTATAAAAAGCAGTAAATATCATTGTTGTGACAAGCTGGTATGAGTATATGTTATAGTTAAACAATGAAAAAGTGAGGTTGTCTTACAAAAAAATGTAATTTATTTAAAAAAAAACACATTTTGTGTGTCCAGTGAGGTCTCACACAGCAGATGCCCCAGAGGCATGATGCCTGTATCCCAGCCCTGGATTCCTTCACACTCCATGGGTTTTGGTCTGCTTTAAAACATTCTGACCAAATCAGGTTAGGATGGAATAACCCCCCTCCTGTACATTATTATTAAAGTAACACAACACTGCTCACACTTTTTACTCAGTAGCAATGTGAAAAATTGCGGATTCCATCACATAAAGCAGAACCAAACCCAGAGCGGCCACTGGTCTTCCCCCTGGAACTCCCAGATTGGGATGCCCCACTGTGTGAAACCCTTTTTACTCAGTAGCAACATAGAAAATGGCAGACTCCCTCTCTTAAAGCAGAACAAAGCCCCAATATGGGATGCCCAGGTGGAAGAAAAGTGACCGCTCTGGGTTCATTTCCACTTTAAGGGGGAGTCCACCATTTGTCAAGTTGCTACTAAGTAACAAAGGTTTCACACAGTGGGGCATCCTAATCTGGGATACTCAGAGGGAAGACCAGTGGCCTTGCGAGAAGAGAAACCTGCAGGAGGGAGCTGTCCAATAGGCCATCAGGCTCTAATCCACATGCGTCTCCGCTACATTAGGCTCACTACAGAGAGGCAAAAGTGCTATTTAAACCCGGCACTATCTTTTCTGGCAAGACTGCGCGGACAGTAGGCGGGAGTGAGCGGCCGCCAGAGCCAATCAAAGGGCCGTATGTGGCCCTGGGGCCTTACAATGCCCAGGTCTGTTATAGATCGTCAAGGAAAACTAGGTACACCAAGGAAAATAAAATGTATTCTCTCCCATCCTGCCATTGGAAGCCAAAGAAGACAATCAGTACCTTACACTATCAGAGGTACTAATGGATGTGTTAGGTGGAAAGTTAGATATACATACATTTAGTAAATTGGAGTGAGCTCTCTCTTTTAGCCAGCCTCTGAGTGTGCTTACATCACATTGCTGTTGCCACACCTACTGTTTCTCCTAATTTTTTCTCTGCTTCTTTATTCCTTTTATTAACTATTTGAAACCGGATTGAAGTTTGGGATAGTGCAATGTGGTAGCCTGAGACAATGGGACAACAACCAGGCGCTCGCCTTTAATATTACTTTAAAGTGGACCAACACCCAGGCCGATCAGCTCCCTCCCTGCAGGGCATCCAAAATTGGGATGTCCCGCGGGGTGAAACCCCCCCGAAAGCCCCTAAAATCTTACCTTTTAGGCGACGGATAAGGCGCCGCCGCCGCCTCCCACGTCGCTCTAGCAGGGCGCGCTCCTGCACCGGCCATTTCTATCGGGGTGCCCTGCAGAAGTGGACCAACACCCAGGATAGTGAAAATCCTGGGTGTTGGTCCACTTTAAGGTTTCTTAGGACTGTATACAAATGTGGATTGACCATAGGCAAACCCAGGAGAATTCCCTGTGGGCTTCACAGCATTGGAGCTGGCTGGCCTTCTGCTTCTAACACCACAATCTAATCATTGCCTCCCTAGTTTCTTGCCAGCCTCCACTATCTGACCTCATTGCACCCCCCATGTTCTGCAATATTCACTCTTTAATAACACACACCGAAAACAAATGTGAATGCCAAAAAGTTATTTATATCAAATAAAGTTCAAAAAGACAGACTTTGTACAGTGATAATTTACAATAACTGAGCATATATATATATATATATATATATATATATATCGTAAAGCTTACGGTTTCAATGCCATTATTAATGCAACCAGGATCAATAGTAACAATATGTACATACAGTAAAAAATCAATGTAAATGCAGCTGCCTGGTCACAATAAATCAGGCTGATGAAGCAAATGTGTTTCAGGGACAATGCTGACCCCTAGGGGTCATCAGGATGTATAGGTGCCCAACAGGCTTTTCTTTTGGCCAACAGCAGAGATCCAGTTGATTTCATCAACAGGTATGTCCTCTGGGAACACAGACACATCTACCACCCGTTAACCCTTTCACTGCCAGCCAATTTGGGTCCACATTAGGGTATGTCCTCTGGGAACATGGACCTATCTGCTGCTAATGACTTATTACTTGACCTTTTTCATGTATTATGACACTGTATCTGTGTATGCTCATCTCTGTATTTCCCATATGTATTGCAACAAGGTTGTCACCCATCACTGCTTTTGTCTTTGCAATGACTCTGTTCACATAAATACTGTTTGTTTTGTGACCCCCTAGCTTCCCCTCCTGATAACCCCAGCTAAGCAACTTTATTACCCTAGTACCACCCGCCCCCCAGCTGTTTGACTGAGCTAATCAAGGCAGCTCACAAGTGGTATATCTTTATGAGGAATGGCTGCATGTCAGCCTGGGCTGCTGTCCTGGATTTCTCCAGTCCAGGATTTTTTAAGTCCATCAAAGAATTAGGCCCGAATTGAGCCTGAAGTGACCAGAAGGGAACAGGCACCAGACTCTGCTTGACTGAACAACGCATCCCCAACAATGCTCCTCTGCTATTTCACAGTCCTGCTTCCTCTGACTCTAAAATTCCTGAACTCCCAGCATCCCCCTGCACCTGGTAAGTGTCTCTATATCTCTCCATCACTGCTCCCATCCCCCTACCTGTGCTGGCATGAATTTATCTCACTGGCTAAATCTCTCTCCCTTTCTCCATGCACCCGCAAAACACGCTCTGCCACTTTCAAATCCCACAGTCACCTCCTCTCCCTTTCTCTGCTCCTACTTGCTGCTGGTGATATTGCTCAAAACCCAGGTCCATTTCCTTAGCCTCCCCGCTCCTCCACACCCCACAACTCATCACAGACTAGCCTTCACCATGGTAGCAAGCCAACAAACACACGGAACCTAGCCAACCTCTTAACAATCACCCCCTCCCCACGCACTCCCCCCGTTGTCACCTGTGCACTGTGGAATGCATGTTCAGTGTGCAACAAACTGGCATACATCCACAACCTCTTCCCTATCAACCTCTTCACTTTCATGGCCTTTACTGAAACCTGACTCACTCCCTCTGATACAGCCTCACTCGCTGCCCTCTCATATGGGGGCTTACAGTTCAGCCATACCCCAAGATCAACCAACAAACAGGGTGGAGGTGTTGGCATCCTTCTGTCTGAATACTGCTCATTTAACCCAATCCCTGCTCTACCCTCCCTTTTCTTCCCTTATGTGTGTCTGTCTCTACTCTCCCTGTCACCTAAATATTGCCATCATCTATCGCCCTCCTGGACCTGCCACTCTCTTTCTGGGCACACGCTTGACCTGCTCTTTACTCACCTCTGCTCTGTATCCAGTCTTTCCTCATCCCCACTTCCCCTCTCTGATCACAACTTACTAACACTAACACTCACTTCCCTTAATACTGCCCCGCCTGCACACAAACCTGCAATACTTCGCAGGAACCTCAGAAACCTAGACCTTCAATCTCTCTCCAATACTTTACATCCCCTTCACACCCTGCCCTCATTTACCAATGTAGACGCTGCTGCTTCATACTACCACAACACACTAACTGCTGCCCTTGACTCTGTTGCTCCCCTTAACTACAGTCGCCCTCAGGCCAAAAACAGACAACCATGGCTTAACACTAACACTGCAACATTGAAACGGCATTCTCGAGTTGCTGAACGGCATTGAAGGAAATCCAAAACCAAGGAGGACTTCCTGTTATACAAGAAAGCCCTTCAGGAACTCAGGACTGCCCTTTCATCTGCCAAACAGGAATATTTCACATCACTTATATCGACACAGGCCCGGAATCCAAAACAGCTATTTAACACTTTCAACTCCCTTCTCCGCCCACCGCCACCTCCTCCATCCTCATAGCTAACGGCTGAGCAATTTGCCGCATACTTCAAAGACAAAATCGACAGGATTCGAAGTGGCTTCACCCCCCAGAACACCTCTCTCCTACCAACATCCCCCTTGCCCCACTCATTAACTCATTTCACAGTGTTAACTGTTCAAGGTGTCTCCTCCCTGGTCTCAAATGCTCACCTGACCACCTGCTCCCTTGATCCCATTCCATCCCACCTTATCCCTCAACTGTCTCCATCTGTCATTCCAGCCCTAACATCTTTATTCAACCTCTCCCTCTCCACTGGTACCTTTCCCTCCGCCTATAAGCATGCTGTTATAACTCCACTCATCAAAAAACCCTCTCTGGTCCCCTCTGCCCTCCCCAGTTACCGCCCAATCTCTCTGC